>JASVER010000001.1:2476934-2685883 GCA_030449065.1 Oceanodroma leucorhoa
GACTACCTAGCAACAACTAAAAACATTAGTGTGTTATCAACATTCTTCTTACACTAAATCCAAAACATAGCACTATACCAATGACTAGAAAGAAAATTAATTCCACCCCAGCCAAAACCAGGACAATCTTTTTATCGCTAGTGTTTTAGTTTTCTTCCCCTTCCACAGAGATGTTTGTTGTAATTGGAGACTCTTATTGAGGACTTACTGATCTCAGAGAACTGTTTATGATCAGCTTTTGATACATGAAACAATTTGTGCAACTTGGAGAACAAGTACATACGTTTCACCTTTTATCTGAAGAGAAAGTATTTTTTCCCAAGTTATGATGGTAAACTATACTTTAATTATTTACCATGTACGAGTACCTTTGTTCAAGTGTTTGCAGAACTACAGCCCGGTAGCTTATAAATACCAAGTGAAAATGTCCTAACTGTGGAACAGTGAGTTACTTCTAGTATATCTTTCTCATATTGTTTCATTAGGAGATTAAACTGATTAATTCTCTGTAGTAAAAAGAAGCTCTTTTTGGATACTGCAATAGCAATTGTTCTGTGTAGAGCAGTTTGTTCTGTTGTTTTAAAACTACAAAATGAGAGGGAGCAAGAATCTGGTGCAATTCTTTAATTTGAATAATCCATCAGCTTTTTAGATTAATGTTGCTATCTATCTGAATGCATATTTTCCTTAAAATAGCTACTTCTAGAGCTGTGGAATTTTTCATCAGGGATAAGTACGAAAAGAAGAAGTATTACGATAAAAATGCAGTTAATGCCTTCAATGTAAGTAAACACTTTCACCAAGAATTCTGTTGCTTTTCTTTTTTGAAAGCTATGTAAGAGAAGTGTAGAAAACATGTATGTTAAAATATCTTTCACAGTCAAACTTTTTGATACACAGCTAAATGCTTTCTTTTGCATCTCTTGAAAGCTATTCCTAGGTTCTATAAGTTCAACATACATTGTCTATTACATTTATAACAGCAAAGCATTGTGATCCAACAAATAGCTTGCTTCCAACTATTTATATTGTGTTTTTCTTTTTCAACGATGGGTAGTTCTTCAGCAGTATACTTTGAGTCCTTTCTGAGTATCTTTTTCTGTGTTACAGAGATAAGATAGGATTACTGTTTCTGGTCACTTTGTCTTCCCTCATTCTCTGTAATACTTTGATGAGAAATCCTAAGGTGTTTTGGGCCCCTCTTCTGAGGGTCTTATTGCTCTGCTGAATTCCAGACTGTTGCTCGCAGCGAGGTGCACTGTAATAGCAAACACGGGCAGCATGGCAAACCAGCTATTTAATCAGGTAGCTGTGTGTTCACTACAGTTAAGTTGGTGAGTGCTTTTCTGGCAAAGCAGTTTTGAGAATGTCAGCCTTTACTGAAGTTCACAGCCTTGTTTAGTTTTTTGGATATGGCTGTTTTTTGGATATGGCTATTTCTGGGGCATACAATCTAGTTTATATATTTTTATTTATATAGGTGTATTTATACTTAAACACACACTCCTCTATACCTACATTATTTAAGTATGGCCTAACACGTAACTTACTACTCCATCTTACTAGGCAGTGAACTTTGTCAGGGAAATGAGTGCAAGGGTGGGTGTAAGGAGTGGGAGTTTATGCTGCCTTTGCCGTCTGAGAAAATGGATCTTTGAATGATAGTTTCATTTTAGAAGGGAAAAAAAAAAAAAAAAACAAACCTGGAAACTAGAGAAATGTATTTCATTAAGCATTGTTGAAATAGGGGGAAAATTGCTTCACTTAAGAGGTAAAATACAATTGTGGTTTGAATTACATCGTCAGTTACCCTTCTTTACTTTTATTACAAAGTAGAAAATAGGAAGAATTGTTTAAAATTACACTTCTTTAAAAGTTCAAAAGACTCCCAAGATCTTTCTAAACAGAGAACCTAGGTGTCTAATATAGTAGTCCACTGCTGCCTTAATGTTTGAAGGAGTAATCAGATTTTGCTTTATTGTGTTGCAGACTAATATGAATTGCTTACCTGTCATAGCAGCAAGGATAGAATCCAGACAAGCTGAAGAGAAGCATGTTACTGCTGAGTAGGGAGCAGCATTTTATTTCTTCCTACTTGGGTTTTTCTTTCATTGACTAATGTAAATGACATAATCTCTCTGAGATAGGAACAAAATCTGATTATGAAATATTTTAGCAATAGACAACTCATGCACATTCATATTCACCTGCATTTATTCAAGGCCACCAAACATCACGTATGAGGTAGGCAATCTGAAATCACAGTTATGGCAAAATCCTAAAAGTACACGATGCTAAATGGGCTGAGCTAGTGTAGCGCCTATAGTCCTAGTCTGCTGCTTGTATTGGGTTACCCTCCTTGGCTTTGGTCCCAGCCCAGCTCACATGCGCTTGTAGTGCTGAGGCTGCTATACAGTGATCATCTTTCGAGTGGGCCTGGGACTGACAGGGAAGAGGAAGAAAAAGTGAAGCTGGGCCTCCATTCTGCATGTCTGATACGCTGCTTTTCTGCTCCTGGATACTGTTGGCAGGAAGAGAGGAAGTTACCCTACACTTCCAGCACATGGAGGTCTGTGGGGAGTTTGAGAAGAATGGAGTGAGGAAGGGAGTTCTGTTGGGGTATGCATTTCTGTGCCCCCGTGCAGGGGGTGGTGACAGTTTCTAAAGCTTTCCTTTTGCAGTCCTGAGGACATCTGAGACACCTTCCTTCTTCCCACCCTGCCAGGAGGTGGCTAAGATTCCCTGGGAACTGAGGGACAGCTGTGGAGGAAGCGGGGAGATTCCTGCTTGTAGCCTTCAGCCCTCTGCCAAGTATTTTGGTAGCATCAAAGCACTTACTAGCATGATACTTTCATGAGTAATAATCTTGTGAACTGTTCAAGTGGGGTATCTGAGCTACGTCATGGCAAGCTCTCTTCTGGAAAATTTCTTTATACCACTTTTGCAGAGAGCACCCTGTGTCCTATCTTTAATCGAAATCAGCATTGTTGGGGTGACATGAGCTTTTAGCACACTTACTTTTTGTTATCACGTTTGAAATAGCAATGCTTTCTGCTTGGATTAGGACCAATTTAAGTTGGAGATGTATATGTATGTAAAATGAGTCCCTTCTGGGTATGAGCAGGTAATACAGAAGTGCAGAAACAGGCTTGCTATGCCCTAAGGGTCGCTTTCCTTAACCAAGTAATTTCACTGAGGTGGTGTTTAAAAATCTAAGGGACTTTCCTGGATTTGGTCCACTTTTACAAGTGGCTTGTGGTAAAAGCTTCCTGTAGCATAAAAGTTGTTTTGAATAGATTCTCTTAAAACATGCAGTACAATATTTCTTCTAGCTTAATTTTGGCAAGATCATAAGCTTTTCAAGTTTGTCTAACAGTACATCATCTGTGTTGATGTTAATGTATTCTGTCTGTTGGAGCCCAGGAGTATATGTTTCAGTTCTTGGTTCTGTGATGCTCAGGATTCATGTATCTTTTCTTTTGTTACAAAATTTTTATTTATAATTGTTAATTAGATGAGATGTTTTGTTTTCTGACAAGACTGTTGTATTACTAAATTTGGTTTTTAGAGACACACACTGTAATAACAAAATTAGCTAGTGCAGAGACCGGTAGTGCCATCAAACATGCAGACTAAAAGTAGGCAAATATGAAAAATTAAATTATTTTTTCACAGTTCACTGAAAAGCAATGCAGGATAAAGCTATGGGCAAAAAAAGCATCTGCAGTTTTATTGGCTAGTTACATTTTAAATAGAAGTAATGCATTTAAGTAGAAATCAAATATACATTATAAAAATCTAATGTTGACTGAAAGCAGCCTGACTTTTAAAAAAACAATTAAAATCTATTACAGTGCATAGATCTCAGTTTTCTGATCCATTGTTATTGAGGAAAATGTGAAATGCTGGTTCTGTATCAGTGCTCAGGACTAAATGACTGGTACAATTTACTCGGCTGTTATAAGCGGGTTATCAGTAAATAGTTATTCTCTTGTTTTCTTGCTCAGACTCAGTGCAGGCTTCTGACTTGTTTATAGAAAGATCTGAGAGACTGACACCCTTGAACAGTGGTGTGTTTGGGTTTTGGGTTTGTTTTTTTTTTTCTTTGGCTATTTTTTTGTGGTTTGGTTTTGTTTGGTGCTGGCAAACATTCTGGTATCATTTAGGCCTAATTCTTAACTACAATCTTCATCTTTAGCCTTGAGACTACGGTGCTCTGGGTCAGGTTAGAAGATACAGGTATGGAATTTATCAAAGTGATCACACTATGCTTGTCCCTCCTTTTTGCAGATGTACTTTCACATGTAATTCAGGTGGAACAAAAAACAGGAGCTCCAATGCAGAATAAGCAATGTAGCTGCGGGGGGAAGCCTGGGAAAAAATAGCAACGGAAATGATGTATTCATTATTTTTTAACAACACTGATAATACAGTTAAAATCAATCTGACATTTTAAGGAATATGTTGATGTGGATGAGTCTTATGGGTGCCTTTCAGGTTTTTTTGAATGTTTATACTTTATTTCTTACTTGGAACAGAAACCTTTTTCTAATCATTAGAAATTTTTTTAACAGTTACGTATGTGTTTGCTGCTTCATAATGTTGTAAGACAAGAAAAAAAGTTTTAGAAAGATGTATAACAATGCATCTGTAGAAGTATTTTCTTTCCAGAGCACTGAAATATTGCCATTTTTTGAAAATTTTTCTGTTTAGCTGCAGTTAAAGTACCAGTATTTATTTTTAAGTTTTATTCTGATCAATGTAAAGAAGAGAATTTTGAATACATTAGCCTACTCAGGGAGACAAACTGATTTTTTTTTTTTTTTTTTTGTACCCCATGGAAGTATCTTCAGATGCATGTCAGCTCTATGAGAAACTCTTATAGTTGAAATGATCTGTAAATGCTTAGATACAGTTGTAGGGTTTGATATTATGACTAAAAATGTGAAGACAGCTGTATGGTATTTATCATGTCTAGGAAAATGTATCCTTATTATCAAAGTGTATTCCATTTAAGCAGTGTAGCCCATGACAGAGTTAGAAGCAGTATTTCTCAAGCCAGTGCCTAGCATAATTCTCTCCCAACATTAACAAGAGTCACACCAGTATACAAAATCAACTCTTCCTTTCTCAGAAAGTAGTTCACAGTCCTACTGTGGTGAGACCTCGGTTTGTCAAGACTTCTAAAGACCGACTGCTTAAGAAACCCATGTCTCTTGATCCAGCCAGGTGCCTTCCTGTTTTGCTTTGGTATGATGTAATTTTGAAACGTTCAGGACTTCATGGTTTTTTATGCTTTTTGTGAATGCTTACGTTTTTAAGAAGAGGAATAATAAAGGTAAAAACACTTGAAGCTGACAGGGTGTTACTTGGGAATATATATATATTTGTTCTGTGAAAAACACATCTGATTTGGTATTGTTAATGGCAGGAACTTTTTTTGCTCTTTGAATGATCAATTTAGGAGCAGCAGTAGCTGTTAGCAAGTCAACTTATTTTAAATGACCTCAGCATAATATTGTCCTCCTAGAATCCATTTTCTGCCAACCATTTTCTGCCCATGCGTTTATGCAAGAGGATTTTTTATTTTTTTTTTACTTCATTTCCTGTGGTGATGTTTTCTTGGAAGCTGTGGCAGATCTAGCTGTTCTTGGCTTTTGGGCCAGGTTCTTCTCTCAGTTCTCATGAAATTTGTTACCTGTATTGGGGTATGTTTACAGTGGATTTTCTAACATCACCAGCAGATGTCATCTTAGTTGAACTATCATAACTTTTGATTCTCTTGAAACACTTGAATGAAACTGAAAATGGATGATGTACAACTTAGTTTGGATGCAGGATGAGGAGTGTTCTCAGGAATCTATTCAGGATATCACAACAAATGCTCGTGGGCAGACCGCTTTTTCCAGTGAAAGAGAGCAGATTTCAAGTGTTAACTCACACTGGCGACTCTCACGACAAAGCAATTACTTGACAAATTCACTTTTTGGCCTTGTTGCTTTCTCTTGGTTATCTAACCAACTCTAAGACAAAGTAGTTGAATCCAGAACTGAAAATGGAAGATTGTTGGAAAGATCACTTTCTAGTTTGGAAGAAGTTGTTAGGAGATTAGACTTACCCATATTAGTGACTGTAATAATAAAACCTGAAGAGTAAGACTGCATCGCTTCCCCTCCATACTTAGATCTTAAGAAACAGATAGGCATAGTCTGCCTAACTGATGTGGAGGCAGTTCCTAGTTGTATTGGAATATGAGTGTGTAACAACTTATCAGTCTGGTAGCTCTTCACTTCAGAATTAGTAATGAGTTTTAAAAAACAGAAATCCTGTTGTTTAAGAGAGAAAATATGCATATATCATCTTTCTCGTCATTGTGAAAGAATTTAGCTGATCCTGAGGCTGCTTCTCTACTTAATATTCCTGTCTAATTTCTGCCCATCCTTGAACAGGTTTATCACCAGTACCTGGAATGATGTCTGAGGTGACAACAGTGGGTAGAATTTGCTCTTGTTGAAGGGAAAGCATTATGAAAGGTCAGAGCTCTTGACTTGGTATGGGTCTGAACAGAGCTGATAAAAATGCATTGACTGGGTTTCTGTGCTTCAGTGAGAGATGCTGCTTGATTTTTGGTTACAAATAGAATAATTCAATGTTGTGACTATACCTGACAGGATGAAGTGCTCAAAGGGCGACTTGACTTATCTTCAGCAGAAATCATTTGTTCACTCTGGAAATAAGGCAGAAGTATGACAAGACCAGTGGCTCCAGGACTGGTGCTCCGCATTTCCAAATACTTCGGGATGTTTGTTTTTATGAAAGTAATTTCTGAACAGAGTATTCGTCTTGCCTGATGATCTCTGTATCGAGTCCCAAATACTTGTAATCAAAGCTATGCAACTGGTAAGGTGGTGAGACAGTTGTTAATGAGGCTCATGATCTTAGATGCAGTAACCAAGAGAAATAGCAAATGTTGCTTGTTTTAGGTTTTTGGGAATTAGTAAGAATCTCCCAAAATAACTGATTAAAGGAAGTAAGCTTTGAAGTAGATGATTACACAGTTTACCCGTAAGCCAAGAGGAAATATGTGATTTTTAGAACTGAGGTTCCAGAAGGAATAAAATCTGTCTAAAATACACTATTAAGTAACAGCTGCTGGCGTGATTCTTTGAGACACAGGACTGCACTAATGAAGGGGTTTCTGGTACCCAATCAGAATAATTTAATTTGGCTCTATTTACACGCTGCTAAGTTAAAAGTGTACTGAAGTTGCACAGAGGTTCAGGAAATCAAGTTTGAAGCAATCATATTTTCCAAATGTTTTAAAAACTTAGCGCCTCCTCTTTGATGTAAAGTAAAAACTGTAAAAAGACAATCTTTCTTAAACTTTTGTTTATTTATATATCTAATACAATGACCCTTATGCCATACAAGTAATGAGGAGAAGCAGTGAGGTCACTGTGTTGGGTGTGGATAAAGATTAGCTATGTAGGTGTTATCGCAAACAATCTGTGCAGCTTTTAATAAAAATAAGTACATAGGAGAAGAAAGAGCACAACTTTTCAGAATGCATATGAAAATTGCCTTATTCAGAGTGGATGGTGAATCAACTTAAGTGGATTCCAGATACTTTCAATCTCAAAAATTATGAACTGACACAATCTATTCCGCTACATGGAGTGTGATGTTTAGAGAATAGTAAACAAAGTTTCTATATTTAAGAAAGGGTGTGAATTATGTATGGAGCAGAAGTTTCATATAAGTCTTAAGTTCACTGAAGGAAAAGAATAATGGATCTGCCTTTTCCGTGCTTTCTGAAGACGTGTATAATTTAAGAAGCATGAACTTAGGCAACTGGATAAAATGTGATGTGGATTTAGATTGTGTTGGCACATTTTTGAGAAAGTTATCTTAAAGGAGATTAAACCCATAATACATCAACTGCACTAAAGTATGTCATGTGGGCACCTTAAGATGGATAAATTGGGGTAAGACAGTGTACGTGAACAGTAGGTTTATAGTAGCTAGCATTGAGAAGCATTCAGTCATTGTCTTGGAGAGAGGTTACCAGTTACCCCTCCCAATATTGCAAGAACCGTAGTGGGTTTTTTAGTGATCTATGAAGAATTTGTGAATCAAGTGATATGAAGTATTTTTGAAATATGCTAATGAAGATAGACATCAATAGGAAGCACTGAAATACCATACAGGAATCATGACTTGAGGGCAGGGATAGTGAAAGTGGGATAAATTGTTTTGCGAGATCATGCTGTTAGAATGGGTTGAATTATAGAATCCCGAATAGCTCAGGCTGGAAGGGACCCTTGGAGATCATCCAATTCCCCCTGCTCAAAGTGGGGTCAACTAGAACAGGTCACTTAGAGCCGTGTCCAGTTGGGTTTTGAATATCTCCAGGACTGGAGACTCCACAACTTCTCTGGGTAACCTGTTCCAGTATTCGGCCACTCCCACAGTAAAAAAAAAAAAAAAAAAAAAAAAAAGTTTATTCTTACGTTTCAATGGAATTTCCTGTGTTTCAATTTAAGTTCAGTGCCTCTTGGTCCTGTTTCTGGATACCACTGGCAGGAGTCTGCCTCAGTCTTTGCTCCCTGCCACCAGGTATTTATACATGTTAATAAGACTTCTTTCCTCCTTTCCCTCCCATTAGCTTTCTCTCCTCCAGGCCAAACAATCTTAACTCACTAAGCCTCTCCTTATCTGAAAGGTGCTGCAATCCTTTAATCATCTTACTGTCCCCTTGCTGGATTTGCTCTGGCCTGCCTATATCTCTCTTGTACTTGTGAGCCCAGAACTGGCCACGTTGTTAGCTCATGTCCAACTTGTCTGCCAGGACCTCCAGGTCCTCTTCTGCAAATCTGCTTTCCAGCCAGTTGACACCCAGCCTGTACTGGTTCATGGGGTAATTCCTCCCCAGGTGCAGGACTTGGCACTTCCCTCTGAACTTCATGTGGTTCCTGTTGACCCATCCTGTCAACGGTTGTCTGAATTAGCAGCACATCTATCTAGTGTATCAACCACTCCTGCACATTTTGTATCATCTGCAGTCTTGCTGATGATGTACTCTGTCCCATTGTGTGGGGCATAAATTAAGAAGTTAAATAGCTGGCCCTAGTATCAACTCCTGATTGTACCACTAGTGACTACTCTTGAGCTGGACTTTGCCCAGCAATGGTTAAATGAATGAGTTAGAGAAGCCAGGGTGTGGATTTTCAGTATGCTGGCTGCATTCTTAGTAGCTCCCACGTGCAGTGTCTTGTTTTCCCCACTTCCGTAAGTACTTTCATTTGAGCAGTAGTTCACACAGCTGGACTGCCTTGCTACAAGTTACTGTGCTCATGTAAACAAAACTTTTGTCAAAGCTGAAATCTGCAGTGACTGTGTTGCCAGTTTAACATGGATCATGAAAATGTAAATGAGCCGATATGCAGCAGGGCAAGCCACTTAAGGAGAAAAAGGTATTGTTCTGGAGTGTTGGGAAGCTCTCATTAAAGACAGTTTTCCCTGGAACAAATACAGAAAATGTGTTAGGTTGGACAGGGGAAATGGAGAGCACTCCAGTAAGAGGTTAAAAGCATCTGTTTTGTTTATCCTGTGTCAGCCTTTAATTAAGCCATGGTGACTCTCCGTAATATCTCAAGAGGTGGTTGTCTAAAGGAGAAGCTAAATAATCCAAAAAAATGTGGGCAACAGTAGGTATGGATGCTTTTGGTCGGAGTTGGAAAAAATATCTTGCACTCAAGTCTGATACTATTAAATATATCTGTATTTCTCAGAACATTGAGTAATTGCATCTCTGCTGATGTAAATTTTGTGAATGTCTATAGCTCTGGACACATCCAGAACTACAGCTAGCTTTTGCACAAGCTTCACCGTATTTGTGTAATGAGATATGGGCACTCTGAAGGGATGGAGGAGTGGTGAGCATGTTCAGAATATTGATGGAAGAGCAGTACCGGCTTCTTTGAAAAGCCAGCTACTGCTGTGTTTTGTGAAACATGGGACACAACCTTTTTTTATGTGGTGTCCAGCTGTTAGAGCACTGAATGAGGGAGACAGTAACTTTAAAAAAAGCCTTGCCAGTTAGCCTAAAGAACTTCCGCAGAATAATAGGTAAGAGTTATTAATAGTACATTAGTATTATTATACTCCTTTCAGTATTTTGAGAACAGGCCTCTTCAATGCTAAGCAACTGGTTGCGTGTTTATGTGCATCTAATAGCAATCTGTAATTGCTACTGCTTTAAAATAAAATACTAATTTTAGCATTGTCAACATTTATTGGAGATGTACAGTAATAAAGTCAAAAATATGTTGAAATGAGAAAAACATATGTAGTAGCTGAACTTAAAACCTGTAAAATGAGTGTAGAGTAGCCCTCTTCATTTAGGTTATTTCCCTGTATATTGTGTGCATATAAAATGGCCACTCGAGGGCACCTTTGTATTTGGTTCAGCTGCTAATTTCCTGAATATATTGACATGGTTTGATAATGCACTCATTTTTTAATTTCTTGAATCTTCTGAGTGATAACACCTTAAATTTCGTATTTAAATGGAGGATTAATACAGGTTTCTAAAGCTTTAACTTGAACCCTTTTTAATAAAGGGCTAAATAATAACATGCATTACATCAAGAGCAGGATTGTGGAAAAACTACAAATAAAAGTTGATGAAAACTTAATTTAGTAAATTGACCTTAATGACCATACGTGTTTGTGTGACTGTTACCTACCATCAGAAATACGTTAGTACAAACTGAACTAAAGTAAAATCACTCTTAGTTTTTGTATGTTACGTTCTTTGATAGCTTCATTTAGTGCTTCTTTAAGCTTACTTTTTTCACTTGAAATTGTAGTCTGCTGTGCATAGACTACGTCAGAGCCATGGGGCCAAATATTGCTTGTATTCATGCTTTTATGTGAACTATTAACATAGCATATATTTGGATAGTGCCACTACTAAGTAATAACTTAATAAATACTGTAGAAGTTTTTAGTGGACAAAATAGGGACAGGTAACACATTGCCATGTAAGAGGCACAGGGAACTGGAGTAATACTGTAAACCTGCAGATCCTTTCTTTTCCGATCTTAACTTTTTTGTGAACCAAAGAGTCTCTCTCAGAGCGTAGGTGAAAATGAAATCTTACAGTACTATTGCATGTGTATGTATTTTCTTGCTCAGCACTGAATATACATGATGCTTTAAAGACAGTATTGAGTTTCATTATGCAAATTGGTTATTTTTACTTTATCACCTTTCTAAAAAGGAGTCCCAAAACATAAACAATGGGAAGAGATTCAAGAATTGCTAAAAATGAAATGACTACAAGTTTTTTGGTCTGAAACATGATCGAAATTTTGTGGACATATGAGTATAAATGTGGAACCTTAAGAAACAGCTCCTTGCCTTCATTCCCTCTTTTAGGCAATTCTGAATTTTCGTCTTAATCAAAAGACCCAACTACTCTTAAGTTAAAAACTAAAATGAAATATTCAGATGCTAGCTGTCAGTTTGCAGTACATTCTTAGTGCACACAAGTACGTCAGCTTTATTCTTTTTCTAGCAGCATGTATTGTTGGTTGCAGGGGTTGCCATCAGTTTTGTGTAGTACTTTAAAGCGACAATAATCAAGGACGTCTTAGTTGACAACTTTCCAGAGCGTAGTGCTAACATATTTTATCAGAGTAGATCAGTGTGTTCTTCTTTACTTGAATTCTGGAAGATGGCTGGAAATTGCTTTTTGGGTTTTGATGAGAAATTTAGATCATAGAATCATAGAATCATAGAATTTACAGATGTGGTCAAAAGTGGGGGAGATTTTGGTCATTTGTCTTTTAATGGTATGATGACAAATCTTCCTCTTAGTACCTACTTGCTCAAATGTCTTTTTCCATTGGATCTAAATTAAACAAAGATATTTTCTACCTTTCCTGCTGTCTGCTCTACAAACTTCATAATTGGTGTCAGTATTGGCCAGTTTTTCTAGAAACTGATTCTTCAGGTTTTTTCTCTGTTTCCACTGGGGTATAACAATTGGATTAAAACTGACAAATTAGAAAAGTGATAACAGAAGACAATTATTGCTGTGGAATAGTGTTTTTTTTGCAAACCAGATTTTGGGGTTTTTTTGCTACACTAAAGAGGGGATGTCTGCTTGTAAACAACAGTATTTTCAGGTACTCAGACTTGGATTGGAGTAGATTTTCCTTTACCGATGCTTCTGATCAAGCTTATAGAAACAAGTCATTATTAGTAAAGGCTGATAAATACCAAATAGAAAACCCGTATGTTACTTTGATGGGGGATTACATAGTGCTGCTTTTCAGTGATCTCAGTCTCCTAAAAAACAGTTTTAAAATTATTATTAAAACCTTGGTTGGCAATCCTAAGTGGTGATCAGGGTTCTACTATAAATATTTAAAGTGCATTTGTGGCTCTCAACTAATTAAAGGCAGTTTCACCAGCACTGAGTGCAGCACTTACCGTGGGACAGTTGGATGCATTTACCTGTCATGGGTGAGTGGTTTGATCTGGGGGTCAGTCTAACCTCAATGCTCCCACTACTGGCCACAAATGTAGAAATAGGTCACTGAGCAGATGCTTTCTCATTTGCCATTTGTTGGCAAGTTAATGAATCTCTTTTGACTACAAACGGGAACAGCTTTATGAGCTGCTTTATCACTGCAGTAGTTTTAAAAACAAAGATTTACTGGAAGTACAAGCCAGCAGCACACAACTCGTCAACCACTGTTCCTTATCGGTGTTTCATCTGTTCAGTAACTAATATCACCCATAGCTAATGGTATGTCTGCACTGCAAAAAGGACATAGAAGGTATTAATATTAACTTCGAATGGTCTAACCTGGGTTTTGGCAGCAAAGTAATCAGAATAGTGTCAAAGTTGTTTAGAGCTGACTTACGCTAATGAGAAGTATTATTTGTTGAGGTTTTTGCTATACATTACATCTTTAAAGCATGCTGCAGTTTGAAAATGTGAACATACCACAACCTTTCAGAGTAAGAGTTGGGGGACAGTACGAGGGAAAACAAAACCTGTGAGGTTTTATTGACATCTCAGAATATCAAGCAGCTTCGCTGGTTTGCTAAAATATGGGGTTAGTTTGGGTTAAAAATGAGCGTTTTGAACTCTCCTGAAAACCAAGCACTTGATGACTAAGGTGTTTGGTTTCTCTTTGTGCTTGAAGAGGGTATTAGGATCTGTAATAATGACTTGGATATTAGTGAAAATTCAGTCTTCTAACTGAGAAAAATCCCAAGATAATAAAAGAATACCCTTACATTGCAGTGTTACTATATTTTTAGTTTTATTTGATGCTAGTTCTGGTATATGGACATGACACAGTATGACGCCTGAGCACAGACGAGGAGCAGAATAGTTGGCACTGCAGGGACTCAATTCTAGCTGGAGAGCGCTGCCTCTCGTGAAGGCTCCTCGGCTCCGCGTGGGCCACCTGGATTGCTCTGAGGTCAGGAGGCAGCTGGGAACTTAACAGGGTTAACGGGTCAGCTGTCCCTTAAGCATCAGTTTGTCCCAATGGCAACTATTTTTCCAGGTTTCTCTGGCACCCTGAAGAGCTCTTGATACTCTGACTGCTTAACCACTCACCATGATGGACTGCACCAGCCTCTCTTTTAATCCTGTTTTATATTTAGCTTTATCCAGCCACTCAGTTTGACTTGATTGGATTTTTTTGTTCAGATTTCCTTATCTAGCGCAGCATTGTAGATAACAAATTTAACACGATGCACCGGTGATAAAGCTGTTCAGCAGCCCAAACTCAAGCTATTGCTTTCGTTATATAAACTTAATCAGTTCTTTATACATTGTAATGTGTCTTCCCTTAAAGATTAGGTTCAGTAATATGCCTTTTGTACTCTTGCTTAGTTGAATATTTGCATATGTGAAGTGTGCTTTCAAGTGCTATTTTTTAGCTTGAAGTGAAGGTAGTGCTGCTGTTTATCTTTAAACATTACGCTTGGGCATTTCTCAACTTGTACATCCTGTTCCATACCCCAGGCTAGACGGCAACTGCTTTTCACTCTGTCTCCTGCTTATAGCTTTCATGACGCTTCTCCATTACTTGATTTCCAAAACTATAATAATTGTTTTCAGGCCTTCATAGGATTACCTTATCCTAGGTTAGATAATCCCTTAATTTATGAAGATGATAAGCAGATTGAGAAGAATTATTATGGGAGGATGGAAATGTGACGCAAACATTTATAGTGCTGATTTCCCCCCAATTCTCTTAAAATCTGAAGCACACAAAAGGAAAAAAAAGACACCAAACCCAAATCCCACTTCATCTTTAGAAACTTGAAAGTATACCTAAGATGTTCCATTATCACAGTTTCACACATTTGCATTTAACTGAAATCTTAGTAAGGAACATGGTGTTAGAGCTCATAGTTTAATATATGTAATTACCTAATGATTTTTCTGACATCTTTATTTGGTTACAATGTGGTGTAATCAGAATAAACAGGATCACTGTGTTTCTATAGCAACAGAATGCTACAGTTTAAGAAACGGCTTCATTGCAGCAGATGTATCCATAACTCTCCTAATAACCTGAGGATTTTAAAACAGTAAATTTAATGAGGATTCTGTTTCATATTTCTGCAGGTAAAATTTGTCTTAAAAATTGAACCTTATAAATATCTTTCCTGAAGCTCTACACCACCTTCCAGGATAAGCATAGTTTCTGAGTTTGTAAAAATACTGAATATATATATTCTATGAATATTCCAGCTATATAAGCTATGGTATTGGGAGAATTTTCTGTAAGAAATATGGGGTATTTAGGCATGAGGTAGGGGTTTTTTGCAGCTTTCAGTTACCTTGTAGTGCAAGCTGGTTTTTTTCTTTTTAACTAAGTAAAAACATATCATCTAAATCGGTTATTTTGATCCAACATAATGACCTGCTCTGTAATAGCTTCATTTCTTTTTAAATTTTCCTTGTAGATAGTAGAGTTGATACAAGACAGTGTAGAAGTGTAAGTTTTATAGCTCTGAAGATCTTTTACATGTTTGGTAAATGTAATTCAGCTGTGTTTTTGTAATAAGAGGAATAGAAAGATAATGTTTCCATTAAAGTGATCAGCTATGCATAAAGAAATAGGATAGGAAGATGTATGAAAACGCATTTAGAGAAATCCTATTTCCCTGAGCAAACTGCATGTGTTGCATATATAACCTATAACTTTTGGATAATTCTGGAAGTCTGGTGGTGCTAATAGCAATTTTTCATACTGATTCCTAGAAAAGAAGTGTCACCTGTCTGGATAGTCTGGCATCCCACTGCTAGGATGTGGCTTTATATTAACCCTAAGCTCTTTACTCATTTGGAGTGCTCTTAGAGAAGAGTTAATTAGAACTTTAATTAATGTATAACTTTCAGAGTTATTTTGCATTCCTCTTAATAAAAATATTCTGTTACAGTGAACAAGAACAAAGGCGCTCTCTTCTCTCCCCCTCCTCTGGGACAGTGTGCCTTCATGCTTCAGGACATTAATATTTTAATAGTCACACTGAATAAAACTGAACAATGGATGAAACCTAATTATTTTTCTTAGGCCTGTGATATGATCTTATCCAGGTTCATTTTCTTACATTCTATTTTAGTGAATTTCATTATAAGTCACTCATTCCTACCTGACAGATTCCCTCTGAAAATCATACTGATTGAAAAAAAAACCCCACCTTTGTCTCCTCTTTTTGTTTTTTTTTCTATGTTGTATTTTTTTCCCCTAAACCCAAAATTATGGAAAAAAAGAATGAAAATTGTGTCTCTTAGCTGCTTCTGCTCCCCCCCTTCCCAGCTGTTCTTGCTTATTTTCTTTCTCATTTCTTTCCTCTGTTTTGTACAGATATCCTCTTCTGATGCTGCTCAGCCTTTGGCATCCTCTCCTTCTCTGCAAGCTGCTGCTGAGAAGAGCAAAGCAGAGGTATATTGTTTTCAGGTGTAACTCTTGTCAGGTCACTGCTTTGCACAAATGTTGATGTTTCTGTGGAGTAATTTCACTGACTTAACTAGAGAATTTGAATTGCTGGTAATACTTCAGGCATTTAAAGTACTTCTCTCCCCCTTGCTTCCTGGACTAGGTAAATGAAAAGAACCGATACAACGGGACAAAGCACATGTGTCATTGTTACCTCTTACTGTTTATATGTCAAAATTCTGGTTCTGCTCTGCTTTAGTGTCACAAAGCTGTGGAAACACCGTTTCATTCCCAGCTAATGGACATGAGTGACATTGTCCTGTCTCCTCAGGAATGATTTGTGGTATCTTCTTTTATATTACTTGCTTGTTTCAGAATCTCAATTATCAGTACTGTTCCAGCCATTTAGTTCACTCTCCTTGGAGATAAATACAGAATTAATTCGGTGACACTTCTGTTAACTCGTACTGGTTTTAATATCCCTTCCAGCTGGGATATGTGTGTATGTGCTGATGTTACATTTACTGTTTAGAAGGGCCTTTGAAAAACTTAATGCACAAACAAGTCGTAGATGAGGCATCGTTTGTATGAACTTTCAGTAAATGTCACAGTTTGCAACAATAATGAAACACATTTTCTTTAGAATGTGAATGTTCAATGTTAGGCTCTTTTGGATACTTCATTCTAAATTGAGACTATATACAGTATATGAAATAACTTATGATCTAAACATAAATCATGTTTTTTCTTCTAAATACAGAAAATGTGGACAGATGCTATAAATTATTTTAGTTCAGCTATATTTAAACATTAATTAAAATTTAAATGAGAGCAAGCCTTGGTGAATTTGACACGTGTTTTAAATTGTACCAGGAATAGCAGCAGCCACTTAGAAAGAAGCTCGCCTTTGCTTTCTTACCCGCCTGTCTTGATGCATTGAAATTTGAAAGTTCCTCTGTGTAACTAGTATGCCATGTTGTTGGAAATGAATCTGGGGGGGGGGGGGGGGGGGGGGAATCCAAATAATTTTTGCTTAGAATTTAAGACCAGTATAAAGCCAATTTCATTTTATTATCTTCATAGTGCTTTTTGACTGCTTTTGCAAGTAATGAAGCACTTGAGTTGAAGTTCTGGCATGAATACAGCATCTGAGAAATGTTTTTATTTAGTCTGAATTCATTTTTATCTAATGGAGCTGAAGCAGAAAGCTTGCATATTGAAATTGTGAAGTGTGAAGATGAAGGAGTTACGGGTTTTCAAGTCCACAGTGAAAATTAAGTGAATGAAAATAAAGTCACTGGGAATCGAGAGAGTTCCTGTGGGCTTTGTGAGGTAGGCTTTTTGGAGGCAGAAACACTGGTAAACGGTTCATTTTAAGTCTTCATGTTTTCACTATGAAGCTGTCAGGGATTTGTTAAGGGCAATGAGAGGCATTTATTTATGTTTGGTCACCTTTATGGAGTGTTTGCTATATGACACTTACTACAAGCCCTCCTCTTTCTCGAAGGCCCGAAGAATAAAAGTTTCCAGATACTTTTTCCTCTAGAAGTGAGGTTTCTCTAATAAAACATATTTTAAAAAAATGTTGAAGGCAAACTGGATATCAGGATATCCTGAAGATGATCATATGCAAATACTTCAACTCTACTTTCACTTAAACATAGTCAAGTAAACTAAAGGTACTATATTTGAAAAGTAAGTGTACTGTTATGACACTTCCAACAACCTTTCCCAGGAGGAGAGGAAACAAATCGCAGTTGTCTAAGGTGTAGAAAAGCTTCCATAGGAGAAGAGATTAGGTTTATTTAAATTCTTCAACTTGGGAAGGTTGGAGTGCGGACAGGGCATGAAAGACTTCTGGAAAAGTTACTGCTCTGACAGTGTATTTCTGTGCAGTACATGATTATGGTCACAGGGTTTTGAGAGTCTTCAGAGTGCAGGTTAGTACTAAGGTCAGTGACACAGTAATGAAAGAAAGACTAAGCTTCGTTTGAAAGGCATGGCTGTGCATTTGTAATCTTAGTTCAGTAGGCCTGCAGGTCTTAGGTTATTAAGATGGCTTCAAAATAAAACACTGCTCTATACTTGTCCTAGTCATACAATCTTTTTCTTGAACACCTGGCACTGCCACAGGTGAGATAGTGTTGGCTGGGCCTCTGGTCTGGACTGCTATGCTCATTTTTGTGTTCCTAGTGTTCACTGAAATCTAATTGGTCTCTATTTCTTTTCTTCAAAACAGACATTCCAAATTCCCCTTTTCTGCAGTTTCATGACTGTGGCCATTGCTTCTTGTTGCTTGAGTGACACCCACATTTAAGCAGGTGCCTGGTGTGATAGTCTCGCTTTCCAGGACCTGAGTGTTCAGGTTAATGCCTGATGAAATAATTCACAGGGCTTAGTTGGGACTTGAGTAATCTCAATTGAGTGACCCCAATCCACCTGGTAAATATGGTGAAAGTTTTGAAAATTGATTATTTGAAGTTGTGAAGAATGTGTTACTTGGTTCCCTCCGTGCCCAACCCCCCTGCCCCAGAAAAACCTGAAAAAAACACCTTCATCTTAGTGTTAGAACTATTTTAACCAAATGTCAAGTTACACAGATTTAAAAATTATATATATTGGATGTTAAAAAGAAAAAAAAATCCTTATTGACAGAAACTTGTAGCCTAGTAATCTGTTTTATTTTTAATACTGGAGCTGCATGGACAGTTACCTAACCTCTCAAACTTCCTCCTAACATTGGGAAACTTGCTAAAAAAGTGTCTTGTGGAACAAGGCTGTTTTGAAGCTTTGAACAAAGGGATCCAAGTCTAATGACTGAAAGAACATTTAGGAGCTACTGTCTCATCTCCTTTATTGCATATGGTAAACTCTTGTTCCATCCATTTTAATATTCAAGTTTACTCACTAGTACTATACTGTAGTGATGTTGTACAAGGTAAATGAGAGCAGATTGCTAGGTCCAAAAATCACTACTAACACTGTGTCAAAGCAATTGCTGGCCTAAAAAGTCCGTATCTTCTGTATGTTATGATGCCTTAAGGAATATTTTATGCTTTTCTTCAGTCAGACTGGGTCTGTAATATTGCCTTATTTATTAATTCAAAACTAAAATGAAAAAACTTCTGTGATGTCATTATAATGCATTCAAAGTAAAGGGATCTCTTATGGTTTCTCTTTCTGGAACAACTTAATGTATTATGACTCAGTGGGTCTGTCATATGGCCCAAGTCAACTTTTCACATTCAGGAGTATTTTTTTAAGACTAGTAGATTAGCTTTTAGAAATTAGTAACTGTCTGCAGAAAGCTGCATGCAAATTACCTTACTATAGTTCTTTGGTCAAAGAGACTGGCATCTGTCCTAACAACAGGGGTTATCAGAGTTAATGGAGTACTTGTAGATGGCTTTTCCTTTTCAGATCTGCTTAGCTTAGGAGAAGCAACACTGGTTCTTTTTTCCTTCTGCTTATAAGAAGAAATGCAGATGAGCAGGTGAAATAGTGAATTTCTTGAATTCTCAAAGTTACAATATTTTTAATAGTACTATATTTGATAATTTCTTGAATTCTCAGAGTTACAGTATTTTTAGTAGTACCATTTGAGCAAAATGAGTCACTTCTGGAAGCAGAGCAGATAGAAGCATAAACTCTGAATTGAAAGGGAGTAACTGAAGATCTCTGTTTATATTCTATATGACTGTGGACATTCAATATATTTGCAAATGCATTGTTATTGAGTACAGGCAAAATGCCTTTTTTTTTTGCAGAAGGAAAAGGAAAAAAAGAAAGAAGAGAAAAAGAGAGAGAGAGAATCAGAAAAACCATCAAAACAATTAGCAGTTGAAAAGGTAAGAATAGTTTATTTTTTCCAGTTATTTAAAAATGACACATAGTATTAAAGGTGTAGAAAGATTTGAAAAAAATGAAATTTTTAATGTGCGTGTGTATACGTGTGTATATATATATACACGTGCATGTATGAATAGTAATCCGGGTAATCCACATGAATGGTTTACTTGTGCTGTTGCTTGCATACAGAGGTTGGTTGTCCATACGATGAGGAATCTGGGGAAAGAGGGAAGTGATTTAGGATTTGTTAAGATTTAAACTCAGATAATTAAGGTTTTTTAAGATGTACCATTGCTATTCTTGCACAGAAAATTTTCAATTTTATTGAGTGCTGTATGGTCACTTAATACTGTCTTTTGTAAATGAATCCATTTTAAACATAAGTATAATCTATAGAATTGAATTAATAACTCTAGGTAACTTGAAAATACTCAACTAGGTCATGTCACAAAACATGACAGACAAACCAGTTAAGCTGCTTCTTTACGCAGCTATATTAAAGCATAATGAGCAGCCTTAGCAACTTAAGTACAATTAAATCATGTACACTTTTGTATAGAGTTAATATTAAACAAAATTGGAATGGGTAATTTAGGTATTAAATGCAATAATTTCTTCTAAGATCTCTCAGATGATGTGAATCCATTAGTGTGTTCTGATCTGCAGTGTAGTCCGCAGAATGCATTGGAGTCTCCATCTGTCAGTTTATTCCCCAATAGTGCTGTGCTACAATTATGAAAAATGTTGTGTATTCATACATTATGATTGCAGATGTATTTCTAGTTCAGTTTTCAAACAGAAGTTGTTTATTTTGCATAATAAAACAAGATACAAAAATATATGCACACTTGGAGGGGAAAAAAGCCCCTCCCCAATACAAATATCTTTTTTTCTGAAATTGGAAAGCAGTTTTGAAATAAGTTAACACAGAAGCAAACTTCATTGTGACAATTTGCACAGCTTCACTTAGCTAGTCGAAAAAGAGATCCTTGTTTGTATGGTAGGGGGTTAAAGCATGCTTATGGATGACAAGAAAGTTATTAAAATTGTTGATTATTGAATTTTTACAAGGGCATCCAGTCCAATTAAGTTCTGGTCCTTAGAACAATATACTTTAGTTATAAAGGCTAAAAACATTGCTGTGGTTTGGAAATCTTAACTTTCTAAAACCAAAAGGTCTACTTTTGGTCTGGGGGAGAGAGTGTTTGCCTTTGCAAGGATGCCTGAACCTTGTCACATGGCTGGGAATCCTTGTGATTCCACCACCCCTCCTGGTGAGGAGAAAAGATGACAGTGCATAGTTACAGCTGAGGACTACCCTAATACTTGAAATAAAAACCAATTGAAATGCCACTGATTAGATTTACATTTGAAATGTCATTAGATTACCATTTAATGATTAAGCAAGTAAAAAGAAGTATTTTGATTTAAATGCTTGTACTACAAAATGTGGAATTTGGTAAATATATCTGCATTAGATAACAGCTGCAAAATGTTTGAAATACTGCAGCATATTTTATTTCATTATTAATGTGTCAGCACTGATTGCCCAAATGGAACTCATCTATGTGTCATCTTTTTAATTTAAGAGATTCTTTAAGCTCGGGCTTCTCAAGGCTTTTAAGGATCATTCAAAATAAACTACTTTTAGACACAGCCTGTAAACTTTACATGTTTTAAAATAGCAGTCACTTGCTAGAATCCAAAGGAAAGAGACCTATATCAAATGCTTGCGTTTCCATTGGAAAGTACTGGTGAGATAGAGGACCAGAAGGTTTTGGTTTTATATATGGAATAATACATGGTTGCTTTTGTGGTGTGATTCTGCTTGAGGGAGCTGATAAACGTTAATACTCTTCTTAGTTTGACTAATAATGGTACACTTCACACCCGGTTAGAGACTGTCTATATGATATTTTAAATATTGCATGTTTAATCAGTAGGGGAATGCTGGCATCTTGACCGTAGCATCATGTTTTCAGCAACCACATCAAGCAGTAGACGGTTATTTATCCCAGTTCTCAGCTTTCCGGAGAAGGAAACAGAATGTGAGAATTCTTTGGACACTTCATATGTGAAGTCACTGGTCGCCTTTATTAGAGGCATTGTATATCTCCAGTCTAGACATTCCAGGCTTGGGAAGCTATTGAATTAAAAATATGTGACCAAGCAATTGGCAGTTCTACCACAATTTGAGACTTCTGTTGATTAAGGTAATTCAAGCAGTGTTTTAGCCATCCTGTAGGGGAAACAGTAAAGATGGAAAAAATGACAGGCTTTAAACTAGTAAAAAGTTGAAAATGAAGCTATAGAAAACTTCAGATCTCTTTACAAGTGTCATGTACCCCTACAAGTCTTAAGTTCCTAGTGTCTTCTTTTTTATATCTTATATTGAGTTTAAGTTTCTTAGCTCTTAAAACAAGAATATACATCCTAAAAAATTAAAATGTTCACATTCAATTCTCGTGTTCTGATCTCTGCTTCATAGAACTGACTAATCTGCTCCTACATCTGTATAAGAGCCTTTCTCCAGTGACTAACTGATCTTTAGCTTTCAACAAGCTGAATGTCTAGCATGATTTCTGTTGCATTTTCAAATATTGCTGAAAGCTTGTAGCACTGATTTAGTAAACTGCATTATTCCGATATTGCATTAATCTGTCAGGTAGTAAACTGCATTATTCCGATATTGCATTAATCTGTCAGGTAATTATGGCATAAAAGATAATTTGTTGATTAGCATGCTTTGATAAGTAAAAAGAACAGAAAATCATCTTTTAACTGATTTAACAATAGTGGGCTTTCTTACTGAAATTGCTTTTCAGTAAGAATCATCATGTCCTTAAAGTGGGTTTCGTGGGAAACATTTTTTTATGCACGTTCGAGTTGGAGACAGTGATTTCAGATGTAGAGTAGAATTTCCTCAGGGTCAGAGAGATCTACAGTGAACAGTGAGTAGCAGGGATACTTGTTTGACTCTATTTTTCTGGGCTGTTCCACTTTCTGTGACAAAATTACTGCGTAATTTTTAATATAACAAGATCTTACTATGTCAGCTACAGAGACTGAGTCTAGTCTGGTGACTAGCGTTTTATTGGAAGCAGCCAATAGTGGGATGTTCCACATCAGATCTGCAGTGTTCTTTAATAAAATAAAATAGGTGACATTACGAAACTACTGGCAGCTGTAATGTTTTTTCAGTCTAATTGAAGAAAGGTGAGAAACTTGCATAACTTACCCAGGGTCCTTCCTCCCTCTCTCCCTGTGCCATTTCCACAATTACAGGCTTCAAGTTTCCTCAGTGCCCAGGCTTAAAATAACCTTATCCTTACAGTTACTTTGGAGGAAAAAAAAAACAAATTGCAAGAAAACTGCTGGAACAATTATTATACAGTTCTTCATGACATGAAAACTGGGGTGAGGTATACGTGGAGCTGAGATGACCAGTGAAAGCCCAGCTTGTGTGCAAGCAACAGAAGTGCGAATTCTAGCAATATTATGTGTTAAATTGAAAGAATAAATAATCAAACTGAGCTAATTGCATGCTGCTTAATGCTTTTTACGGGCCAATAGCAAGAATAATAGCACAAGGCAGACTGTCATGCAAAGAAAGCAATTTTTAGATGTTCTGTACACACAAGTTTAAGGTATTTTTAAATTGTCTAAAAAAATAAATCTGATACTTTAAGAGCCCATTTCAGTAGTGGGGAGGAAAGAAAGTTGGTAGGTTGACCACCAATCTTCTCTGTTTTGTTGATGGTAACACATGAAAATTTTTCATTTGTAGATGAGAAAAAACAGCTAGGCTTTTAATAGCTGTTTTTTAAACTTCATCGTCCTGCCCACCCTTTCATCAGCTGCTGAGGAGCTTTCCCTTCTTATTAATTACTCCTTTGCACAGGTGAAGTTGGTGAAATTTCCCAGATCAACCATGATCATCTTTTTTTTTTTCTTTCTTTTCTGCCTAAGCTGACTGAATGACTTCTCCATTCGGGAGCAGAGTAAACCACTGAATTCATTTTATTTCTAGTCTGTCTACTGAGTAGGATTTTTGTTCATCCTTAGGTAATTGAATGTGCTCAATTTACAGCCGTTTGGTGACTTTAAAAAGAGTATGTAGCCTACATATTCTACTGATGTGTGAGGGAGCTACCAAAGCCTCATAGTAGTTTTCTGAACTGAAATTTAAACTGTGCGGTCATTTTAAGTAGAGTTTCTGCTCATAGCACAGAGGAGCACTTTAGGTAAGCTCTATGCTGCTGCTTCATGCAGTATGTTGGAGCGGGGTCTGTGTGCACTCCATCCACCTTGTCCCTGTTTTCCACTGAAAGGTAGCATAAAAGGGAAGGAGATGGGATGCAGTCTGGTCATCCGGGCTGGAGGATCAGGACTATGAGGGAAACGGCTGGTGTGTGAGCTGTGCAGTTTGGGTGCTGCAAGGATAAACAAGGCCATTAGAGCTGCAAAGAATGGAGTGAGGAGGACTGTGTTTGTGGACGATCAAATGGTATGCCCTCTACAGAATGGACAGGAAACTCTTCATGCATTTGGCAAGACTGCTAATAAAAGTGGGTTGCATTAAGTACTTCATTTAGCAAAGTACTTCCATTGCACAATATTTGATTTAGAACAGAGAACTTGGATTGGGTTGTATGAATGAGACTTCCTGAATTTCAGAGCAACTAGGACAATTCTTGTTTTTTTCAAAACATACCTTTTTATGTCCCATCTGCAGTACAAATTCAGATTAAAAAAAGGTATAACTAGGTATGACATCTTGAAGCTTTGACATGCTCCAAAAGTAAAAATGGAGAGAATTCATATGCCTAAAACTTTCAGATTTTTGTAGGATTCAACTTTTTATATAGTTTTAATTTTTAAATAAATAAAATCTTTACATGCTTCAGTGCTAGCAATCCAGAATTAAGCCAGAAGTGTTTTGGAAAACTGTCCCTGGAAAACTCGACAAGTATTTCTGATATCCAAAGTTATAAAGTTCAGCTAAGTCTATGGCACTGAATGCTTTGACGGTGCTTGGATTCAGCACTGTGTAGCTTTCTGTGGTCTTTATTTTAGAGGTTTTGCATCAATTGAAGACTTTCGTGAAAGCATTGTGATGGTTTCACTGTAAAATACTGCATATTGAAGGCCGTGGTTATTGTGAAACCACATCTAATTTATTGAAAGTAAGCTCTTTTAAGACAGATTGTGTTGTATTGGGACAGTAAAGTTAAATGGTTAGGATGTAAAGAACAAACTATTTTTTCTTCACAAACTACTTGTGCTTTTGCAAACTAATATTGACATTCAAAGTTAAGACGTTTCATTCTGAACATATCAGGATGATGAATGTTTCTGAAGGATTGCAGCTGTTAAACTTGATTAACTGAAGTACTATTTGACACTAAGTTTAGTTTGTTTTATTATATTGCATTTTAAGTTTGAAATTGGCTCTTTTGTGTGTGTAGAGTTGATTTAAGTGACAGGAATTGGGTCAGTTAGAGGTTATCTTTCAATGGTAGTATATCAAATGCTGTTTTTTCTTCCCCAAACCGGAGGCTAAATTGCCAGCTTAAACTCAGCAATAAAAGTGAACTGCTGCCTCTCAGTCAGCTGGTACCACAGCACCAGATGCCCCACATTACAGTGGTATGGACATAAGCTTATTTGCATTTAAAAAGTGCTAGTACACCCCTCAAATAAAAGTGAGGGCAGATCATGTTAGCAGCTTTTCCCCTTCATATAGGAAAAATGATGTGTCAAATACTCATTTAACCAAATAGGAGGAACTTACAGTAGCTTCTCAGGGTGGTGTTTTTGTTTGTCTGTTTGTTTTTTCCCCCAAAGACAGCTAAAACTCCCA
Source organism: Oceanodroma leucorhoa (assembly GCA_030449065.1). Lineage (NCBI taxonomy): Eukaryota > Metazoa > Chordata > Aves > Procellariiformes > Oceanodroma > Oceanodroma leucorhoa. The sequence goes on from JASVER010000001.1 coordinate 2,502,630, forward strand.
CAAAAGTCAACCTGTCTGGGTAAGTGAGACAAGAGGAACTATTAGTCCCCATTAGTTCTCTGGGGTTGTTTTTACTTACCCGAAGTATTTCAAATTATCATCCTAATCATTTTGTCCAAGGAGAAATGAGTTGGAGCAAATAGTGCTCTAGCTTTCTTCGCATCTTTAAAACTGTGTAGCATTGTGAGAATGCGTGAAAGAGTGAAAGCCCGCAAAATATTTGGTGTCCACTTAAACACCAGTTTGGTGGAATCATAGAATCCTTAAGGTTGGAAAAGACCTCTAAGATATCAAGTCCAACCGTCAACCCAACACCACCATGCCCACAAAACCATGTCCCAAAGTGATGTATTTAGGTGTTTACTTGTAAGTTGTATGGATAAGTTGACTCACAAATATTAACTTGAATGATAAATTAAATACAGAATTACATTAGAAATATTCTGTTTTCTTTATTTTGATACCGTATTGATGATATATTTCCTAAATCACTTGAATAGTTGTTAATAATGTTTCCCTAGACTTCTAAACATTATTTGCCTTTCTGAGTGATCTCATTTTAAAATGTTTTTTCTTTATATTTTTATATAAAACATAATATACATTTAAATTACAATACGAAAGCAATCAAATTTTTATCACAGGAACAGAAAAATAGAAACGTGGTTTGCCCTCTGGTTGAATACGTAGTCTTATTTATACTCTTAGTCCTTGTTTTCACAAATTCAGACTAAGGAGATAACGAGTTAGAGCTCAGGATTCAGGAGAATGTGATAACACATAGGAGGACAGCCTGTTTCCCTGCCTCCTATCCCCACAGAAGGTGAAGGGTTTTAAGGCTTCTTGTTCTCTCAGTCTGCATTTTATGGACCTGTCCCAGCCTGGTTTTACGTTTCTAATCATACCTTTTCAGTCTTACGGAAGAGATCAGATTATTTTGGGTTCTTTAGTTGCTTCTAATGCTAATCTGGAGAAAGGCAAATCATATTAGATTCTTTCCGAAACTGTGCGATTCATTCCTTTTGCAGGTAACAAAGGACTCCTTATGCTTGAGGATTGCCTTGAAAAATAGTCTGTCTTAATGAAATTAATCTATCATGGCTCTTATTACGTATTGGGAGTTGTAGACAAAGAAATTGAGAAATAGATATTGCAGGTAGAAGCAGTTGAAAGAAAACCCTTTTTTTTGTCAGATGGGAAGAATGGCATTTGTCTTTTTAGTGTTGGAAAAGGAGTCAACCTACAGGAAGGGTATCGTGTTTTTTTCCTCAGCCCAGTGCGTGTTCTCTGTATCAGCTTTATCCTCTCAACTCTGGTCTGCAGCAGAACACTATTTTAACGTTTTTTTGGGTTTTTTTTTAATTCTATAGAAATGGAAAAAACTATGAGAACAAGCTTGAGTTTGGGCTGCTTTGATTAAATTGGCCTTTGTTTAACTTGTCAAACTATTTTTAACAAAAAGGTATTATTAAGTGTGCTTAGTTGTAATTGATCCTCAGTTATATTTTTGCTCCATGCAGGGTCAAAGCCTAAAACAGCCCTGGGTTTTCAGTTGCTAATACTTATTAACAGATGGGATTTTCAGGTTTCTCCTGCTTGCTTGTGGTAAGCTTCACATTTTTTCCTGGTGACTTTGAGGCAATTAGGAAGGCAACATCTACATATACGTACATGTATATTGAACCAAAAAAAAGTGGGCACATTTAAATAAGTGTGAACTAAATCAGCCTTATTCGTGGATGGATGCAAGCTTTAGATAAAAAACATCTATATGACCAAGACTTATTCATTCTGAGACATTTGAAACTACAGGAGCCTGCGTGGTTGAAAATGCAAATATACAATCTCATCTAAAAAGTTTTATAAAAATTGTAGTACTAGGTAGGACATTGTGTACAATCAATCAAATGTGCAAGAACAAAAAGCATGACATTTTTACAGAAGTGGTACTGATACATGGAACTGAATGTAAAGAAGGGTAAGGATTGGATGAGATGAAGCTGATAACAGGAAAAAGACATTTAATTTAAATAATGTCACTCAAAATAATAATCTTATCCTGTTTTGAATAATAGGCTTCCTTTGTTTTCCTAAAATAATGTAAGCATTGGATCATGAGCAAAGCAATCAAGTGTCTTTGTGTGTTTTTTTTCATTTTACTGTGCTTAAGCTAGAACGTGCTTAAACTCCTCAGGGGAGAGATCTCACTCCAGTGTGTGACCATCAAGGTAGGGCAATGGGGTAGCAGGAGGCACTGTCAGATGTGCAAATCTTAATTAAGAGTAAACACAGTAATTCTGTTTTCCATAAAAAATAATTTTAGATGCCACTGACAATATTAAAAGCTCCATTAGCTTAAGCTTTAAATTGTTTAAAAAAAAAAAAAGCCTTAAGAGGTTTCAACAAGCTTCCAAACACTGTCATGCAACTTTCAGTGTCTTCCAGTTTAAATTCATAGGTGACATAGGTATTGATTGTGTGGCTTTTTACTAAAATAAATGAGTATTTATTTGCACTGTTAAATGTATTATGTTTTGATAGTTGCTCATGGCACTAGAACAGCTGCACAGCAAACTTTATGGCTCTGGCATTCATCCTGTTACATAATTGTGTCTTCACAAAATTAACTCAAAGGTACTTGGAAGATAGCACTGTAGCTGTGGTAGAGATAAGAGCAAGATAAGGTAGAAGCAGGATCTTTAACACAATTTGAAGGAAATGGACAAGTTTCTTGCTCTAGATAGTTTTGTGAGATGATAAGTATGGTAAAAAATTAAGTCACCAGTTAGTTGTCCAAATAACTAGCATCACTTTAATGCTAAATCCCTTATATATCAATCAACACTGTTAAGCCATCTGCAGTCAATTGCCTTCTGTCTCTGTTGAAAAAAAGGTTGCAACTGGATGAGCCTGTCTTTCAGTTTTACTTGAAATTTTATAAAATTGGCACCTGCAGCTAGGAAATGGGGGCAGTTCTGAGGTTGGTCCCCATGCACGTCAGTGTACCTGTTGAAAAATAAATCTGTCCTGCCTCTCTGCTCAGTAAGTATGGTCTCTCTCAACTTGAGGATATTGTACTTCATGTCAGAGTAAGGTACTGCAGGCTTGTCTGCTAGGCAGATAGTGTATTTTACACTGTGTAGTAACATGGGTAACTTCTGCTCAAGATAACCTAGGGATTTTTTTGTCTTATATACTTACCCTCAGTTTACATTGTAAGTAGATATCAATATATATTTTTCCTTTGTTTAAACATAGACTATTTTAGTGGTGTAAAAGAAATTGGTTTGGTTGAATCTCAGTATAAATGTTTAAATGGGTGCCTGAATAAGCAAGTCAGAGCCCTTGTAATATCACTTTGAAGGGTCAGTTGTAAAACTTCAGAGTCTTTGAAGCTGTGAATTTAAAAAGTTTTAGCGATCCTTACACTTTGTAAGGATGATTTAAATACTCATTTTCAGAATACCCAGAAATTTCATATAGATTCACATTATTTAAACGGGAGGAATAAAAGCAGAAAGAAGTTTGACTCATTTCGGGTTGAGTTGTCGACTGCTAGACTGGATTGTGACTAGAATGCTTCTTGATAGTTGGTGTTGAAGATTATGATGATATGGAGGGTGAAGATGAAAAAAATGGAGTTTACTCAAGTAAAGGGAAATCCATATTGGTATTGCTTGGGATAGGTTAAAATTAATTAGCTTCTAAAATAATGGTTTCAAAGTGGTTAACTTTGAAATGAGAACAGAACTAAGGCAAAAAAACCTGACTGGCAAAAGAAACTAATACAACTAACTGTTGTAGACATGAACAGCTAATGATGCATACGTATTTATTAAACATTGTATTTATTAAACATGTCTCCCTCTTACTAAGTTCTGCATTCCTAAACAGAATTATGTACTTGTATATGAGGATGATAAAGTACTTGCCAATTTGCTCCCAGCATCTATAGCAGCAAAAGAAAGCAACAAGCTGATATAGAAGTAAGAAAAATTAACTTGTGGGGTTATTTCAGTCTGATTAGCTGTCAGTGACAGGACTGAATTTCCATGGAACTATTGAGAGGCTTTTTTTAAATGCATCTCTACAGACATAGGATGCTTAGACTTCATAAAGTGTATCATACTGCTTGCCATAATGATACAAAAGATGCAAGTACAGAGTATCATCCAACACTCTAAGAAGCAGAACTCTACTTAGGAATAAGTCCTAATTCAGAGGTGGTTTAGATGAAACAATATTCAGTGTGATGCTGTAAAACTATGTAACTAAAACATAAAGACTGCAAGAATCAGAAAAACAAAGATAAGGAGGAGAACTGGAATAATCTAATGAGTGAAAACAGAGCACAGTGATCTGCTTCTCTTAGGTCCATTGAAGGAGAGTGGTGAGGTGGGTCAAGGAAAGAGATTCTCTCCCAGGAACCCCAGGCAAGTAAGGGGTGGTGATTGCGTACTAGGCTATAGGACTTATTATGGGATGCAGAGAGAAAAGAAGTCGGGGATAGGGCAGAGAATATTGTATGAAGCTTATTATGGTATGTTTAGGTGGCAGACCAAAAGCAGGGAAATGGAGGAATCAAGGTGGATTGGGGTGCAACAAGCATGAGGAAGCAGGGGGGAAGGGAATAAAAAGGTCCAGTCATGTATATGCAGGTTGCTGGGCAGTATGTTTGTCTGAGTCCTGCACTTGATCACTGCAGGCTATTCTATATTCTTGCCAAATTCTGTTTGCAACCATATTGTGTGTGAGTGCGTTCTCTCTTCTGTGTCTGTGTGTGAACACTAGCAAACTTCAAGTTGGACCAGCAGACAAGAAGGGTAGGAGGTTGGTGTTGGCCACTGGAAAGAGACGGCAGGTTTGAGGAACCTAAGGGTCAGCAGCTGGAGACACCAGCATCTAGAAGCCAACTATTGCGAAGGCAGCATGTATAAGACCAGTTACCCACATAGTGTGCTCACACACGTGTGTGTAACTGCTAGCAAATTTCACGCTGGACTAGCTAGTGAGTAGGATATCAGCATCTGGAAAGATCCAGGGTCTGAGCTGGTGGCAAAAAGGCACTGTTGTTATAGTCAAGGAAAAGAATGCAAACCATACCTTCATGAATAGGGATAGAAAGCAATGCTTGTATTGGATTGTTTTTTCACTATGAGCTCTGTCAGTTGACATGTCTGAAACAAATCATTCTTGTCTGGAGATGTATGAAGAAGGAATTACAAATATATACCCCTTAGTTCTGATTTGGTACACTGATATTATATTATGTATGACTCGAAAGGTTTTTAGAAGGAAAGTTATAAAAGAAAACAGTTTAATGAGGAACTGGAACTAATATAGCTGCCTTATTGTAGTCTTGCCCAGGCTAATTAGCTCATTAGAAATGGAGTAGAAATATGTAAGCCGAGTTCATATAACCATAATATGTGGTTTTAAAACTGAAGATGTGTTTAAAACAGCTTATAAAAATACAAACCATGTTTATTGCATTTCACAGCTTGCAAACTGAGGTGCATTAGAACACTTTGACCCTAATTCGATTTATAGATGCCGTAATGGGACACTGGATCTGCCTAGATTTTCTACTTAGTAATGATTTTTTCTGAAATATTTTAAAAATGGGGTTTATTGGTTTAAAAGTAGAATGCTTGGGTTTTATCTAAATCAAGTTCCATGACAAGATAATACAAAATAGGAAAAGGGTTGATAAACAGCTTTTTCCTCTGCCTTTTGTGTTCTTATAAACAGGTCCTTGTTTCGGGCTCAAATGCAGTCATTTCAAAGATTTAGAGCTGCAGCAAACTCTGCTCAAATCCTTGCCCCCAGAACCCCTAGAAAACCTGGATACCTCAGCACTCAGACTATGTGCCTATCCTTCTCTGCAGTCTTGCCATCTCTAGCTCAGCTTTAGGTTCCTACTTCTTGTTGCGACTGTTACCTAGCAATCATCTTGCAATCTTTTGACACTTTTCTTCAAATGCTAAACTTAGGAGAAAGAGCTTGCCCTCTGTTTTCAGACCCTATTCTGAACTTATCAGCTTTAAGAACATTATATATTTGAAAATGAATGCATACAACTAGTATTTCAAATATGGTTGTTATTACGTAGATTTAATACATGAATATAAGAATTTAAAGAGAAGGATTTTAATCTTTGATGTTTTGCTGTAGTCTCAGCAGTAAGTATAAAGAGAAAGACAACTTCATTTTAGAAAATTATGCTTCTACAGTTGCATACCTTGTTTTGAGCAAGATAAAAGGGCCTCTGAGAATGTCTGATGCATTAAAAAGGAGCTAAACTGATTCAGCTAAGTATGAGACATGAAAGGTTTTAAGCCTTCTTGGAATACATTGACTAAAGTAAATGAGATCTGAGCTAACATTTTAAATTCAGTTAAAATAAAATGGTAGTACCGGGTGGTCAGTAAGTAATAACAAAGGAATAGCCTTAATCCACTTTCCATAGATACTACTAGCATATTAGCCTAGACCCAGATAAAATCGTATTAATGGAATAAAATTACGGTGCTGCTGTCTGTTACTTCTGCCATGAAGTTTTTAATTCAAATGACTAAAGATATAACACATTTTACATAATCGTGTACAAGTATCTTGCCCTAGCTGTGAAAATCTAATGAAATCCATATACCCAGGTTTTTAAAGTGGAGATGTAAATCAAGGACCGCTTAAAAATGTTTTCCTTCAGGAGTGTGTTTCGACTGAATGACCTTCATGTGTACAGAATCCTATTTAATAAAAAAAAAAGGCAATTTGGTTTTGTTGGTTTGCTTGGTTATAAATGCCTTAAATTAGCTTACCTACATCCGTGTGAGTAGTTCAGTGTCTGAGGGTGATTCATTGGAATAATCACAATAGACTTGTTAATAATAAACTTACATTTTCCCCTTGGGTTAGCTGTTTGTTTGAGGTAATTCTAGTTTTATAAATAAGAGTGACAGCTCTTTTTTTTTTTCTTGGTTGACATGCAGTTTTTTTCTCTTGATTAGAAATGCATCAGACTTTGCTTGCAGAGTCACTGTAATCTGTACAACTTCATAATGATACCACTGTAGTATATCTTGTGATTCAATATAGTATACTTGTTTTCTGGCTTTTTTGCTAGTTAGACAAAATAGAAGTTCATCACTTGCTAAAAGTATCTTAAGTTTTGAAGAGTTGGTCTGATTTCTAAGTTTCTCCATATTTAGTTGCAAGTCTGAAAAAAAATGCTGGTATCTTATAGGAGAGTAAACAGAACAACACGTTTCATCTTTGTGGTTTAAATTCAATACTATGAAAGGATTATTTTTTACTTATTTACATGTCAGATACAAAAGTTGTAAAAATGTTCTTTAAAAATTCTAGGATACCTACGTGAGTAATGTTTTAAATAGATACGGACTAAACTAACTTGTATAGTAGAAGTATATGATCTGTCAGGAAGAATCATATCTACAAACCTATTGCAAGCTTATAGTAAATTACTAACATTATTTTCTCATATGGAAATTCTCAAATGTTTATGCTGTCTTGCAAGTTTTATTGCAAGCAGGTAATGAAGAGGGAAGGAATCCAATTACTTTATGCACAAGGCGTACAATTCCTACCTAATAAAGAGCCAAGGAAGACTTTTGTTCATTAACCATAGAAGCGTCTGTGAGCTCTAGTGAGTAAACTGGAAATTGCTTTTAAGTAAGTTAGAAGTGCTTTTCACTAAATTATTTGATGGATCTCCAGCTTTCATAAAGCTTCTTGTAGTTAAGGTAGAGGATGGAAATAAGAAATGCATGGGTAGCCAGATGTGTATGAAACAGTCTGAATTCTAGATTCATATGAATTTTTCATTGAAGTAGAAAATTGAGGAAAATATGCAGAGAAGTATTTTTTTGTGTGTAATACTAAAGTATGAAAATAGGAGCAGATAACTGGACGGGACAGCTGATGGATCAGATTTTTGACTTATATTTTGCTTCAGAGTAGGAAAGAGATTTACAGTAGTAACTTAAGACTGCTCTGACTGGAGATTTTTTCTACTTCAGAGCTATTAGTCATGTGGCTTACATCTTGCACCATGTATGCTACCCCTTCTAATGCTCTCAGGTAATGTAAGTGAGAATAAGGTCAATGTTAATCCTAAATGCTGGAACTGGAAAATACGTCAAAATGGTAGGCAAATGAACAAGATCGATAAGTGATTAATCCTACCATTTCCTAATGGTAGGAAAATGAACAAGATCGATTAAATCATAGCCAGTATCTCTATGAATTACAAGCAGACTGACTGGTGCAGCTTCCACTACTGAAGGCATCAGCTCAGTGTGAATCTAAGAAAATTACATTACATAAAATTATTAAAGCAGGCTTATGCACTAGCTCGCTTTAAAATTGTAATAAATTACTGATGGCCTGATCTTCCCCACAGTTGTCTGCTTTTGAATTTTGTCTGTGATGGTTTCTTAGCACAAAACATTAAAGTTGACCAAGTTGCTGTGTGGAGATATATGCAGATTACCAGCATATATAGTTCTATCCACAAATTTCAAGCCAACTGACTTCTAGTAAAAGTGTGTGGAAATTAAATGAAGATCCAAATATTAATTTCTGTATTACCATTTTATTTAAAAAGGAAAGAGATGATGATTCTTATCTGTAGACATAATTTCTCAACTGTTCATTTTGCTAGATGTACAGTTGTGGGATGTTCCTAACTATTTTTTGAATATCTGCTCTGTAGGTACCGAAAGATGATTTACCTTGTTACCTAAGGTCTGCTTATGGATAAGGTTTTAGTGCCATGTTGTCATAGTATGTTTTTATTGTATTGTGGATGTACAGCAGGCAGGATTTAGATGTAGCTTGATTTGGGTATAAAATTGGGAGTCAGTCATCACTGGATACTAAATAGAGAATTGAGTGAGAGTAGAAACTTAGAGGGAATTGTTTCCATGATAGCAACTTTGTCAATGTTTAGTTCACAGCCACATACGTTTGTCTTATATACTTTTAATAAAATGCAGTCAATACAGCTCTTAGGAAAATGTTATCCATGTGATTATCTAGTATTTTGACAATTAGTCTACCTTCTAAATATTAAGTCAAAACTCAGATATTTTATGAAGGAGTAGCTTTTGTCTTAGTCTTCTACGTATTGCACAGTCTTTTCAGAAGAATAAAAACAGAAATTCTGATCAGAGAATAGAAGAAAAAGCTACTCTTGACCTTAGTCCATTCTTCTTGACTCCTGTTAAGTACACACCTTCCTGTATTACCAGCATGGCATGCCTCTCAGGGGATCCTCTTAGCAACTGTTTCCTCTCCTGCAGTAGAACTTGATTATTTTTCCCAGATTTCTTCTATTAAGTATGGAGTATGAATATTGCATAATTTTCCTGGAGAAGATACTGGTACTTAATTGCTGAAGCGATCTGAAGAGTTGCTACTAAAATGATCTCTGAGAGCGAGCTTCAGGAAGAGGCTATGGTAGATACAGATGAGACAAAATCCCGTAAGATGGAATGATTACTCGTAAAGGAAAGGGCTCGTTGCTGCAAAACCGATCCCGGAACAGTGTTTCTATGCGTTAGGCATCACACCAGCCAAGATGGATGAGCCCCTGAGAAATCACAATATTCCAGAGAAGACTGCTTGAACCCCTTCTACTGAGAAAATTAAAAGATTATTTAGGGTGCCAGAAAGCATGAAAGGCCTTCGGCCTTGGCAAAAACTTCTGCCGAGAGTGAATAAAATAGCTGACCATTCCTGTGCACTCTATCACTTGAGAGAATCACAGAATTGCAAAATGGTTGAGGTTGGAAGGGAATTCTGGAGGTCATCTTGTTCAACTCCCTTCTCAAGCAGGGGTCACTTAGAGCAAGTTGCCCAGGCCTGTATCCAGATGGCCTTTGAGTATCTCCAAGGAGGAAAACTCAACAACCTCTCTGGGTAACCTGTGCCAGTGCTCAGTCACCCTCACAGTGAAGAAGTGTTTCCTGATGTGCAGGACAGGACCTCTTGTGTTTGTGCCCATTGCCTCTGGTCCTGTTGCTGGGCACCACTGAAGAGAGCCTGGCTCCAGCTTCTGCACATCCTCCCTGAGCCTTCTTTTCTCTAGGCTGAACAGTACCAGATCTCTCGGCCCATATGAGAGATGCTCCAGTCCCTTAATCATCTCTGTGGCCTGTCGCTGGACTTGCTCCAGTATGTCTGTGTCTCTCTTCTGCTGCAGAGCCCAGAACTGGACACAGCTCTCCAGGTGTGGCTTCACCAGTGCTGAGTAGAGTGAAAAGAACACCTCTCTCTACCTCCTGGCAATAGATGACCTTCCTGATGCAGCCCAAGGGATACCATTAGCCTTCTTGGCCGCAAGGGAAATTACTGGTTCATGGTCAACTTGGTGTCTACCAGGAGCCCCAGATCTTTTTTTGTAAAGCTGCTTTCCAGCTGGTGTTTCCCCAGCATGTATTGGTGCCTGGGGTTGCTCCTCCCCAGGAGCAGGACTTTGTACTTCTCTTTGTTGAACTCCATGAGGTTCCTCTCAGCCCATTTCTCCAACCTGTTGAGGTCTCTCTGGATGGCAGCACAATGTTCTGGCATATCAGCCACTCCTCCCAGTTTCGTGTCGCATGCAAACTTGCTGAGGGTACACTCTGCCCCATCGTCCAGCTGATTAATGATGAATAACAGGGCCCAGAATTGACCCCTGGTGTACACCACTAGTGACTGTCCTCCAACTAGACTAATCACCACCCTCTGGATCTGGCCATTCAGCCAGTTTTCAATCCACCTTACTGTCTGCTCATCTAGGCTATACTTCATCAGCTTCCCTATGAGGATCTTACAGGAGACAGTGTCAAAAAGCCTTATTGAAGTCAAGGTAGGCAATATGCATTGCTCTCCCCTTGTCTACCAAGCCAGTCATAACACTGTAGAACGTTATCGGGTTGGTCAAGCGTGACTTCCTCTTGGTGAGGCCATGCTGATTCCTCCCAATAACCTTCTTGTCCTTCATGTGCCTGGAAACGGTTTCCAGGATCAGTAGTTCCGTCGCCTTCCTAGGTACAGAGGGGAAGTTGACCTGCCTGTAGTTCCCTGGATCTTCCTTCTTGCCCTTGAAGATAGGAGTGACAGAAGAATGTACTTAGGTAAAAGGTTAAAAGGACAGCACTGGGGGGGGAGGACAAAACAAAACAAAACAAAACCAAAAAAACCACCACAATAAAGGATTACTGTATCCCAGTTATCTGTCATCTACATGATTGCAAAAATTTATGATGCCTGTACTGGATCTGAATAATGAGTGTGTCCCTGCTCCTCTACTGAAGAGATGTGCTTTATAGGTGAAAATATTTACAAGAGGTTGCAAGGCTAAGTCTTTATTTGCCTCCTTAGGTTGGCAGAAGTACCTAATACCTGCTGAACAAGGGATAACTTAAATGGGTTATTGTGGCTCTTTTCAAAACAGGGGCTCAGTTTTTCTTAAGGCAGAAAATTCCAAGTCATATTAGATAATAAGCTGATCATGTGGAGGATGGAAAAGAATTGATTCCCTAGAAGCTTGTTCTGGCCTCAGTTTCTTTCAGTGATACTTGCAACTAAACTGTTTTCAGTAGTCCCCGAATAATTTAGGGCAGAGGACATTGCTTGGTTTCAATAGATACTCCAACATGAGAACAACCTTGAGGAATAGTGTCGTGGTCATTAGTGGCTGTGGATGTTTTGATGCTCTGCTGTTTGCGAGGACAGTGTTTCAGAAGAATGTACTAGTACTGTGAAGATGATTTTGAATCAGAGGCTGTTAATATACGACCCAAAGTAAATATATCTAGGAATTGCTGTAACCACGTACTTCACTTAAAACCACGTGTGTTGCTAAGCCAATGTTGTAAAAAAAATAGTAGCCCAGTAACCTTGAAGGCTCCACTTGAAAATAAATGCACAAAGTTTTGTACCTCTTCCCTTCTACTCGTCTTTTTAATAGCAGATTTTTAATGTTACTTTTTAGTTTATTTATTGCTGCTTAGTCTCCTAGTTTTATACAGCCTTTTTCCAAAGGACTCGACAAAGAATAGTTTATCTAGTACTGGTGTCAATACTTAAAAATAATTGCTGTGGGAGTCAAGCAGACTAGTAATAGAAACTGAGATGAACCTTAGTGCATCAGGATTCCCAAGCATTTGTCATGCTATATTGCAACTCTACAAAATGCGGTAATTTTTAGGTAAAGCACAACACTAAATTAAACATTAAATTTAAGAAATGTCACTGCTCTGATATGCAGTTTTTTGCCTGTTGCACACTTCTGTGCTCACTGTGTGCAATATTCAGCTTTAACATCTCAAAGGACCACTCTCTACATAAAGCTTAGTCATGTATGAGTCCTGTTGGAGCAAAACTACTAAAAAGAAATTAAACATCACATTTCTCTTCATGATTTGGAATAAAATTTTTAAGTGGCTCCAATGTGACTTCCCTTTTTGTTCTTTTCTGAAAATCTCAACACCTTGTTTATGCCAGAATTATCTAGGTTGGAAGGGAGCTCTGGAGATCCTCTGCTCCAACCCCAGAAATATGCCACAATATCTGCTATAGAAGCAGAGTAAGTACTTTAGTAAGGCACTGCTTTTCATTGTACCTTCTTGAGGTGGACCACAGTGCAGTCAGGCAGTCCAAGGTCCATGGGGCCAAAGAGGGAACAAGGCTGTCTTAAAAAAAATAACATGGTAAAGGGGGTTTATTTGGGTATTCTTACTAAGAATAATTGCATGCATGCAAGTTTCTTGTTCTAACTCAGCCCATTAGTGCCAACCTTACTTAATTTATGCCTAAGCGTAGGTGACTTCAGATATCTCTGAATCATGGCAGACCTTAGGCACCAAACAAGTGTCTTCTGAATTTGAACAAAAGCCCTCATTAGTGGCATGCAATATCTTAACCAGAAATAAAGGCACACTGAATTTAAAATTGGTTCAAATCTCAGACAGGAGGATAGGAAATTCCAGCAACTGGCGTTTGTTATCATCAGGTAAAATTAAGAGTAAGAGGAAAGGTTTTTTGTTCCAGATAGCTGCTGATTATTGCTTTGTGTGACCACTGCTGTACAGATGAAGTATTGGTAAATTGTTAGGTGACAAATAGCTCCCCCCCTCCCCCTCAATTGTTCAGACTGAAGGTTAGTGTTTTGGTCAAAACTGTGTAGCTGTAAAGGAGAAAACCTGAATACTGCTTTAAGGAGAAAATCTCCATCAAAGAAATGAATGCAGTATTAGTGTCTAGAAATATTTGCTGTACTAAGAAGCTTGAAAATAATTTTGCAGTCTTTCTTAAGGTAACTATGAAGTAACCGTAAAACCTATTGGTTTACATACTGGCAAGGGAGCAAAATGGGAAAGAAACTGCTGATCAAGACATATAGTAATGATATTGGAAAAGCGTACCTTAAAGGATCTTATTTTTACAGAAATTGGTATTTCTATACCTTGTATCTTCATTGCCTTTCTTATTTAGAGAGTGATGAAACAGAAATATGCATTTAATAATTATAGAAAAATGTTCATTTTACAAAGCAGAGGATCTAAGTAGATTATTCTTACTATATTTTTAAATTTTTAGTTTAGATAATGAGATTAATTCGCTACAGTAATAAGTACTAAATAAGAGAGTGCTATTTGAATTCCATCTGTTTAGTTCTTACTAATGTATGCAAAACTGTTTTGGTTTCTGTAAAAAGTTTGCACTTTAAGCCAACCCTGTCAAATTTTAATTTATTTTAAGCTTGTGCTTTTAGGTAGTTATCATAAACCTAATCTGGAGTAATGAGAATTTGCACATTTAATAGAATTCTAACAGTACTGCTTTTCAGCTTAAAGAAGTTGTTGTTCTATATTCAGAATTGTTAAGCTGTTTAAGCAAAAAAAAGTCAGTTTCAGGAACTCAAGCAACATGTCGGAAATGATTATTTTTACAGCTTCTGTGACCCATGGTGTTCCTTACAGAGTCGGAGAGGAACCAGATATGCACATTTTTATGATAAATTCTGTTCCATAATACTCATTGTTAATTCTAATTGATGTTTGTAATAATAATTTAAGTTTCATGGCATATTTATTGAGGTACGCGCAGTTGTAGAAAACTTTATTTTGAATGGTCACTTTTAAAAAATTATTGATATGCAAAAATTTACTTTCAAAAACCATTTTTTTCTCATATCAAATATAAGGTTTTTTCTCTGCTATATTGAGTAGCATTTGGAATCAGGGTGCTATTCTTCAGATCATATACTCAAAGATGAAAGTGGTAATCCAGTATAGAATCAGAGAATCCATGGACTATTTTTCCAGCAGGTAATTTCCCAAACAAATTTGTTCTTGAACGAGGTTTGTAAAGTCAACATAAGGGTTTTTGGCTAGAGCAAGCAAGTATTTCTCTGAGATTAGCAAGGATCAGTTTGAGTGTTAAGATACCTGTTCCCTGTAGCTGCAGAAATGGAGTTCAGATCATTGCAGCTCTTTCCTGGAGGTTTTCAGTCGAGGCTTGCTCATGCAAGAGCAGTGTCAGTAGTATGTTAAGCTTCTGTTTGCGTGGGCCATCTTTGAATACTCTTGATTTTCCTCATTGCTCTTTATAAACACCAAGCTTGTTACTCTTTATTCCCAGTTTGCAGGAGAGGAAAGTCAAGGATTACCTAAATAAGGAGAACTTTCTATCCATGCGTTGAACTATAAAGAATATAAAGTATTCTCCTCATACTAAATACTGAGATTTAATGACTTAAGCAACCTCAGGAGACTCGGTGACTCTGTCAAAGCCATGTTATGGGGGTGATAAAGGTGGGAGTGAAGCAGGCTGTATTGGTGTCAGCCCAGTGCCCAGCCTGACAGTGCTCTACCGCCGTTATTTGGTAATCTGTTCTAGTTAAAGGCTGTACTCATTGATCGACCAATCCACTTCATGATTTTGTGATAAGTATAGAGTAAATGCATATTAAATGCATGCAAGAGACTGCATTTGTCATGTCACTAGTATAAAGCAGTTTGTATTCATTTTTAAAATGGATGTTTTGATGGATTTGGGTGGTCAGTCTGATACTGGTATGAGAAGAACTATAAACAGATTTATGAAGTCATTTTCATAATCAAATTTCATGTCAATACCATCTTACATTTTGAAGTCTCTAGGCAAGAAGACACTAGGAGTTGCCTTTTTTAAAGGAGAAAAATACTGTTATTTGTCTTCAGGTTTACAAAAGAAAAGACCATGAACACAGATTATGTCCGTCTGTGCGTTGCATCTATAAAGTCGGAATGTTCTGCAGATGCTCTTTTCAGGAAGGCTAAATAGTGCCACTAGTCAGCTTAAATTTAAAAATTAGACACTTTTAAGAACTGATTTTTTTTTCTCTTTAATGCTGCAGAACTGTAACATTTGGATGTAAAATTAGCCAATAAATCAAATTATAGACAGCTTTTTGCCTAGTGCATGATATGCACTGGTTCAGTTTACGATTTCAGCTTATTTTAACCTATCCTGGAGCTTACATTTATTTAAAAATAGATTAAATACCAGCAAAGGTGTAAAGATAATTTTTTACAGTCATGTGCCGTGTGCCTTATGACCATAACTGCAACTTATTTCATTACAAATCAAATTCATTACAATGAACATAGAAAAGGGCTTTTATTTCTGATACTGGAGCAGCATCTTTAATGGGAATTTTTTAAGCACTGTATCTTTTTCAGAAAGGTTACTTGTGTTGCCTTTTTTTTTTTTTTTTCCTTCCTTTCAAGCCGCAGAAGAAAGAGGATCAGCAATCAGAAGCTAAAGCAAGTCCAAAAAAGTCATCAGAACCCACTATTGACCTCTTAGGACTTGGTAAGAAATACATAATTACCTGTTTTTCAATCAACCACAAATACGACATTTTATATTTTAATAAATATACTTTTATTTTCTCTGTGCTTACTGATAGTTAGCTAAATTTGAAAACCATAAGATTCAGTCTATATGAATTTGAAACTATAAAGGAAAATGCCATAGGGATCTGTGTATATCAATACTTGTGTTTTGCTAAGGAGAGTAATGAGCTCCTGTGGGAAGGGGAAGTTATCAAAGTGATCTTCAAAGGGCTTGTGGATTGTGGTATTTCAGTGTTTATGGTACAAGTGTACTTCCTAATGAAAATGCTGAGGTCATCTGAATTGTGTATCTGTAAAATACCTTGTATCGTAAATCATTCATTTTTATCTAATGTACCTTTTGTTTTCTGACTGGTAGGTAATTGTGTATTTGTCTTATAAATAAACTGCTTTGGACCTGAATCATTTAATTTTGTACTGTCTGGCTACTGTTGTGTTTTTATGCATTTTCTCTGCTTGTTGAAGGCCATATTCATAAATCTGTCATTTATCTGGTGTTACTCTAAGTGTGTTTTTCCATTGGATAGAATCTTAAAATGGAACTGGAAGAATTAAATATTGCAATAACTATTTTTAATCCCTTTTATTGTTCACTGTTAGGAAAATTTTCAGAGTTGTGAGTGGATATTAGAATATTCAATTTATATCAATATAATGGTTATTCTTAAATTTCTACATAGTTTTTACAGGATATTGGAGGAGGCTGATATGTCTTTTAGATATTATTCTAAAAACTTGAATTTGTAGAAAAATTATTTTTTGTTGTTTTTTAATTTTTGGTTTTAAGGTATGACTAAAGTTGCAGCAAAACAATAAATGTCTTCCGTGTTTTTGAATTCACGCTATCATTCAAAATGCACGTTATTTTCCCTCTGGATGTAAAGTAGCTGTAAAATACTATTTTTGTACCAGTTATGCATGTGTTGTGATCCATATCTCATTCCAAGTAATCTGCTACCATAGGCAAGCAAATCTTAATTAACACAGTAGAAGTTAGATTACGGATGTAGAATGAAGCTATTAAAAACAGAAGTAATTCAGACTTAATGGAAAGCTGATTCTCCTTTATTTTCCTTTACCAGACCAAGAACCTAATTAAGAACTAAAATTTAATCAGTATGTGCTTCTGAGATTGTCAGGCTTCTGTATCCTTTTAGTCATGATTTGAAAAGAATCTTGGTAACACTGTTTTATGATATGATAATGAACCCAGATTGCATAGGCTAACTTGAGATATAATATGCAATAGAAAGAGTATAATTGGTGTTCAACAGCTGTGCTTCTTCAGCGTAAGGAAGTATAGTGAGATATACAAAGGGCAAAGTTTATAATTTGTATGTTAACAAAACATAATTGTAGAGGAGGGAGTGTTTAAAGATCTTTTGAATAACAAATTGAAAGGCAGTGTAATAAGCTACTATCACTTGGAATCCACTGATCTGCAAATGAGATTATGTATTAATGAGAGCAGACCTGCATATTTCATTTGGAGAGCTGTATTTTAATTAATGCCTGCAGTAAACTACTTCAGGTAGTATTAAAAGAAAGATCACTTCAACCCAATATATCATGTATCATAGAACCATAGAATAGCCTGGGTTGGAAGGAACCTTGAAAGATCATCTGGTCCAGTGTATGGGAAAGGGAGCCTAGATGAGATTATCTAGCATCCTGTCTGATCGCATCTTGAAAACCTCCAGTGATGGGGACTCCACCACATCCGTGGTGAGGTTGTTCCAGTGATTGATCTCACTGTAAAAAATTTCTTCCTTGTGTTGAGATGAAACTTCTCCCAACGCAACTTGTATGCATTGCCCTTTGTTTTCTCCATGCAGCTACTTGTGAAGAGAGAGCCTCTGTCCTCTTCGTAGCTGCCCTATAAGTACTAGAATACTGTGATGAGGTCGCCCCAAGCCTTCTCTTCTCCGGGGAGAAAAGACCTAACTCCTTCACTCTTTCCGCATATGGCAGGTTCTCCAGCCCTTTGACCATCTTCGTGGCCCTCCTTTGGACCCTCTCCAGTCTGTCTGCATCTTTCTTGAATTGTGGGGACCAGAACTGGGCAGAGACTCCAGGGGTGGCCTGATAAGCGCTGAGTAAATTGGGGTGATCACGTCTCTATCCATGCTAGTAATGCCCCTGCGGATGCAGGCCAGAATCCCATTTGCCTTTGTTGCTGCAGCGGCGCACTGCTGATTAAAATGTTCGATATGTTATATCAAACAACATTAAAATGGATATGATTGCATAGCTCATTCTTCTTACTGAGTGGACGTGTTTCTAATGAGGATTCATTCTCTTAGGACTTTGTTTCTGCAAATGAAGAACAGTAGTAGCTTTTACTAGGGCAGATCAGAATAGCTTGTGATAGCAGATTAAGTCATTTTAAGGGATCACAATTCATGCTAGAATAATTTTGGCTTTCAAAGCAGCCTAGCCTCTTGCAAAGTATTTTCTTGAGTAAGTCTCAGTGCTAGCTTTGGGTATGGGGTTAACCTTTGGGTCATTGCTCTCTTTGTCTCAATTGAGTTTTTAATAGTGACCTCATCAGAAGGTAAACATCCTGTGAGATAGGATTTACCCAGTGGCAATTGTAGCTAGACAAGATAATTTTCTAAAAATAAATTGTTTTTTATTTTTCTTTACAAATTGCAAAATTTTCAAGGTAATATGCCTAGGCAAATTGTATCTTTAAATCTTGTAATAGCAGAAGAGGCGTAATATCCTCAGTGACTGCACTATCATGTTTGTATTTCTTCTGAGCCTTTTTAAATAGATCCTTGTGGTTCCCTCGAATTCGTGTTCAGGGGGTTTATTATTAAGATAGTGTTTGGATATTCACTTTTTGATGATCCAGCTACATAAACGTTAGTAGCTTTTGGCCTTTGGATTCAGAGTAGATTGTAGTTCAGTACTCCACACACAGAAAGGTGGGGAAATGGACATGTACAAGCTAAATATTCTTGTGTTCTCCACAAGCAATAGTGTTAGTGTTCTTGCTGTGCAACCCCAAATTCCTTCCAACCCCAAGTCTTCCCGAGCTATGAGAAATCACAGCCTATTTCTGTAGGCTAAAACTGAAGCGGCTTTTTAAATTATCTCTACAATTAGTCAGATGTTGTCCACCCTGAGAGTGTGCCCTATTGAATATGTAGGGCCTTAAAATTGATTCTAAAATCAATAATATGGGATTTTTTAACATTAATTTTTAATAGGGGGATTATAGGAAACATTTTTCAGTTTGAAAGTCATAGCTTGTAAACCAAAGTTCTTCAGCACGTAATATTGGCAGTGCTGTACTTTCATCCCTCTGGTGTTAACCATGTGCTCTGTGCTGCTTGATATTTTGGGGTTTTGTCTTACAAGTAAGATGTCTCCACTTATGCTAGATTGATGTAAATAAAGACAGTTCTTTAAAATACATGTAAAAAATTGTATGATACCTATGTATGATAGTGGGAATCTTTTCCTGGAATATTACACAGGCAATTTTGGACCATTCTGTTTGTCAAGGTACGTCACTTAGAAATTATTTCAGCATACAGAAAAAAAAGAAATATTTTTAAACTATATTACCTTACAGAATTATCAGAAAGAAGGAAGGTGCATTTTATGTGTTCTGCATCATTTAACATGTTTAGATGTGCCTTTCATAAAAGAGACAATTGCACATTCTGGAATAACCATTATAGTAAATTATAATGGATGACCAGGAGAAAAGAGATTTATTATGTTGTTGTTATTAACTGAATGTAATGTGCGGGGCATTCATCTGGCATGGTTGGAGGTAAAGTATGATATGCTAAAAGCTGTATATCTGCTTGTGTGGGGGAAATATTCTCTGAAGGAATTCTGTGAAGTTTTGAGTGCTTAATCATGGTATGAAATGTAGCTGAATGTTGCATATCTGAGAAATGTAGTTTTATCAGTACTGTCTAGTAAGTACCAAAGCAGCATTGGTTGGTCATAAGTTGGAAAGCTGCATTTAAGAAATAATAAAAATACATCTAAAAGTACTAAATATCAAATATGCATATATAGATACATGTTAACATTTATAGTATTGCCTCTATGTTAAGATTATGCTTAAGTAAGCAATGTTTCTACCCAAAACTAAAACGTTTACAACCACTTGAGGCATACAGCTTTGTTAGCTTTCTGGCTTTCCACATTTTATTTTAATAAGTATCATACAGAAATAGCCTCCCTATGAATGCTTTTTCATTTCTGCAAAGGTTTTAGCAGTAAATAAAATTTTAGTAATGTAGTAAATAATCCCACAGTAATTTGGAACAGAAAAACCTTGTTTGTATCCTTGCACAAGATTTTGTTTAAAGTATTGAACTATTTTTCTCAGTGCTGCCTTTCTAATAATCTGGTGTAATAAATAATCATATGCATATTCAAAATCATCTTCTCTCCCTCCATTGCAAGTCTTAGTCTGGCTGTCATAAATGATTGTGTATATAAAAAATACACGGCAGCTTAGAAACAAAGTTCTTGTAAATATTTTGCCCCATAGAAAATGAGTTTCAGAAACATAATGCAAAATTTAAGAGCAGATCTTCTTTCTTGCTGTTTTCCTTTCTTGCTGTTTTCCTTTCTTGCTGCTCCTTTGAAGCTCTTCTGTTGGTCGTTCTCACTGTTGGTACAGATAAATATACCTGGGATTAATGCTAATGTGAAAGTTTTCATAACAGAAGGCAGCACTGAATTGGTAATTGTCATGTCAGGCATTAATAAAATGTATGCAGAGAAGCACTAGAAAGGTAAACTTCACTGGAACCCTTCACTTACTGTATCCTGGTGAATAGCTTTTGTTTCTACTGTGAAATTAAACAAGACTTCCTAATCTGAAAGCAGAAGCAGCATCTGCTGTTTCACAGTATGGCAGACAGCAGTTGGGTATTATCTGTCATATTGTCATAAACGTAAAAAGAGAAGTTTTCAGACCACAGCTAGGAGCAACAATGAAAACCAGCATCTATTGACTTTCCACGTTACCTTCTCTGAACGTGGAAGCTCTGCCTTGCCTACGCTGTCGTTGAGGAGGGTTCTGCCACATCTAATACTTCATTCCTAGCTATGGATGCATTTTCCAGAAAAGTGATGGAAGTACTTTTAATAAAAAGTTAGTTGTTTCAAAGTAATCCAGTGATGGTCTCCATAATAAGAATTCTTTTGGTTAAAACTATAAATTTCTCAAAATATTCAGACAGGTCTGTATAACTTAGTCTGATTTTTACCTGTTCACTGCAAGGACTACAGCCATGTTTCCTTCTGTCAGATACACGTCTTCTAAACAGTTTTTAGTGGTAGACAGCAAAAGTTGAATGAAAAGTAATATACTTAGAATAATTTAGAACTCAGAACTCTACCAGAGCATCTTTATATTTTAAAGTGGGGAGGGAAAGGAAGTCGTACATCCTAATCTGTGGCCTGGTGCGTTGAAGTTGAGAATATCCGTAATCTCTATAAGGAAGCATGAAATATTATGTTCAAGTACAAGCTTGTGTATGCCTGCATATATACACACTTAAATGAAGACTCTAATATTGCTACAAGTAATAAACTGGAATGAAAACACTGTTAGGTTTCTTCTATATTCTGAAGTTTAGCTCTTTCTGGAATCTTTTCGTTTCATGGGGGAAAAATGGTTTTGGAGTCGCTTTTTAATAAATACAAATATTCTAACCTTTACACTGTTGAGAAATCAGTAAGGCAGGATGACCTATTAATACTATTCACACAGGTTTAAAACTATGTTGTAAACAGTAATTCAAAATGTCTGGTTTCTGCACCCCTACAGACAAGGAAATATTTATTTTTAGAGTAAAATTCAGTAAGGTGAAAGGTATGTACATTACCAAATAACACCTACAGAAGTGATCTAGCAAATAGTGTTAATTTATAAGCAACATATTAAATACTTGAAAAATACTATGTTCTTGCTAATGTGTTCTCCTGTGAATGTTCTCAATAAGTAAAATGCTTGTTTTAGTAAATGATTACATTTAAATTTTCAGTCTTATTTGTTAAGCTTTTTTACATTCAGGGAAACTGAACCACTTTGGAATATGACATTTTTTTTTTATAATACATGTGCCTCACTGAGAAAATGAGAGCACTAAATTATTAATTCCAGACAATCCTTTTGCATGAAAATTATGCACTGTACGTTCCTAAATTTATCTGAAACAGTGAACCTTTGGGGAGATGTTTTTGGAACTGCCTGTCTACAGAATAACCTCAAAAGAAGCTTGTTACTTAACTCACCAGTATATTTATTTGCACATATCTTAGAGCAGGGGTGTGGATGGAATGGTGGAGCAGATTATACATATGGTCATTTTGCTGTCCACTGACTTCCATTCATCAGAACAGAAATAAGGGAAGAAGACCTTTGTAGCTAAGACATAAGTAGCTTTGTCATAATTACAGATGAGTTCGTAACTTTGTGTTTCAGAATTGCTGGAATGGCAATCCTCCCAGCAAAGTCAAATCACGACATAGCCACCTCAGCCAATTTCATTACTACTTCACTCCTGTGGACATTGTTCAAGCCACTCACTGTTTCCTTAGCATAGAAGATGTAATATTGCCAAGCCATTCCCATGGCCATTTTGCCTTTGTGGAGTTGGGTCTTTCTTAGTCCTTGCAGACAGCATAGTTATCCTCACAAACTTTACACAAGTTTGGGCAGTAAGTCACATTTGCTGAGGTTCAGTTTCTTGTGAATGCCACTCACTTCTATCCTTCTTGTATCCTTGCCTTGAAGTTATTTTGGTCCTTATTACTGGGTCTGCTTGCCACTGATATTAAATTAGAATATAAAATCATTTGTGTATCTGAAATAGTCGCAAAAGCAAGCATATAGCTCTCAAAGAATTGCAAGCCAGCACCCTTCCGCTTGGTTGTTTCATAATTCCCTGTACGAAAAAGGTGCAGTAAGTGCTTAAAAAATATGCTGGGGATTTTACATATACCGAAGTCAGTTCAAAGTTGTGGTTTCTGTAGCAGCTATAGCTGTGCCACATTTCCTATACGTACTACGGTGCAAAGGTTGGCATCTCTACAGTAAGACCAAATTCAGATATGCATGGATGGTGGTAGCTTCTGATGTGTTCTACATTGTCAGATTTTGACATTCCTGACTTCTGTGTCAAGTTTTCACATATACAGCCGTGACAGTTTTTATCTTTAAAATAAATACTTTCATGCAAGGCAGCTAAAGGGGGGCCACCTTCCATCAGAGTTGGAAGGCAGGCAGAAATGAAAAGGCATCTCTGAGTGGTGATCTTCTGAACGGATTGTTTCAGAACGCAGTACCTTCTTGTATGAGTTAACAGCCAAAAATCTTGTTGGTCTTCTGTAGTAGTTTCCTCAGTCAAGTGATTTCCAGGCTGGTGAAGTGACTGGTGCTTCTTACTGTTTCTGCTGTTTTGTTCCAACTTGTCAACATCCTGGGCTACCAGGAAGTGTAGTCTCCATTGCAGCGAGTTTGCACATGTCAGAACAAAGTAATAAAAAATATAATAATTAATATAATATTAACAAATCTTTCTACAGTCTGCCAGTTATTTGTGTTTGTTGTGGTTTAACCCCAGCCATCAACTAAACACCACGCAGCCGCTCACTCATCCCCCCCACTTCGGTAGGATGGGGGAGAGAATCGGGAGGGCACACGGAGGAAAACCCGCAGGTTGAGATAAAAACAGTTTAATAATGGAAATAAAACAAAGTAGAACAGTGATAATAACAATGATAACAACAATAACAGAATATACAAAACAGGCGATACACAATGCAACTGCTCACCCCCACGTGTTCTGGAGGAACCGCGCGCCCAATCCCCAGAGCCCCCCGGTTTTTAAGCTGGGCGTGATGGCACATGGTATAGAATATCCCATTGGCCAGCTGGGTCAAGCGCCCCAGCTGTGCCCCCCMCCCCCCCCCCCAGCTCCCCCTGCACCTGGCAGAGCGTGGGAGGGTGAAAAGTCCTTGGTGCAAGCACCACCCAGCAACAACCAAAGCATCAATGGGCCATCAACATTCCTTTCATTACCAAACTGGAAACACAGCACCTCCTCCAGCTACAGGGAAGAGAGTTAACTCTGTCCCAGCTGGAACCAGGACAGTGTTCTTAAATAAAAAAGTAGAGGAGAGTAAAAGGAGAGCTTCTTTCTAAGTAATAAACTTACTATTTTGTTCTATTATGTCTTTTTTCTTAGAAAAATAAATTACCAATTCTGTGATTTTCTTCAGCAGAAGGGAAAGAATGTTGCAATTACGTGAGAGATGGAGTAGTTGTATTTTAAATAAGTGTTGGAAGCTTCCTATGATTTCATTTTAATTAAATATTGCATCTCACTCATGCTCTTTACTAATCAGACCACTTCTCTTCTCATTAGAGTTCTAGAAACTTTAATATACCTAAACCTCACATCTGCCTTCAGCCTTACATGTTTCTCTGTGGTAGTAAGACATGCGTTTCATGTGTTACCACTAAACTGTTAATGCTGATATTCCAATGATTGACCTCTGCTCTTGAAATGGATCTTTTCACTTAGGCAGATAACTGTCATCAGTGTAGGACACTGGAAAATAACTTCTTACAATTTAAGAGGAAGGAGGAAGTGACTGTTTTTCTTAAATGTATAGTAGCTGTTTTTTGATGTCCTTGATGCTTTTTAAAGCTTAAAAGTGGCGATCTGTATTCTGTTGGTTTTGACATTCGTAATATATTCCTATGTTAGTTTGTAAATGTACGTCAGGAGTTTCTGATGGATATATTTGAAGTTAGTTACCTATGTGTAATTGTGAGACTTAAAAAACAAACAAACCAACACGGATCCTTTAATTAGGATGCTAGGTAAGTTAAAATTTTCTCTACAGAAGCTTACTCTGAATAATGAGGACAGTGGATACAACACATGCAGCTAGAAGGAAATTTGTTCTTTAAATATGCTAAAGCATTAAGTAGAAATTGTGTTATAATTTTAGTAGTCGTTTTTTCAGTGTACTGTAATCTAGGGATTTTAGAATACTTACCCTCCTGTGATGTATGAACAACCATGCCAGTTGTCATGGTGATTTTTCAGTTGGAGAGAGACTTTTGACTTAATTCAGCTAGTTTGTTCTGCCAGAGAAGTCTGACTTTTGCAGTGAGTGTTGGATACTTTGGGACTTTTTATTTTTCCTAAAGAAGCTTTCTTAAGTTTGCTGTTAACACTATGCACTCATCATAGTGTTCAGCAGAATCGATACTCAACTTTGTATTTGTTGAGCCCCATGTAATGGCAACCCATTGGTGATATGCTTAGGCATAAAACTGATTAGTCAATTCTTTCCACTTGTTCTTGGCCAGTTTCAAATCAAGTGAGAAATGGTTGCTCTATTTCTTTAGCACATTTTGTGATGTTTTTGTCCCTACATCTTCTAACATTTTCTTGCAGTTCTTTAAAACATAATTCCTCAGCCCTTTTTTTGTCCTACACATATTCACTTTCACCTAGATCACTAAATGTATTCATGTGTTAAAACAGTTACAAGCACCAAGGCTGTAGAAGGTTAACTCTGTACAGAGCAAGAGCCGTAGGTTCTTACGGATAATTAGCCCAGTGTGCCTGGCAGGGGTGTTCATGTGGAGCTATAGAATAAAGTCAGTGCAAAGTACTTTTGAAAAAGGGGGAAGGATGGACTTTTTTCCTAATGCAAACTTTAATGATGTACCCTTGAGTAAATTAGCATATCAAGAATAACTTTGTGGATTCTAAAATACAAATTTTAATTCAAGAACCCAGATCAGTCTATTTTGTGTACTACATGATTACCAAGTTGGGGCCTTCTCAGTAAGACATCTGTTTTAATTCTCACTCAAAATGTCGGTGTGCTTGAAAAAGACACTTGAAAAATGAGTAACGTGTACTGATAAATTGGTGTGGCTGTCCTTGGGGAAGTCTTTGTTTTGGTTTGGGGTTAGTTTTTTTCCTGAAGCACACTAGTAAAACATCTTTTTAGGGAAAGAAGTCCTTACAAAATCTGAACAGTATCACAGTCTGAAAAATGTCTTCACTCTGAAGTTGAATGCATCTTTGGGGGTGGGGTAGGAGGGACTGGGGAGCTTTAATTTTTCTCATGCTGTTAAAATATTAACAATTTTCACTTTAAATGTGATTCTGTTGTCTTATTAAGATGGTCCAGCTGAAGCATCTGTTACAAATGGAGGCACTGCTGCTGTCACAGCGCTGAATGATGACCTGGATATCTTCGGTCCAATGATCTCTAATCCTTTACCAGCAGCTGCTGTACCTCCTGCTCAGGTAAAATTTATTTAGTTATATGTGTGTATAAACATGTGCATGTACATGCATATTTTCCTTCAAGGAATTGTTCATTCACACAGAAGGAACACATACTTCTCAACACTCATGGCGAGAGACTCTTTAGCTGTAATGCCTGTATTTTTCTCACCTCTTCAAGCTTCCATGCTGCTTGGATATAGAATTAGGAGGTAGTTTGGTCTTCCCTTCTGATTCCCTGTGGTTATCCAGCTAAATTGGATTCTGTCTTACCCTGGTCATGGTAGTCATGTTTTCTTTTAATTTATATTCTTTTGTCTTGTTCTTTTTTTAATAGGTATTGCTGAGTATATTTTTACTTGATGTTCTCAGGTTATTGGGCTTTAAGTCATACTTTTTAAGGATCTCATTGCTTTGTGATGCTGATATTTAGGAAAGGCTACAGCAGATGCTTCTCTCTTAAGAGCTGCTAAAAATTTGGGATCTCAAGCTTCATACTCAAAATCAAGAATGCATATCAAGAAGGACCAGTATTGCTTCCTGGGCTGCTCTGTTTTTGTCTCATCTTGGATGTCTGTCTGTCTTCAAGGAAGGGTAGCATAACCCCTGTACCTGGCCCACTCCCTCTTACAGCCATAGTAGTTTGGAAGACACCCGATTGCCGTGCCTGTTGTAGCTGAGAAAGGCAGCTTTGGGGTGCACAAAGAAAATGCTTAAAGCTGCAGCTCCTTCAAGCTGCAGCTCCTTTCAGCCTCAAAGAATGAGGTGTTGGTGCTGAACATGGCTGGTGCAGATCAGAATACATATGTGCAGGCTTCCTTACCCAGACTGGTTTCTGAGAGAGAGGCTTTGGGGGAGTACTTGGCTAACCACCTCATCTGTGAGGCCCTTTTAAGGTAATTTAGAGGCTTATTTTTTCAGAAGGCTTTCTGTCTCACTCATCTGAACTGGAAAGAGCTGTATGTGTTGAATTTATAGTTTGGGCCCTGTGATCTGTACTTATTTCTCCTCCTCCAGTAGTTTTCATAATACATAAAATGGAAGGGATGAAGATGGAAAGCAATTCTGATTGAACTGGCACATCGTAATTTTGTTTCCAAATGTTCTGTTGATCGTTGTGGTCACCTCAAAGCATATCCATGTTGTTCAGCAGATTTGATTGTAATTTTTATTCTTTATCCTTTACTCTCCCTTCCCCTGCTCGTTGCTGAGGGCTGACTTTGTGCAAAATGCTAGGTAGGGTTTTAGAGACTGAAACCACATTTCTTTTTAAACATAAAACTACAGATAGAGCAAGCTTCCCACCATGCCTTAAGCCACCTGTAAGTGGTGAGGGAAATGAGCCGTATAGTATACATGCATTTAGGTTTGGAGGTGTTAGCCAAGATTGCAAAAGAAAGTGTTGGTATAGATTTTCTTGGCTTTTGTGGAAGTCTCTGTTCAAAGTACCAGAAAGAACAGTATCTGAGTGCTTGTCTGCTATTCCACTGCATTACGTCAAAATCAATCTAGAGGAACCTGCCTATAGAGGTAGACGTGAAAAGCAGTAACCCATTTCCATCTTCACTGAGCTTTTTAATGTATCCAGTTTTGGTGTAGATTGAGTAAATTCAAATCTAGAATCATGAAGTTTCTACTCAGCCCCATAATAAATGGGTCAGTGGTAGTAACACATGTAACAGATAGGGTTGGCTTCTGTTTTTCCCCTTTTCTTGCCTTTCTGAAGGTCGAAGTGACGACTTCTGTATGTAGTTACTGTCTGCTCAGGACAAAAGATTTTTGGGTTGTTATTAATGTTCACTAATCAGTCGTCTTTGAGACCTTTCAGAATTTCAGCTTTCTCTTGTTTCTCTTCCATGAACAAGTGACGTCACCTGCTGGTTTAGCAGTGATTTAGCTGTAGAACACAGGAAATCCAAAAGAAAGCTGAATATTCAAGTGTGAGAAAAAGCAAAGTGAATGGTGATTCTTTGGATGGTGATAGTTGGTGATGGGTTAAATAATGGAGTGGCTGCTATTGAGTTACATGTATTAGCAATTAAAGAAAACAGATCATTTAAAGTGCATTTCTATGATAAAGAGTGGTCACTAGACCTTCTGTGAGAGAAATGTTTTGATATGTGTAGTTTATCTCTTATTGTGCTAGTCTCTAGACCAACTATGACACTTACTAAATGGATTAAAAAGCAGTAGAAGGGATAATATTATTCTCAACATCTGGTAAGTATCACTTTGCATGCTAGAAAGCATGAATATATTTACTTGCTGTTAACAAACCAGTGCAGATTTCTGGTGACATTTTGCTTTTTTCTGAGTGCCGTAATCAGGAGCAGCAAACAGAACTTTTATCAAATACATGGTCCTTATGGCATCTTGCAAGAGTTAATTCTTGGTTATCTTCCATTCTTAATTCTTTCTCAAAGAAAACGTAATACAGCTAGATGAGAGATGGGTAGGTAGCAAGAAGACGGGTTTCCGATGCTGATTACATGGGTTGCTTGGTAAACTGGGACAAAGGGGATATTCTGTTTTGCTTTAGGATTAAAAAGGCCCTGCAGGCCTTGCATTTCAGGATGGTGGTGTTTAGTCTGGGAACTGATGCTGGGCAGCAGTTGAGGGTACCTCTCATTCGGCAGAGGCATGAGTATTTTGCAGATCTTTCACCTTGTAATATGGATAAAAGTTGTATGGGATTCAGAGAAGAGTCAGGAGAATATTGGAAACTGGAAATTGTGCTTCATAATGAGAGATTTTAAGGACTCAGTCTGTTTAATTTCTTGAAGTAAAAAAGCAGTGTAATTATTTTGTGTGAGACTGCAAATGGGAAAGTGGGCATAAACTAGAACTCAGTCCAACAGTTGAGTAACCCTAACATTGAGTTTCTACATCTGGATTTGGAAAATTTAGAGAAGATATCCATGGTCAATTTTTAAGTTGAGATGAGTAGCACTTGTTTGAATATCTATTAAGAGAATGCATTGAACTAAAAAAATGAAGTAGAAGAAGGGATCAAATGTGGAATAGTATGGCTTGCTTTCTCACTCGGAGATATTTACCATGATGTTCTGCATAGTAGGTGCTTCTGAGGTAGCACAGTGGGATTTGTGAACATTGAAAGAGAAGGGAATTTAATGGTGCTCCTGAAACTGATTTGTAGAACCAATGTATGACTGTTGATTTTTCACAGGATTGCTTTTCTTTTCCAGCTTAACCTGAAAGGCAGCATATAGTACTAAATGCATATGTTTTTATGGCACTGTGGAGCACAGAAATGTCTGTTTGAATGTTTTATTGTGAGACGGAAACAATGTGATGTCTGCAAACCTTAGGATTTATGACCATTGACATAGCCAAGACATGGTTTTCAAATGAAAACAAAAGCATTTGTTTTTCCTTTTTCAAACATGACTTGAGCATTCAGGATTGTATGCACTTGTACTCTGCTTTCAGATATGTGTCTTTATTAAAATTTTCAAAAACACTTATAATATTTCTTTTTACTGTTCTGTATAGCTAGATGCTAATAAAAACTGTTGAATTTGTAAAGGACTGGTAAAGAACAATATATGAATGTGTAACTTTTTTTCTAGAATTTTGCCTATTAGCAAACTCAAGGGGGTTAAACAAGAGTTAACTTAACCAGCTCCTACTGTAAAGCTAGATAAAAGGCATATGCTATAAATTTACCCATTATGCAGTATCCATGGACAGAAAAAAGGAAAAAAAGACATTTTCTATGTCTAGTGACACTTTTTCATGTGAATTGAACATAGCTAAATCA
The DNA here is from genome assembly GCA_030449065.1 of Oceanodroma leucorhoa. Lineage (NCBI taxonomy): Eukaryota > Metazoa > Chordata > Aves > Procellariiformes > Oceanodroma > Oceanodroma leucorhoa. Next base: position 2,532,626 of record JASVER010000001.1, read on the forward strand.
TAGCTATTAGAACAAAGGTTTTTGTTGCAAAACGTTATATAGGAACTGAACAAAGGTCTGTCATTCTTAGCTATACTTAAAACAATTTCCTAAACTGTTTCAGCCAGATGATCATTTCAGACTTTGTATGGGTATGTCTTCCAGCAGAATTGTGATCTTGATTCTTCACTGAAACTTGTAGGAGGGGAGTATAAGGGAGAACTGTGAGGTATTAAGTTTGAAAGTGTTAATTCACAGAAACATTTAACATAAGTCTTTCTCCAAGCAGGATACTAAAATCCAGTCAACTTAAACTTTTTTTTATTTTTTTTTGTGTGTGTGTGCCTGATTTGAATTGTATTGGGAGCTGAGAATTGGTTCAGTGGCTACAAAAAATATATTTTTGTAGAGATAGTATATGTTCTTCATGATTCATGTCTGACAAGCTTTCATGTAAAGTAGTAGTATGCTTTAGATAACTAGATGTTCTTAAATACTCATTTTCCCCTGAGACCAGGTATGTGTACCTTGCGTGGTTGCCATAGATCAGCAGACAAGCTTCAACTTGTTAACAAATTGTGGTCATGATAATGTGTCAAAGTCCTCGTTTTTTATGGAAAAAATTAGTAATTTCAGAATTTTGCTTTACTGTGAATGTTATTTAAGTAGCGTCCTACTGGAGAGCTATTTAATTCAACTGATCATATTAGAATAGGACTGTTTGTAGCTTCTGTTTATGTTTCTTTTACCCCTCTCTAAATTTTGAGGTATCTGAAAGCTAAATAATACCTTCATCTGGGTCGGGGCAATCCCAAACATGGATACAGGCTGGGCGATGAGTGGATTGAGAGTAGCCCTGCTGAGAAGTAGTTGGGGGCACTGGTGGACAAAAAGCTGGACATGAGCCGGCAATGTGCACTCACAGCCCAGAAGGCCAACCGTGTCCTGGGCTGCATCAAAAGAAGCGTGGCCAGCAGGTCGGGGGAGGTGATTCTGCCCCTCTACTCTGCTCTGGTGAGACCCCACCTGCAGTACTGCCTCCAGCTCTGGGGCCCCCAACGTAAGAAAGACATGGATCCGCTTGAGTGGGTGCCGAGGAGGGCCATGAAGACGATCAGGGGTTAGAGCACCTCCCATATGAGGACAGGCTGAGAGAGTTGGGGTTGTTCAGCCTAGAGAAGAAAAGGCTTCACGGAGACCTTTTAGTGGTCTTCCAGTACTTAAAGGGGGCCTACAGGAAAGATGGGGAGGGACTTTTTATCAGGGATTGTAGTGATAGGACAAGGGGTAACGGTTTTAAACTGAAAGAGGGTAGATTTAGATTAGATATTAGGAAGAAATTCTTTACTGTGAGAGTGGTGAGGCACTGGAACAGGTTGCCCAGAGAAGTTGTGGATGCCCCATCCCTGGAAGCATTCAAGGTCAGGTTGGATGGGGCTTTGAGCAACCTGGTCTAGTGGAAGGTGTCCCTGTCCATGGCAGAGGGGTTGGACTAGATGATCTTTTAAGGTCCCTTCCAACCCAGACCATTCTGTGATTCTGTGATTATCTTCTCTTTGGTGCTGGAAATGCCTTAGGTGGAACACAGTAGAAGAGTAAGCATCATACTTCAAAACCAGAATGGACCAGCGGGACAGAGTCTAGAGGAAAGGAAAAATATTTTAAGTTTAAGAGAAGGGAAATCTGAAGAAAGTTAGAAATGAGACTGCAGGGGAGATAAATGTCTTCAATCCTGGAAAAGGTTGATTGCAAAGAAAAGGCTACATTGTTTGCCATGAGTACCGGACATAGAGCAAGAAATAAATTTGAATTTTTAATCTTATTGTAAGAATAATTATGTTCTTGTGTATCACTTGAGACAGTGATAGAAATCTTCATCTGACTTTCTCAAGTATTGCTGATAATTCCCTAAAGCAAGAGAACAGATGAGATTTCTTAGTGTTTTTCTTTGATTCTGTGAACTGAATATAGTTGAGTGCTCGTTTCCTCATCAGTTATTACCAGGAAATAACAGTTGATCTTTTTAGTGGAACTGTCTAGATGCTTACAAACAAAATATGCAAAATCAAAACCAGGAAGAGTTGAAATAACCAGCAAGTCCACTGACACTGCAAAGATAAAAAGGATAAGAATTGTACACAGAATTTAAGACCTGAATAGTGTACTGTCTCACTTGCTTACATAAGAATAATCATGTGCTAGGCTGTATTTTCCCTGCTTCCTTGGAACGCAGGTAGCTTTTCCAGTCAGCTGGGAGAAATTGAAAATGTTATGTGGGGCCATTACTTAGTACCATATAAGTGAGAAACAGTAGAGGCCTGGCTTTTCTACAGCCCATCCCTGCTTACCTACAAGATACCAGCCAGTGCCAGAGACCTGCAGGTAGGAGGGAAGTGCACATGTGCCATTTTCTCTTCTGCTGCCCTTCACTCAACTGCACGTGTCCCACCGTGCACTTCCCTCTTTCATTTCCACTGCTGCCACTTCTCTTTCAATTTGCAGATGTTGGAGCAGCTGTCCCTGCCAGGGCAGAGGCTTTGACCCCGACAGAGCTGCAGATGGTGGACGGAGCCCTGAAAGTCACAGGCTGTGGGGAGTGCCTGGAGCCTCTCCCTGAGGCCATGAGAGATGGTGGTCTTTCCTGCAGGAGGTGTGCTGTTCTTCAAGAACTGTGTCACCAGGTGGAAGAGTTATAGCAGGAAGTGAGCAGGCTGTGCAGCATCAAGAGAGGATGAGAGACAGACAGGATCTTCTCAGAGATACAGCAACTTCAAGAGCCCCGGATCCTGACTGCAGTGGAGACACAAGCAGAGTCTACTCCTGGCAGAGCAGTAAATGCAAACTCTGGGGACGGTGAAGAATGGAAGCTGGTGACTTCTGGCACTGAGAAAGTGGCTCTGGCTCCGCCTGAAGACTTGAAACTATGGAACTGGTTCACTACCCTCAAAGCTGAAGAGGTGCTTTAAAGTGAAGCATCTGAGGCAACTGATGCTGAGCTGTGCAAGGCCACCAGGATGAAGCGGCAAGTAATAGTAGTGGGCAACTCCCTGCTGCGGGGAACAGAGGTACCCATCTGCTGACTTGACCTGTTGTCTAGAGAAGTTTGCTGCCTGCCGGGGCTTGAATCTGGAACATTGTGAAGGGAGTGCTGAAGCTTTTGCAGCCCTCTAGTACCCTTTGCTGTTCTTCCATGTGGGCACTGCCAGGGGCAAACTTGAGGGAAGAGTTGACTACAGAGCGCTGGGGGTGGTAGTGAGCAGTCATGCTCACTGGGCCCAGGTCATGCGCTCCTCAATCATGCTGGTGAAGGGAAAGAGTATAAGGAGGAGAGCACTGATACTGCGTGTCAACAATTGATTGCAGAGCTGGTGATGGCAAGAGGGTTTTAGTTTATCTGAGTGTGGGACCCCGTTTGAGGATCAGCATCTGCTTGGGAGAAATGGGATCTACCTCACTAAGCAAGGCAATGGTGTCTTTGACAGCAGGATGGCTGACCTGGTAAGGAGGGCTTTAAACTAGGGGCAGTGAGGAAGTTACCAGCAGCCCTGTGAGGAGGTGATGGACAGGGTCGACAAGCAAAGGGACTGCAGTGATGTGAAAGAAAGGGAACACAAAATCAAAGAAACAGGTTTTAACTGGTGTCACCTCAAGCTTTTGCATGTAAGCAAGGAAGTGCCTATAAGGCACCACTATGGAAAAAGCCACCAGACAAACCCCTTTGGGGAAATCAGCATGCTGGGGCGTCTGTACAGGCCCACTGAAGTGTCTGTACACTAACACTCGCACCATGAGGAATCAACATGAGAAATTGGAGATTGTTGTTGCAGGGTTATGATCTTGGTGGGATCATGGAGACACGGTGGGATGGCTCCCATGACTGGAGTCCTGCAGTGGAGGGACACAGGCTTTTTAGGAAGGACAGGCTGGGAAGACAAGGAGGTGGAGTTGTCCTTGATGTGAGAGAATAGCTGGAATGTGTGGAGCTCTGCCTGGGGATGGATGATGAGCCAGCTGAGAGCTTATGGGTAAGGACTTAAGAGCAAACAGGTGTGGGTGACATTGTATTGGGTGTCTGCTATAGGCTGCCTGACTGGGAGGAACCAGCAGATGAGGCTTTCTGCAGACAGCTAGGAACAGCCTCACACTTGCACGCCCTGGTCCTCATGAGGAACTTTAGCCACCCCGGTATTTGCTGGAGGGACAACACAGCAGGCCATAAGCAATCCAGGAGGCTCCTGGAGAGCATCAGTGACGACTTCCTGACCCAAGTGATAGAAGAGCCAATGAAGAGGAGGTGCTCTGCTGGACCTCATGCTCGCAAACAAGAAGGAGCTCATTGGGGATGTAAAGGTCAAAGGCAGCCTTGGCTGCACTGACCATGAGATGGTGGAGCTGAAGATCCTGAGAGGAGAGAGCAGGGCAAAAAGCAAGATCACAAGCCTGGACTTCAGGAGAGCAGACTTTGGCCTCTTCAGGGATCTGCTTGAAAGAGTCCCATGCGATAAGGTCCTGGAGGGAAGAGGCCCAAGAAAGCTGGTTGATATTCAAGGATCACCACCTCCAAGCTCAAGAGTGGTCCATCCCAATGAGCAGGAAGTCAGGCAAAAAGATCCCAGGAGGCCTGCATGGATGAACAAGGAGCTCCTGCCAAACTCAAACACAAAAAGAAAGCATACAGAAGATGGAAGCAGGTAGAGGTAACCTGGTGGGAATATAGAGACACTGTCCGAGCATGCAGGGGTGGGGTTAGGAAAGCCAAAGCCCAGCCTGAGTGGAAGCTGGTGAGGGATGTCAAAGGCAACAGGAGGACATCCCTTCCAACAGAAGGAAGAGTAGGGAAAATGTGGGCCCATTGCTGAAAGGGGCAGTGGTCCTGGTGACAACAGGGCTTGTAAATGTAAAAGGCTGAGGTACTGAATGCCTTCTTTGCCTCAGTCTTTACTAGCAAGACCAGCACTCAGGAATCCCAGGCCCTGGAACTAGGGGAAAAGGCTGGAGCAAGGAAGACATACCCTTGGTGGATGAGGATCAGGTCAGAGAATACTTAAGCAAACTGGACATAGATCACGGCCCTGATGGGATGCACCCATGAGTGCGGAGGGAGCTGGCTGATGTCTTTATGAGGCCACTCTTGATAAATCTTTGAATGATCGTAGTGACTGGGAGAGGTGCCTGAGGACTGGAGGAAAGCAAATGTCACTTCTATCTTCAAAAAGGACCAGAAGGAGGACCCAGGGAACTACAGGCCAGTCAGCCTCACCTCGACCCCTGGGGGGCTGCATCCAGTTCTGAGCTCCCCAGTACAAGACAGACCTGGACATACTGGACAGAGTGCAACAAAGGGCCACTAAGATGATTAACGGACTGGAACATCTCTCCTGTGAGGAGAGGCTGAGAAAGCTGGCACTGTTCAGCCTGGAGGCTCAGGGGGATCTCATCAGTGTATATAAATACCTGATGGGAGGGTGCAAAGAGGAGGGAGCCAGACTTTTTCCAGTGGTAGCAGTGACAGGACCACAGGCAATGGACAAAGGCCATCTGAAGTGTTACAACTGTCAGACCAACTTAAAATACTGAGGATGTCATGATCTTTATCTGCTGTTTTGCAGTCTTTTGGGAATTACAAGCCAAAATGAAAATATTTATTTTTAGTCTCATGCATTAATCTAAACTTCTTATCAGCCATGTGCTATTAGTGTAGTCAGATGGCAAATGTAAAGTGATGGATTCGGCTACCATATTTGACGCATCTGACCAATATTTCACAGTGAAAACTTTCTTTGGATAGGTATTACCTTTTACAGGTAATACATAAGCTATCAATGACAAAACTTATTTATGTTTAAACATTAGGCATCTTGGAGATGACTTCCAGTAGTTCTGAAAAATTCTGTTACACTAACATCATGAAACTGCTCGGCAGTATGTTCCCTAACCACCTGATGAGCATTTAGTTTTGGTATAATGACTGAAAGCATTATGTGTAGCCTTTCTTAAAGGAAAACTACTACATATATGCCAGGTATGCCAGGTGTGTTTTTACAGAGGTCTTGGGTAGCATGAGAATGTTAGATATGTGAAAATCATGTCAATGTTGTTGGTTTTGGTTTTTTTGGGGTTTTTTTTACTTGAATGCCACCTGCTGTTTTCTTGCCATGTATTTTGCATTACCTTCTATTTATTTAGCTGATGAACACTTCAGGGAGAGCTTGTTCAGTGCTTTGGCTCCTCTCAGAATCTTCCAAAAACAAACTGAGTGAAGAGATGTTAAATGAACATTTAATCTCATGATGCAAACATAATAGATGATCAGTCCTCCAGGTCTTCGGCTCTCCCTTCTCTTCTGTGCATGCATGTAGTGATTTGCTTTATTTCGTTAAGCACCTGTAGTAACTGTATTTCACAGATCTGGAGACACTCCAAACTGTGGTTCATCCCAGATGAGAACAGTTTCTCTGATGCTATTATTTATTTAAAAAAAAAAAAAAAAAAAACAAAAACAAAACAAACCAACAACAAAGCCAGACATGTCTGCTCTTCTCCCTTCTGGAGAAAAGCAAAACCCTTCCTTACTGCAGCGCAGGCAGCACAGAGGAAGCCACCTCTTGTTAACTTTCTTCCACTGCATACATGTATTTCTCCAATCTGCTGAGCATGGCTGTTGTAGAGAGGCTGTCTTAGGCAGATGCCATGGTAGGAGGACCATGTCAATATGGAATAACTCAATACTGGGACTTCCTGGGTATATGCATGGTAAAAAAATACTGCTGTTTAGGATGGGCTTTTACCTGAAAGTCTTTTCAAAGACTGGTTGTGCCATGCTGACAAAGAGTTGTCTCAAATGGAGAGGGCTTCCTATTACCCATTAAAAAGCTTTGATTTTGCTTTGCAATCAGAAATTCTTGTCAGTAATAAGCAAGAGGCAGTAGCTTTCATAATATGTACATAGGGAAGTTGATAGTTTAAGTGTACATTGGCCAGAGAGAAGGTGTCACAGGAGTTGAACGATTGCTGATGCTGTTCTGTCTGCTTTCCCTCTATAGGGCCATCACCCTACCTTTTGTTGCTTACTAAGGTCTACTGACCGTGGCCCAAATCGGCTGTTGTATAAACACAGGGTTTTCAGCTGCCACCGAGTTTCCATTTCTTGTTCTTTTTCTCTTCCCTTTCCAGAGCAGTTTTGGAGATTTTTCACCATCAACCATGTGAATCTGCACTCCTTTCTCTTGGTGGTTTCTGGCCAATTTAGCTGGTACCAGACTTGTTCTGCAGGGTTTTTTTCCCTCGTTTATAACGCTGAGATTTTTAGCTTTTTGAGAGCTTTTTAGCACTTCAGGAGTCAGATGTGTTTTCTGAAACTGCATATTGAATGTTTGTATTGTGGTGTTTGTACGAATCCAGTGTGACCATAGTGGACTTTTCAGGGCCTAGTCAGCAGCCCGCCAGCAAAACCAGGAGAAGTTTGGAGGTTGTTGCTTTAGGCAAGAATATAGGTGTGTTACCATATCTGCGTATGTTGTGGTGGCTTCTTGTCTGTCTGATAAACTTTGGTATGCGATGACAGTAAACAGACGGACCTGGTTGTGGATCCAGTCCGTTCCTGGTGGTAGTGCGAGGAGGATTTTCCGTCAGTGTAGGACAGAGTTGAAACTCACAGGTGCTGTGGGATTAGGCAGGGCTATGCTAAGCGGTTGGGGACCATTTAGCTGGACTAAAATAAGGCTGTAATTTAGGTATGCATTGCAATCCTGGCTCTTTTTCAATGCGTATATGGTTGATTTGCATTAAAAGTTCCCACTGGTAACAGGATGAGTTGTGTATTTTAAGAAATCTAACAAGAATGCAGTGTATTGGCTAGTTACCTAAGCAAGCCCCCCATGGAACTGTATGTGTATGAGCAGCAAAATAATAGCACTGAAAGACAGCTGGATGTAATTTGTTTACAAAACATTTTGGTGCAAGAGCAGTAAAAAGCCTGACAGCCTGCGTGCATTTTACTTTTTCAGTCGTAGACTACAGTAAGTTTTTTCTAGATAAATGCTTTCTCAATAAATGAAATGTGCTTAAAGAACTCTAAGCCAATTATAAACAGTGTATTTTAGAAATGTTATTACTTTAAGTAGATCAACTGAAATTTTGCTTTTGTCTTTTCTCCAAAATACTATTCATCTTAGTTGTAGTAGTATGTTCCAAAGTACTCAATCTTTTGTTTTAGCCCTAATCTATTCTGCCTATGACAGGATTAGTGAGATTGAATTGTAATCTCCTTATTGATTTCCTAATTATTTTTCATAATCTAACTGCAGCTCATGATTTGAGCTTCTCACTGATGAAAAATCTAGGAGCAACAGGAACGAATAATCTGTATGTGTATGCCCTGGAGCTGGTTGGGGCTTTAGTTTTGCGTGTTTTGTAACCTCTGTCTGGTCTTCTTTCTGTATCGTATGTGCAGCTTTTTTGTCTTTGGTCATACCACATCTTTTTAAATCTTCATTTACTTAAAGTTAATTTCTGTAAACGAACTGGGTTTTATTTGGTTCAGGAGTGAGAATGTGCCGTAAATATTTAACGTAACATCTTTTTCTGGTTTCATTCAGTAGTCTGTCTTGACCTTTATTTCCCAGAGCACTTCCACTAAACCAGCAGCTGCCACCTTGTCTGCGGCATCCGGGGATCTTGATCTATTCACTGAGCAAACAACAAAATCCGAAGAGTCGGCAAAGAAACAACTCTCCAAAGACTCCATTTTATCACTGTATGGCACGGGAACCATGCAGCAGCAAAATGCTCCGGGTAATTTTGTAAAGGTTTCCCTGCAGTCCTATTTTAAGCTTTACCTAGAATAGTTATCTCCTACAAGTATAAAACTAAGGCTGGGTAGCTTGCTACCTATATTCAAATGAAGATTTTTCTTTTTACCATTTATAAAAATGAGAAGATTACTGAAGTATAATACAGAAGCTAAAAAAAAAAATAGTATGTGATTTTAATTTATTTATAGCTGTTCAAATTATCAAGTATACAATTTACTGAAAGATTTGTGAATTCAGCCTCTGCCATCTAATTCATCGCTTAAGGTCTGAGTCTCCGTTGTGCAAACAGCAGGCTGCCAGGATAAGTACAGAGCTGTCATATCTTGATCTTAGCTATCTTTGTATGAAAACAAAGACCTCCAATGCAGCGATTAAAAGATTCTGGTTCACCACAGGTATTTGCCAAACTCTTTTTGGCAGTTAACCTCTGGTGGTGAGTCCCTTTCCTTTCAGAGTTTTTAAGAAAAATTTTACTTTTACCAGAGACTAAATTAACAGCACTGATGTACAACAGGACAGAGTTATCCTTTAAAGTTATTTTGGTGCATTTCTGACTTACGGGGATGGGGAAGAAAATCACAAAACACTTTTGCTGAAATCTTCCCTTCTCTGGTACAGGCATGTTTATCGGGTCGTCTTCTATGCCATTTACCACACAACCATCAACTCATTTTCAAGGCTTCCCAGCCATGGGAGTTCCTGTGCCTGCAGCAACTGGGATGATGGGAAACATGATGGGACAATCGGTGCCAGTCATGGGACAGAGCACAGGCGTGATGGTAGGAATGGGAATGCCCAATGGATTTACTGGTACTACACAGACTGGTGTGATGGGACTTCCTCAAAATGTCGTTGGACCTCAAGGTGGAATGGTGGGACAGATGGTCACGCCACAAAATAAGTACGGATTGCAACAAAACCAACAAGCTCAATGGAACCTCTCTCAGGTAAAGACTTGGTATTCCCAGACAAGAGTGCTTTGGGAGGGATGCTGCTTTTCAGATCCAAAATATTTGGCTGTAGGAGGAAAGTTGTGGCATAGCCAAGTTACAGACTGCTGGACTATGAACTGCTCAGAGGCACATGGAAAAAAAACAGTGAATAATTCAATTAAAGATAACTAGTATATAAGCAGAGAATACAGTTTGCCAAGGTAGACTAAACTCAGGTTTCTGCTTCTGTAGCTACTCTCATCCTGGCATCTGAACTAGCGAGGTGGGTGTTGGTCTCTTCTCCCAAGTAACAAGCAATAGGACAAGAGGAAATGGCCTCAAGCTGCATCAGGGGAGGTTTAGATTGGACATTAGGAAAAACATCTTCACCGAAAGGGTTGTCAAGCATTGGAACAGCCTGCCCAGGGAAGTGGTGGAGTCACCATCACTGCGGGTATTTAATAGACATGTAGATGTGGCGCTTTGGGACATGATTTAGTGGGCACGGTGGTGCTGGGTTGACGGTTGGACTTGATGACCGTAGAGGTCTTTTCCAACCTTAATGAGTCTACGATTCTATAACTAGCCAGGTAAAAAGCTAGCTAAGCTATAGTTACAAAATACTGAAAGGTAAATACAGCCTTATAACTAAATGCAGAATTGAATTGCTTGAGGATAGCCATTAACAATTAATACTTTTGTTTACAGACTTCAGGATAAATTTCAGTGGAATATGCAGTGCTTTGCACACCAACATTCTTCTGTAGATCATTTGCTTAGGCTCATCTATTATTTATCTGTAGCATTTCCATGCTATTTTTTTAAATTTCTTAAACATGTTTAAAAGGTTCTTTAAAAGTGTTAGTGTACACTTAGTACTATATTTGTACATTAACCAATGAAACATCTTGAAGTCAGGTATTTGAGAGCTTATTGGGGGGAACAAACCTAAATGATTCCCTTGGGAGTTCAGTATGGAGGATAGCAACTATTTTTTTCATACTATTGTTTGAATTATAAGAACAATATAATAATTCCATGCTGCTTAGTGTAGTGGTTCAGGAAGTGAACCTTAGCGTCTTATTTAGATTGGATTATATTAATTTTTACTGTTCTGCTCAGTTCTGTGGTATGAACATTTATGAAGGTAAGCAGCATTTCTTACATGGATAAAACAGCCCCTATTTGAAAATACAGGCTGTCATCCTGCTTTGAAGTCATTTTTAAAAGGTGAGAATTTCAAAATGTCAAACCAAAAAAAATCTGTGGATTTACTGCTAATGGTCTTTTTCCAGGTAATCTAAAAGACCCATATCAGCTTTGAAATTAAAATCATGCTGCTTATCAAATATAAATTAAAAGTTGGCTCATAGAACAAGCTCTTAACATGTTTCTGTACTAACATCTGCATGATGACATCTGCACATCAGATGTTATCGGTGTGCTGACATTCCACAGCTTGTAGGGGAACTGTGATGCAATCTCTGGCTCCAGTTGGAAGGGGGAGAACTTGCTTTACTTACCAGAATAGCATGCTTTATGTATATAGTCTACTACTAAAGTATTCTACTCCAGAAGAGATTAACAACTAGGTAAAGCATGTTTTCATCAGCTTTTTTTAAATTTCCATGTTCAGTGATGGGTTGTTTTTGCAGATACACATGTGAAAGCACACAGTACTGAGTTTTACCCTCAAATATTAGTTTGCAATTGACTTTAACAGTGTTTCAGTTTCATTTTGCAACCTGGTATTGTTTGCTCATGTTTACATGAATTCTGATTTTTACCTAATGCTGTCTCTAACTTGAATCTAATGTTGCTTATCCAACATCCCTGTTCATCAGCTCTGATTATTAACTGCTCCAAATGCTCTCTTGCTCTCAAATTCTTGAGAGGGAACATCTTTACTCTGTCTATACAGCTAGAGCTTGTCAGTAAGTGTTCTTTTTTCAGAAGGCAAGGGAGAGTCACCTGAAGAACATTTTTACACTGAGCACTGAAAATTACAGTGAGTAGATAATATTTGTAGAGAGTAGAAATATTTTTGCACCATCCCTGAAGTGAATGTGTTGAATTTTAAACTCTTTCCCACCTTTAACTAGATGTCATCTTTAATTTCATGTGAATGATTTCACTTGTTTCTAAGAAGTTACGGTCTCTTGAGTAGATTCTTTAGCAAGAATGGTTAGATTTAGATAATACTCAAGTTTATAAATCCACCTCATTCTTTGTTGATTGCCACCTAAATGGACAATTTCTAAAATAACTTGTGTACTCAGGTTTTTGAGGTCTCCAAAGAAATACTGCTGGAACAAAAAGCATCTGGAGTTGCAAATGTAGACAAGGCTGTAGTACTTGCTTTGGTGTTTCCTTGTTGCAGTTGCCACAACTTTGTTCGTTAGCTTTGAAACTTTGAAAGCAAGCTCTTACCAGCTGAGACACATCGGACTCCTTTGTCACACGCTCTGTAAATTCACTAGTGGAGTGTTTATACAGACTTGACATGTACACCGAGTGCTACAGCCAGTCAGCTGATGTATAACAGTGGTCGCTTGAACAGAAACTGGTCCCAGAAAAGCTGCTCTCTTGAAAAATGCTTAGAAACTTATGAGTCAGTATTTTTATTTAATGAGAAATATTAGTTTTAGGGAAATGTACTTTAACTGGGTTGCTAGTTTAGGAAGTTGGACTGCCTTTTGGCTCGCAGTGTGTTGTGTTTCAGCACCAGCGCTAACTTGGCTCGTATGTGTGCTTCACAGATGAACCAGCAAATGGCTGGAATGAATCTCAGCAGTTCCAGCAACGTGATGGGCTTTGGCCAGCCCCCCAGCACAGCGGCAGGATGGACTGGAAGCTCCTCTGGTCAGACTCTCAGCACACAACTGTGGAAATGAAAGTTGCAATAGAAGTCTCACCCAGAACAGCCACCTGACATTCCTTGTTCAAATGCATTTACTTTCGCTGTTCCTTCCATGTACATATTCTTCTTCTTTTTCCCCAGCTGTTCAGATTAAGAATATAACTGACTGACCGTGTTGTGGTCTATATTGATTTAAATTTGATGTAGTGAAAAGCAGATCAAGAATGCATTTATACATCTTTGGCAGCGTTTTCATACAATGCATATGATTTCATAGACAATCTATTTAAGGAGCTGCTTAACCACCTACTGATTTTTTTCCCTCAAAATTCTAGATCAAATGTTTGCATATAAGGGATGTAGCTATCATGTTAGTAATATCCAAAAATATGAACCCTGACCCCCCAAAATTACCCAGTAATCCTGTAGAAGGTACTGTATTGAACAAATGTTTAATCATATATAAATAGAATGTAAATGTATCACTGAGCAATGTTTTCTAGTGTATCAAACAAATTTTGTTTCATCATACATTTCACTGTGATGTTATTATGGTGTGCATAACAGGGAATATGGTTATTGAAAGAAAGATAAACCTGGATGTTGCTGTAGTTCTACAAATCAATAGTTTATTCTTTTAAAAACGAGCATTTGATCCATTTGAGTTTCCTGTGATAAAGTACCCAATCTGGCTTGCGAGGCACATACACAGTATTAATGCTGAGAACTAGCGGCACAATATGTATACAAGGTAACTCAGTGTGAACAGATATATTTTTCCTTGCAGAGATATCCAGGTTTATGACAGTGATTGTGTTTACATTTTATGGTGCCTCGTAATGATAAAATGTTATTTCCCTATATTAAAAGGATAAATCCATAAATTATTGTGGGGTTTTATTTCATTATTGTATGACCTATTTGACCACTATTTCCTCAAGAAGTCTATTTTTAAGGAAGGAAAACATCTTCAATTTGGAGGATCCATTTCTGCAAATATTTAGATTAACAGTTCGTGATTTAAAATCAGTTTATAATTACACCATTAAGCTGGATAAATACAAAAAGTATATACATAAATGATGATTTTGAAAATACTCCACTGCAGCCATGTTTCTCTTGATTGTTTTTACTATGTGGAAACAGCCTTAAAACAAAGGTAAGTGCCAGTTTATTAAGACGAGAGGTCAGAAATGCATGCAAACAAGTTAGAACAAAGCACACCCACTTGATTTGCTTATTAGAGTATCTGACAACTTTCTTTTGTTTCCACAGAAGTCCGTCAGATGACTATTAAAAGGTCTCACGCGGAAGTAGGCTATTTAACGGGCTGAATTCAAACACCTTCTGACACATCCATTGTACTGTGTCACTGTGCTTCCACATCATACCTCAATATTGACTGTGTCCAGATGGTATTTTGGCTCATTAGCTAGATTTACTTTTTCTGTTCGTGTGTGCCATACAAGAACCTATAAAATAACATTTGTGTTAGTAGAGTCATCTACAGAGATGACAGGAAAGCTTTTTAGTGAGTGTGGAAGTCAGTACCTTTGTGCAGTTGTTTGCTTTTGGTTCCAGTTCCTCCACTGTTGTTATCTGTTTCAGAAAATCAGATTCTTGCATTCCCGGTTGAGAACCACGACGCTTGAACACGGCTTTTGGATGCGACAGAATCACTTGAAGACTCACAGCAAATCCTGGAAGAGAGTGGGGTGGGGAAAAAATGTTAAGAAAAACGTTTACATGTTTGTGCAGGTTACACTTAAGCCTAGAAATCTCCCACGTTCTTTTTAAAAATGGGTAAATTTGGTTATATGGATAGACAATATTTAGTAGGTTTGTACATCCTACACTGTTTTGCCCTGAAGGTGCAATCACATTTTTTTTAATTGCACCATATTTTCAACTTGTTTAATTAATTTCCCATCATGTAGAGAACATAAGCTTTTTTGCCTGAAAAGTCAGGTATTGCTGAGATCTCAGACTACCCTTCCTTTCTACTTCTAATTAAGAAATAAAACTGAATTTTAAGTAAAATAAAATGTATGAAACTTATACTGTACACACACTTCTAGGTTTAAAGGTGAGAGTTAGGAAAAAAAGGTTAAAATATGTTACGTAGACATAAAAACTGTGGTCTGCAGAGATTTTTAGCCTTTAGAGAGTTTAAACATCATTGTTGACGAAAGACAAGTCATATTTTGCCTTGTACACTGTAGTTATTGTGGACTTGTGAATCATTTCATCAACAGTGGTCTGCAAGGCAGCCTGCAGCTGATCTGTGCATTGCACAGCGTGACTGGAAGAACCTTATCAGTGCACGTGCCTCTCTTTGCAATGTGTTCCTCTAATAACATACATTAGGTCCCTCAAAGGGAGATTGCAAACTCAGAAACCACTAGTTTGAACAAAGTCGCCCTCTCTGAAGCAGTTCTCATGAATCTCCAATTTGCCATTATTTATGCAACTCTCCAGTTTTCATTCAGCAAGGTTCAGTCGTATGTATGCTGCTTTAAGGATGACTCAAAACTTGACTGATATACTTGTAAAGAATAATTACATTTGTTAACTCCTTATGTCTAATTGCCAAGCCTACCACAGAAATCCTTTTTTCATCAGCTCAGAGTGGTCCCAGCTGTCCCTTTATGACAGAAGTAGTAACAGTTTTGACATCTGTTCTGGAAAACTGCAAGAATGTTTAATTCTAAAGCCAGTATTAAAACTTTCTCATTTTTAAATGAGTGTAACTTTCTCTAATGGAATGTAAATCTGTCCCCTTTTTTACTAGAATTATCTTGCTACTCTATTTTCCTTGAAAGTATCTATCTGTGGCTTTTATGGGAGCCTTTTAAATAGGAAAATATAAGGAAGTGATTACTACATCACATGTACAGAAGGCACACGCACTGAAACTGGTTTTATCTTAACTGTTGTGCTCTTGATTGTAGCAAAGCACAGGAAGACACCAGAAAGTGATTTTTTTTTTTTAATTTTTTTTTAAATAAAGATTTGGACACTGCTCATGAAGACTATGGGTTGGCCCAATTCACTGATGGATACAATTGAAGAAAACATGTTTAATTTTATACATTATATCTGCCTAAGATACAGAAGAATAGGTGTCTAGATGGAAAGGGCTTATCCACACCTTGCAGGGTACTCTGGTGAGTAAATGACTTCCAGGAGGTGTGAGACTTTGGCTGCAGGCTGTCTTCACTCTGTGCGCTTCTGCTCTGCAGCTCCTGCTCTGCAGCTCCTGCTCTGCAGCCTGCACCACCTGCTAGCAGCAGTGCTGGGATCCAGCTGTTCCCTGCTGCAGCTGCCGGGTTTAGGCAGGCAGTACCAGGGAAAAGATGGCAGTTTGGGCTTTTCCTCGCCGGTAGGCATTTGTCTTCAGCAGGCTACAGGCCTGTACTGCTTCCTACAACGTGTAGCCTAGCTGTGAGGGAGCACAAGGCGGGCTCCATCCCAGTGCTGTTTGTAGCCGAGTGTAAGCATTTGTGAAGAGCCAAGGTTGAACGTTTAAACTCCCTTGGCAAGAGACAGCTGCAGTGCATACAGCCAGCTTTCTGGACCTTGAAAGGTGACCGTAGACTTACCACTGATGAACAAATTGGGCTGTGTTCATTCAGTATTTTTGGTTAGGGTTTTTTTTTTCCCCCTAAATTAGAACAAACAATAGAAATTTTTGGTGCAGCTGGGCTTTAGCATGCTTGATATTTTAGGCACAAAAAAAAAATGTTTGCTTTGCCAGGGAAGGCATTGTTGGAGCCCTGATCAGCTGTGTGAGATGCTGTTTCTTTTTAAAAAGAAGTAAAATTTAATTTTTACTATTTAAGCTGGTCATCCATGGAGAAGAAAATGAAGTAAACACCAAAATTAGTATAGTGTCCTAGTTTTTAGAGTGGAGAAGGAATCCATTCTAAGCAGGAGAGACATCTTCTACTGCATATCTTTGCCTGTCTCAGCTTGGCTCCCTGGCCCCCATAGCCCATACCTACCCATACGTTAATTCCTTCTAGGTTCTCTTGTTGCAAAGCTTCCTCCTCTGCTGAGAAAATTGCATTCAGTTCTGAGGATGGATTTCTCATACACACAGATCTTCAGATGTGCCATGCCCCCTGCATGTAACACATGCCCTTGCTACCATGCTATTGCAAACCGCCATTTTAGGGTGCTATCAAAAATCCCCCATGTTTTCATTTATTAAACTGAGCGTTGTACGTGGCAAGGACGTGGGCTACTGTGCGTTGACTGGCCTGTGGCCTGAGGTTTGTTTCCTTGTTCAGTGATCATGCAGTCTTTGTTTCTTGAAAGAATCCAATAAAGCAGCAACTTGAAGAGATAAAATAATTCAAAGAGACTTATCTCCTGCTTCTTCAGCTCTGCTTTATAACTGCTTTGATTTCACATGTATGACATTTTGTATTTATGTAGCTAGACTTCAGATGAAGTCTATCAACTTCACTTGACTTTTATCACAGACGGATCATTTTGGCATCAAAAAGAGAGGAGATGGCTCAGGTTTTGACCATACTGGCACTAGTTATTTCTCTCAGCAGAGAATGATCCTGTGGTAATACATGAAAAGATACTGTTATTTTGAATTCTATCCCCAAACAGGAATTAATCTGGGATTACTGTCTCCATCCTAGTATAACTGAACAGTGCTACACACGTACAATTCTTTTACTTTATCGTTGATTCCTGCAAAGTCATATTGGCCTTAAGATCACATGAAACACCATGTGACAGTTTCATAGCTGGAGTGTGAAGAGGCATTTTGGTTGTTTTGTGTTTAATGCAAGGCTGTAAATTAAATCTAATTGGCTGAAGAGCAACCTAGATAAGAATTAATTTGTTGGAGGACAAGATACCTGGGAGGCATGGCAAAGATTACATCTGTGCTTCTTTCTATGGAAGTTGTTTCTGTTAATTCACACCTTGACTTGTGTTAGATCAACGACTGCTGTTAAAAGGCAGAACCATTTTTCTTCATCCGGTTAGGCTGAGCTGGTCTTTAAAGATTTTGCTACCGTGATTAATGCCTTTGCTTCCTGAATGCGCTAGATGATAGGATAGTAGCTGAAGGCAAGCTAGAAACTGAGAGTGTTTATTTCCAGTGTGTATAAATGCTAATGCTCAGTGCTGATGTTGAAATGGATATACTGGTTTCCACACAGTTCAAGGTACTACCTTTGGCTTGTTCAACATGCCATAGTTTGGGGTCGGCTTCTTACAAGTATCTTCTCCCTGTGACATATTGTTCGGGTTGCAGTAAGGCAGAGGTGCTCAACCAGGAGTTTTTGTAGTTCAAAACAAAGGCACCTGCTGACAATTTACCATGAAAGAGGCTCTCTATTTTAAACTCAACAACATTTAAAATAGTTGTTTTACCCTTTGATGGAGGGGTGGTTTGGGGGTTTTTTGAGTTTGGTGTCTGCCATAGCCACTCACTCAAAATCTTTTGTACTTCTGACTTCCAGAAGTGACTCTTTCAGATTGAGACAAAATATGCCATGTTTTGCAGTGTCATTAATGGACTAGCTTTTTTCTCAGGGAACCATAAGAAAGATGAGATGTACTAAAGACCTCATACTGGGGGGGGGGGGGGAATAATTCAAAAAAAGGTTGCTCAGGCCCTAGCAGAGGGACTTAGGGTACAGTGGATGAGTTCTGGACCACAAGTCCAAAATCTGCTTGCCCAGTGATTCACAGGCATAGATTAATCTCTCTGACTGAAGGAAGCAGCTCCCGGAATGCTAATGTAGAGCATGCATCTGTTTTCCTTGAGCAATCTTGACAGTAAGAAAATCACAATCTATCTATCTAACTTGTTCTCATGGGTGGTCAAAAACTCTGGCACTGGGAACAAGCCGAAATTAAATTACTAACAGCATCACTTAATAAAGATTTTAAATGGGGTCTAAAATAAACAACACAGTGCCTACCTCAAAATCAATGTCACTTTTTGCTTACAGCACCCAATTGTCTCTCCCTTTCCTTCCCTGAGGGTAAGGAAGTCTGTGTCAAACTCTGGAACACACCTACAGTTAAAACTGAGGTGGAATTTTAAAAACACCAGAACTGATTTGTATGGTGTGTTGGTTGCCAGTCAAGAAGCAACACAGGAAATGGCTACTCTGCTGTCTGAATGCAATTTAGCATTGGAGAATAGCAGTGTCAACCACAAAGTTCTCAAAAGACATAACCAATGTTTACTGAACTAATATAATGTGATTGCTGTGTGTGAGTACATTTCAAAGAAGAATCTAGGGACGTTGGCCAGCTAGGGTCTTTGAGCTGATCCCAATGAAATCAGCAGGACCTGTCTCCACTTGCAGTAGATTTGAATTTGGCCCTGTATCTTGAAGTCTAGAATAAGAAGTTAAAATGTGCTTAAAAGCAAGGGTGCGCTTCCTGTGAACAGCCACAAGGTAAATCAGTGGTCCCAAGCCTTTTAAACGGTTATTCTTTTCACACCCAGCCTCATGATCAAATTCTTGTGAAAATCACTACAAAAAGACAGTTCTGTAAACCAAAGAGAGCCTCCTTACCAGTCCCTTGGGAATCAGAACATTAATTGTAAACAGCTATAGACAGCTAGGCAGTTTAATATATACACATTTTTTTTTTCATGGTAATATTTTCAAAAAAGACCCTAGATCTTCCTTATGTGCAGCATGCTTATCTATTCAGTGCCAGCAGAAGGAGGAATGCCAGTGATGTACTACAGCATGGACTTAGGTTTGTTAGCAAGTCCTCCAAGTCCCCAGGGGTATCTTGGGAGGTTGGGGGGAGCAAGGGACGAAAACAGAGTGTTGACACGCATCCTGTAGACTGCACCTGTTCAGATGCCTATGCAGTTCTGGATTTACAGGTTCTGTTCTGTTTGTCTGTGCTCTTCCACTGTATTCCTGAGGGGAATGAAGATGCAAACTTAACATAATTTTTTACCAACCTACACAGCATCCATTTCCCTCCTTGCTGAAATTAAAAATGTAATTTAATTTCTTCAGAATTTTTTGAAGACTAATAAAAGTCTCACAAAGTAGCAACTCCTTGTTTGTGTATCCGCAATAACTTCCTATACTCACAACGCTTGTATCTTTGTCTCTATAACTCTCCCTTCTGTGACTTTGGTAGAAGTACGAGCAGGTAATGCTCCTAATGGAGCTGCTTTTCCCTCACGCCAGCATTTCAGCCAGCAACTGCAAAGTGTAAACAATGACTTACGAACTTTCCATTGTATCTCTTCATGTCCGGGTTAGAGTCCCTTGGCCAATGCTGTGTAATGGCTTTTTGCCTGCTGCTAATGAACTATGAACCATGCTATCACCCTTATAATGCCCACAAGTAACCACTTCTACAACACAGTATCAATATGTATCTATAAACCCATAGGCTGCAACTGTTCTTAAAATGCACAGCTGCATTCCTCAACAGGCTACCCAGGTTTAGGGATTGACATACCTAGTTCTCTCCTGAGGAATGCCTCTACCTGGACGCTCAAATATTTATTTTCAGGCCAGGTGATACTATTAGCTTGAAATACTTCTACAGTCCAGAAGGATTCACCTATTGATATTTCTATCTTGGAGGTGTTAACAACTATTAGTTCTCCTATTACTCCTTAACCAATTGTACTGTAAATATTGTACATATTTTCCATCGAACATTTCAATTCATATAAAAATATTCTGTTGAGATGAGAAAGCACTGTCCTTTTCCCACTCCCAAAACATAAGGGTTTCAGAAAAAAGAAAATGGCTGGCTATTTGTATCCCTACTTTTCCCATTCCCTCTCTTTCCTGAATACAGAATATGCGTAAGTGCAAATATCGTATCATTTGCTGGGAAACCAGCTGCTGCTACATCAGAAATCGGACATCTGCACAGTTCTGATTCATGTGGCAGTTGTGAATAGATACAAAAGATTGTCTAAGCATGGACTAAGCAAGACAGCGCTATGTGGTATGCTAAGTTCACAGCAGCAGATTGATTAGATCCATTTTGAAGCTTTTCTACCTTCATCTACTAGGCTATAGCTGTCAGTGATTTTTCCCCTAAGCCCAGCGTTTCAAACTATATCCATCTACAGTTATCACCGTCATTCCAAATAACCAATAAAAAACAAATAATTTCATGATAAAGTAGCATTTTACAACATGAGGTCTATGAAGGGTCTGCATTTATACTGCCTGGTGTAGATTGATGACACAATAAAAGGCAGGGGCTCCTTGCAAAAATTAATTGGATTAATTAATTTACAATTAACTTGTTTCAGGCAAACAATTTGTACAACATAAAAGCCAAGTTGCCACATAAAATTAAAATCAAGTGAAAGTAAGTTCCGATATCAGCAAGCAGCAACTTAATTAGACAAGATGTGCAAGCTAAGACTTCCAGGATATTTAGCGCTGAAGGGCTACATCCAGTGGCTGCACTTCAGAAGTTTTTAAAGCTGCTTACACTGAGAAATCAGTTTCTGTCTCACTCATAAAAAAAATGTAAGAATAGTTATTACAAGAAACATTCATGTACCATGAAACTTGGTACTTACCTGCCATGTCGATAGCAAAGGGCCTGTCAGCTCTCCAGCCAGTGTACCAGCCAACAACTTTGCCGTTCTCCACAACTGGGCGCTCATACCGTCGTCCTCCTACCAGTCCCACTGGCCATACTGATACTTTGTGGGTTGTACGCATCTGCAAGAGGCAGGCACAGTGTGAGTGCATGCACGTTTTCCCAGTAGGCTTTTTTTGTAAGTGTTGGTGGAAAGCCTACACATTAATCATCAAGACTAGGTATTTAAAAGCAATTCTAGCTTACAGATTTCAGCCCAACAGAGTAAGAATTTGAAAGCTGCATGTGCCCACTCATTTTCTGCAAAATCTCCAGCTCTCTAGCCCATAGGCACCTCAATTCTACTGAAAATATCCTATTCATATTATTTTTTATAACAAAAATTTTAAAAGCCATGAAAAAATAGTATTTGTTTTCTTGTTTCTTTGGGTTTTCAAAGGTGTAGTAGATCTTTTTTATCTGCAGGACTAGAGCATTCTTGCAATAGGCTTATTTCTATAGATTGCTGAGGTATTGTATAAGCCCAGCAAGAGAGAATGTTATAATAATGATTAACAAATACACACAAATACACAAATTAAGAAAAGTACAATTAGTGAGACTGGTAACAAATACACTGAGTACAGGAAATTGTGACACACAACCCTTCCCCTACCTGCAACATACCAGGTTTGTACAATAGATGCAGCTCAGATCTATTAAGGGCTCACAAAAAAATATTACCTTTTGGGTTAAGCCTTTTTAACTTCTACATTTTCTCTTGAAAAGCTCTGCTAAGTTTCTGAGAAGGACAGAAAGCAGGTCAGGCAGGATGCTTCTGCTAGTTTGCTACCAGTAATGGCAGTTTTTCCCAATGGTATAAATGTAACTAAATGCAATTCTGGAAACATGGTCCTCACCTAACCTAAAGGAATCTATAGATACTAAAAAATTACTCCTTCTTTAGCAAAAAGCGTGCATGACTGGGCGCCAGTAAATTCAGTTCACTGGTTAGTAGACCATTTTCTTCAGTAAACGGTAGATAACATGACATGAACCCTGACGCGCTGCTCCCCTTGGGAAAATCACTGACAGTCTGGCGTGAGAACTTGAGAAGATGAGTGCATAGGCACAGCAACTTGCACAGTTAACCACACAGATTAAAAAGCCACTGTTTTAACTACTGTGCTTAAATATGGTCCTATTTAAGCAAGTATTAAACTATTTCAGTGTAATGTGGGCTTAATTCGGTTGATTTTTAAAACAATCTCTTGTCTTCTGTTATAGTTGAGGCCTATTCCTTAGGGAAAGGTTATCCCTTTCTCCTTCCAAGCACTCCTCTTCGCAAAAACACACACAGTCTTACATATTTGTAACTGCAGTCCCCTATTGATAGATGTTGAAGTAAAAGACAACCTTGGTTAAATATTAAACACTTCCCCCTCTCTTTCTGCCAAGGTGAAAGATTTATCATGCATATCATCTAGACTCCCAGGAGATGCACCAGAAAAAACAGACATCATGTCACTCTGGTTCACATTTCTAAGCTAGAAACATTAGCGGATTCTTAGGAGAACTTTCACATAGGGAAGGCATAAAATACATATTTAAAAATCCACAAATACGTATGCACACACAGAAGAGAGGCATGCACCTTCTTTCCCTTCAATTCTCTGTATGTCTTTAAATTTGTTTAGCAAAATTTTCTCACTTCCACTCTAATAACTGTTGAAGCAAGTCAGACCATCTCACTCAGCAGCAGTCCATACTGTATAAGAACAGGGTATGTATACAATTGGCAATATAGGGATTTCTGGTGATAAGGATTCTATCCAAACCACTGACTAATTGCCAGTGAGAGACTGCCATGAATCTCTCTACAGGTTATTGTTAAACGTTTTTGTCTGTAACTCTTCTCCCTGCTTATTTTTCCAATCCCTCCCACTCCTCCATTTAGGAAATGCAGAGTTAGCAATTAACTATTTGGATATGGAAATCAGTCAAACCTTCTCATGAAAAATCTTTTAGCTCTGGTTTTAATGATACATCCATTTCGCAAATTTTTCTAACAATGTATTTATATTAACATCCAAACACATCAGACATGGACACAGGGCATCACCCTGTTGGGCCTGTCTACACAGGCAAGTTTTCAATAGGTTTCCAAGGGCATGATCCAGCCACATGCACCCAACTCTGCTACACCGGTATTAACCGCAGGACGAACACAGATGCCCACTAACTTGTGTTGCCATTAATACCTTCTGGAGGGTATGGATACCTGAACAAATTACTAGTGTACTGATTTACAGCATTTCAGCTACCCTGTGCCAACTGCCTGTACCCATGGTAAACATAAAATGCCACAAGACAAGAGCAGGCACGCTCTAAACACAAGAGAGTAGTTAATGCATGGTAAACCCATACCCTGCCTTTTCTCACAGTAAGCATTTGGGCAGCTGTACTGCAAAATGAGCCAGATCACACAAGACTTCTGAATTGGGCCAATAGCAGCCACAGCATTTATGCTAGCAGAACCAGACTGATTAATGCTTTACCATACACAATGTGTAGGCAAATCTTGTCAATGAAAAGCATCTCACTGACCTTACGAAACCAGCATGAAATGACTCAAGAAGTTTTAATTATCACAGTCTTGGGTCCATCTCTGTGTCTAAGAGTTAAGTCAGTAAAGCCACCACACATCAGAAGGAAGTAAGTAACCCTTTACAGAACTCTCTATTTTGTCCTTGGGTTACTTTCTTTATTCTCACAGGTTATATTTTTGGAGAATGAAATAAGCAGGTGTCAAGAATACAGCAATCCCTTTAAGTAAGAACTGAAAGAGCACATCTAGACCAGTATTTATGCTAATTCTGAAATCCCTTACAGCCTCAGGATATGCTAGGCAGATGAAAGTAGGAATATTTCTTTTAATCTTCTGAGAATAGCATTACTGCAGCTAACATACTGATGTGTTAAGGCTGTATTTATGTATGATGGGGAGAAGGTTATTATTTGGATTAAAAGGCCAGCTTGCATCTGGAGTTTGTTGCTGCTAATCATTGAGACACAAAAAGGTGATTCAAAAACATGTTAATTCTAAATAGCTTTATTGCTGTGGGTTGAACAACCGCCAAAATCCTCTAACTTACAAACAACTTCCTAAATTACTCTTCTATCTGTCATTTTAATGTGCGGTAGCACATGCTGTCTTAATACTCAGCATTTTAAGTCCTAGTAGCTTACATGAATGGTATTCATTTTACTTACACTTAACTCTCTGTAAGTTAGGCATCTGGTCTATCCTAGTTAGACTTCTATAGTTAATGAACAGAGATAGGAACCTACCGATGTGATTCATCCTGCCTGGCTTAGACAGCTGTCTTAAGGTAGGATGAATCTCCCTCTGGAAATGCTTTTGTCCTCTATTTACTTTTTGATTATTTGAAAGGGGGTCTTGGGCATAGGAGGAGAGTGATGTACTAGATGGGGGAAGATGAGAAAAGAACGCTATAAGATGACAGAACAAACCCGAATGAAGCGGGGGGGGACACAATTGGGAAGGAGCGGGCAAGGAAATTACAGGAGAGATGAGTAACAACCGACCAAACAAGTCCTAGTGAGGTGATGGGCATATAACAGTAAATATATTAGCAATAGAGGAACCACTAAAGAATAGCAAGTGAAAATGCAGAAAATGTAGCTGAGCAATAAAAGATAGTGATAAAAGCCTTGCCAAAAATAGCATCTCATTAGTCAATCAAGAAAAGCTGCTTAATGGGATGCACTGGACTGATGGATAGGGAAGATACCAAGCCAGTAACAAAATATAAAAGCCCAAGGGGAATGAAGGCAAATGACAGACAGAAGAAAACATGGCCATACTTCCTACAGTGAAAAGGCTTCCAGACTGGAACAACCACCCTAGTGGTTTTGCAGCACGATGTTGATGCGTTTCTATTCAGGATGCAAAGCTCTCAGCAAATGCAAACCTGGCTGCCACACATAGCAAGCTTTTTCTCTCCCCCTATCCTCTATCACTTCAACCTCTGTGTAATTTGTGGTCTGTACTGGTCAGGCTACAGGTTATCATCCAGGCTTGCTGCCCCCCACCCCAGCAAGACTCAAAGAGATTTATATGCAAAATTCCGATCTATTATTACCAAAGACAGGATCCAGAGCTCCTTCACTACAACTCTTCCACGGGGGAAAGTGTTACGGGTTAAAGCACGAGCACAGCCAGGTTCCCTATCAGTTCTCACACAGACATCCTGCATTACTCACAGGTCGTTTAAAGCCAAATTCTGCTTCAACAAAACTTACGTGACTGCACTACAAGTCGGAGGGATAGCTCAGCTGCAGTGATGCTATGCCTGTTTACTTAGGCATTAAATGGAGCTTCTGTGCCTACTTACCATTACTTCAAAGGAGGTACTGAGTCATAGAAAATCTGTGCCAGTGGTTTTTGTGGGTCAGGGACTGTGACGCTTAGGGGATAGTAACTTCAAAAAGCAAGTTTGTTGTCGGTAAACTTGACTGTAAAGGGTATGTCTCCATGGGAAAACTTGTAGAAAGGGTCTACAAATCAAAAAAATTGTCAGTCATTGATCTAGCCTGCGCTGCAACCCTCACAGGTGATCTGATTTAGGGCTTTTCACCATCCTCACTACTAGAAAGTTTTTTTCCAAACATCTGCCTTAAACCTCCTCTGCTGATTCGTACCCAATCTACACTGCAGAGGGTAGATAGATTAATTCCCCTTTCTCTCAAGCAACATTTTACATATCAGATACAATGATTAATGCTTCCAAGTTATATCAGCATCCTTGGGCACAAATGTCAATATTGCTTCCCTACAGGAGAAAACTGTACTAAATTTAACTAAAGCAGTTAGGAGCCAATTTCTCTGGATTGGGAAGACTTCCAAAACATTTGCTATTCATGTTTCCTTTAGGGCCTTCTACCAATTCTTTTTCCCATCCTACTTTCTGTTATTCCACTAGGTTGTGTTCACTGTACCACTGAAGAGCTGCTGACCATTTGTAATTAATTTCATAGTAACAGTATGTTTCACAGGTAAGAAGATGACTGCTGTCAAAGTGCAGAAACAGACAGTGCTTGGTACTTTGCAACCCTGAGTCCCTCACTTGGATAAATCTGTTTCAAATAGCTTTTTTTGTCACTGTTTCCTCTCATTTTTAAGCTATTTCATTGTTTCTCTACCAGTCTTTTCTACTCCAACCTGTTTAGCATAGGTATTACACGTCTACGTGCAAGGGGAATGTCACTGTGCATTTAAAGTCTGTCACGTATTCTTAAATCATTTATATACTAGAAAGGTATTTAATGCACTGCTAACTCTACTTAAATCCTTTTTTTATTATGAAGAAAATAACTAATGACTGCCAGCTAGTATTTAATTCTGCCTAGACTACTGAAGGTTAGTTTTAAGACTATATAAAAAATTTGATTTTTCCAACCAGCTCCAAGAGATACAACAAAAGATCTCCATGTTTTCAAAGATAAAACTGATTCACTTATACTACTTTTAAATCTTTTGCATAGATATAGCCACTAAAAAATAGACAGAATTTAGCTTAATACAGTGTATAAAGATTAGAACAGTTACATAAAAACTATCGAAGGAGCACCAACCCTTCCCTAGTCAAAGTTGGAATAAATAGCAAATATTCACCTCTTCTGTAATGCCATCTTTGAGTTGCTTTCAAAATATTTTACAAAGATGACCATGGGAGAACTGAAGCCTGTGTGACATGCAATGCCTGCAAGTATTTCTCTTCTATTTTTAAAATCAAGGATTTATTTTTTCAGGCTGCTGACTGTTAAGATCCATTAGAATATCTGCTACCTTCATACATACCTTTTGGGAGAGTGAAGGGCAGGGGCATAAGAAAATGTTCTCAGCCTGAATCACTCACACAACTCACCCTCTGCTCTACAGTGCCACTATGAAAATTACCAGAGTTGGACAGCCCTAACCTTCAATGAGAAGGTCATGTCCATTAGCCAAGGCAAAATGTTTCCTATTTTCCCTCTGTTCTTCATGAATCTTCTTCCCCATCTGGCTGATTTGAGGACGTTCCTACCTGAGCAATTTAGGCCACTACAGAACCAATAGCACACCTCCAAAATATTAGGGAATTTTTGTTTAATTTGATGTTTAAGTTACTCCTGCGAAGAGCAATCCAGCTGACTGTCCTCTTCACTGATCATATTCTTACCTTCTCTGTGGCTCCATGAATCTCGAGTTACCTGTACAGACTGCCTCAACTTCAGGAGAAGGAGGTGAGCGCTCTCTCCTCCTTCCTCCCTTCCAGCTTCAACTCTACCATCGTAGTCAGGGCATTCTTGTGCAGGCAACAGCTACAGCAAATTGAATCCTGGTCCACAACTCAGTGGGCAACAGGGCTAACTGCTAAGCTATTAAATAAAAGTTTGGGTTGTTTTTCCCTTAGTAATGCTGTGATTTACTTTGAACTCCATGCTGCAAGGCTGTATTCAGATCACACCTTATAGCGTGGGTTCCTCTAGGGAGACCCAGTCTGCAAATCCTCAGCTTGCACTCAGACAAGACAGTGGTATATGCCATACTCACATGCTCTAGGCACCTAGCAAATCTTGCTACGAAATTGGACACCAATGACCAAAGGGCTAGGGGTGGCAGTGAGGGAGATCATAGTTTTAGATATGAGCATTTTAATCTCACATACATGTCAGTTTAGGTGTCTGAGCAAAACACAAGCAAAGGTGGCAGATATAACATAGATTGGAATCTCTAAAAATCAACCCATTTCTGAATGCAGCAAGTTCACTTTCTCACACATGTTGAAGATTTTTACTCCTGTTCTTTGTACTCCTTAAGCAGCTCCCCCCTCACCCTCAAAGGTTTCAGGGGAGTCTGCACAATCAACAGCAGGGTGGACCTCCAACACTAATTCCTCCAACTTGCATACATACCCATACATGGACGAAGGAAGTGGTGGCCTTTGGCCAGCTACTCGAAATACAGAAAGGGCAGAGAAAATGCCTAAGATGTAGAAATACATAAATGATGTGAAGAGTTAAGGGAAGTGGAACTTAGCTGTGTCTACCTTTGGTATCCAATGCTTAGGCTAATCTTGTTTTTAAAATCTCTCTGTGAAGGTGGAATGCCAAGTTTATCTAAGGTTTTCTTTCTGGAAGTCTAAAAATATGAAATTGGCAGTTGCTAGGCATCAGTCACAATATTACAGTAACTTGCATTCAGGAATAAGATGAAGCATAAACGCAACAGAAACTATAACAGAGTCACTCCAAAAAGAACAGCCTATAGTAAAAAATAGAAGTTATAATGATCATGTAGAAACATCTGTAAAGCATATCAAATACAGTAGCTGGGATTTCAGGCCTCTCAGCGGCTTTGTTATGAATGCAGGCTGACGTTCAACTGACAAAAGATATTTTCAGAAAGCGGACTGTTGTTTTTGATGGAGACATGCAGATGGACACCTCCAGGTGAACAGATCATAGTTGAGCAGAAAAAATATAAATTATTCTCAAGGTCTGGATCCCAAAATAGTAAATGACAAAATACAATATGACAGAACAACCAGCATTAAAGTAAAAGCATGGTTTTTCACCTGACCACCATTATACCCTCAAGTGGAAGAGTTGGGAATAACTTAAATGCCACACCTCCACACCTGGAAATATTTCTTCATCATTGCTGCAGCCCCACTTAGTACTCTAAAGAATTTCACAGTCACTGAACAAACTTTCCCTGAAGCCTTTCCAGGGCAGGTGAGCCTTTCCTACAAAATGCTCAGCTGAGCCAATGCTGAATACACTGTAGCACCAGGAAGACAAACCAGGCTCTCCACCTTATTCTAGAAACCACAACTAAACCTGCTCAGACCCTACCCAGTTTGACTTTGAGGACATAGTTTTGCCAGTCAAAAACTAAGCTATACACAAAACATATATTGTATGTTTTAGGAAAAAAGACAATTATAAACAGCACCAGAGGGTTCCAGATTTACTATAGATGGTGACATTTTCCAGCACACACTACTGTAAGCTGTGGGGTTTTTCTCCTGATTTCCATGAAACACATTTTGCCCAGGTTTGTTGGGCCCAGCTCACTCCATATCAAATATAAGGTACTTATTCCTGTAAGTACCAGACAGAAGTACTTTGGACAGAGATTAGAATTTCCTCATCAAAAGCTCTCAGAAGTATCCCATGGCATTTCATGTCAAAGCATGCTCCTTTTTGATCATGCCCTTACAATTTATACACCTCCACTCACAGTAAAGCCTTTGCTGATTTTGCTTTGTTAAAAAGGCTCCGTGTTCTGTAAGGGCACTAGGGAAACCCACAGCAAAGGAGCTGCCTTAAACATAATCCTTCACGGACGTGCAGTTCCCTGGCACGCCTTCTGCTCCGTAGTAATGCTTTTTTGACCTCTGAGCAAAACACACTCCTAATGCCAGTGCTTCTCTCATGTCGGTTTTACGGTCCTAACTAGCCTTGGTTCCCACCTCCCCAAGCTCTCACTGCTGTTACTGAAACCAACTTTGACTCACAAGAAAGCCATTATAAAGAAGACAGACCTACTATTTCATAAGCCAGCAGGTATATAACTACTTGCGGGCAGATGCTAGCAGACATTGCTGCTGCCAGTTTGGGACCCACGTGTCCCCGGGCCCACGTCAATGACATGCTGAAGGTCACCCAGCCAGCATAGGATGATGGTAGGACCAGAATTCAGAGCTCCTGTCTCATCCCCCTACATTCATACTACCCTCCTAGTGAGCAGACTACAGTTCATCAGACCTCCTTTGGGACTACGTGACTGCAGGTCTGGAGAATTGTTCCTGGCAGGGTAACAAACTGAAAAAAACTCCCTCTCAGGTATCGTTACCGCTACTTTCATGACAGGAATTACTACCAGATCTCATCTGCACACAATGTGTTCTGAAGCTGTTCTCTTCATGCTTGGAGAAGACGAGCATAATTTACCCTCATAAATCAATCAATTCCTGAAGGAAAGATCAGGATTTACTACAGAGCTGTCAAGCCAGAATCCATAAAGAAAGAGAAGTTTTTTTAACAAGAAAAAAAAAACAACTCTCAAGCAGTGCCTCGACTGAAAACAAGATTCCTGGCTCTCTCCAAATGCAATCTCCCACTCGTTGTAAAGGCGCATCCAGTTGGCAAAGCCTGCCAAGGGGCAAAGTTAACGGAAGTCAGGTCGACAAGGCATTCCCTGTGTTACTACCAGCATCGTCCCAGACACCTTGCATACAGGTCATTAGCAACGCCAGAAAACAGTCATGGGAACCTTCAGTGGTAACTGAAGCAAAAGCTCCTTCTCTGCTCCTGTAACAGAGCTTTCCAACCACCACATTTCACAGGGAAAACTCATTCATGCACGTGTGTTTGCCTGCGAACACAGGGCTCAGAATAAACACCTCTTCCCCACCAGCTGAATCCTCGTGAAAAAGAAGCCTTAAGACTGTGGAGCTGCATGCTTGAGGTTACTTACCATTCTTGTTAGCAAAAGGAAACACAGATTGCCTGTTGTGCTTGTAATTTTCAAGGTTAACCCTTCAAACAGATTTATCCCCTTGCTTTCCTGTATTTCCTAGCTGATCAGAGAGGTATGTTGTACCTTTTTGTTTCATCATTCACAGCAATTAGAATAATAATACAGGAAATGATAAAACAATAAACCTCACTGGACCCCCTTTCAGTAGCTGTGGGTCACTCAAGTGATACTGTTCCTTTAGCTCGTCCCTAACGCTGGTACTCCAAAAAAAAAAAAAAAAAAAAAGTAGAGATTCATCTCCAAATATCTTTTGTCCCACACTAATCACTGTGGCGAAGTATATTTTCTGTATCAATTTACAGACTCCCTAAGATTGAATCAGATTAGTTTTATATCCCTGAACAGAGGTGGACACATCAAAGATGGGTATGTAGAATTACTCTGCATTATAATGCGCTAAGCACAGCCATGAGATTTTAAGAAAATCAATTACAACAAAGGTTTAGCCTCCAGGCAAAGGTCTTCAAATTAGCAGCTTCAATGCTGAATGCCAAATGGGCAAAGGAAGTAGAGCACCCCTGCTGAGCAGGGACGATGCACCTGCCCACATACTGGAAATGGAAAGGGATGCATCACGAATCTAAACACAAACGAACATAAGCATTTCTAAAATAACTTGCTCTAGGGAATTTCACATGCTTCACATTTCTGTGTATCGTGTTCATTTTAACCTACTGACTGTAAAGCACGTGAGGAAGCATAATGCTTCCAAACTGCAGAATATGGGTGTACACCACTAAATACAGTACTGTCCACCAGCAGAAGACATGGACCGCAGTTTGTCTGAAGTCCTGTATGTTCCCTATCTGCTGCCGATCTACTTTTCCATTTTCCTCCCTCGTTTCCCTGCCAAGGTTACTCTTCTAGCTGTCACGGAAGACGTACATGATCTTTCTTCTGCTGTTTTATGTCCACTTATTAAACACCCCTCCTTCCTGCCAGGGGGAACCCAGAAAGAAAGCTGGACACCCTCTCCCCCGAACGCTTGCCAATTCCCACCGAAAAGGAGCAAAGCCCTTCACCACAGGGCTGCAATAAAGACAGAAACAGGTCCCTTCACAAAAGAGACTCGTGAAAGGGTGTTTAGTCGTTACACAAACGATTTGCTGCTTTTAAGAGCGAAAGGCTTCAAAAAGACTGGGCAACTCCACGTGAAGGAGCCGGCTCTGGATTAATTCATTCGCACCAAGAAAAAACGGTGAAGGATGGCGACTCCCGATGCGAGTTTGCCCTACAGGGAGAGGGACGCAGCCTGAAAAGAATAAATATCAAAGAGTGCTTTTCATCCCAGTTTTAACAAAAACACAGGATCCCTTATATAAACCCTAAACTTGCTTCGCTGCACAGGAAAGCGAGAAAAGAGTAGTAAAAAACCGGGGGGAGCGTGGAGGGGAGGGACAAGAAACTTAAAATCACGAGAGGGGTGGTCACACGCAGGCAGCTGGGGAGCCCGGGTGAGGGACGGGGCGCCGCAAGGTGTCCGCGCCGGGGAGCGGGCTTTGCCTCGTCTGTGCCCGGGTTTTGGGTGAGGGGCACCGAGCGCGCCGCAGAGCGGGGATGGGGCACAGCCCCGCGCAGCGAGGCAGGACGGGCAGCGGCGGGCGCCTGAGGGGAGGCGAGGAGAGGCGGGAAACGGCGGGCGCCTGAGGGGAGGCGAGGAGAGGCGGGAAACGGCAGGTGCCCGAGGGGAAGTGAGGCGGGCGCCTGAGGGGAAGCGAGGCGAGGCGGGGAAACGGCGGGCACCTGAGGGGAGGCCTGCGGTGGAGCGTGGCGGCCGCGCGCGCCCCCCGCCCCGCACGCACCTCCTGGAAAAGCTCCAGACTGTAGGTGTTGTCGTCGTCGGCGAAGAAGAGCACCCCGGGCTGGGGGGGCGGCAGGTGCTGGTGCCGCTGCCGCAGCCAGGCCAGGCCGGCGTTGCGCTGCTCGGTGGCGCGGGGCAGCCCCGGCCGCTTGTAGCGGCGCGGCGTGGGGACGTGGAGGTGCGTGCAGGGCAGGCCGGCGCCCGCCACGAAGCGGCTCACCAGCTCGCTGCGCGCCGCCGCGTCCTCCACCAGGATCCAGTGGAGCCGCGCCACCTGCCGGAAGGTGTTGGCCAGGCGGGTGAGCTCGGCCTTCTGCACCGGGCGGCTGTACGTGGGCGTGATAGCATAGATGGTGGGCAGCGCCGCCTCGGGCCGCCGCTGGGTGGGCGCCCGCGCCGCCGCCGGCCGGGACCCCCCGCTACCGCCGCCCCCGCCGCGGGGGGCCAGGGCGGGCAGCGGCGCCCGGCTGCTGTCGATGTCCAGCACGATGATGACGATGAGCACCCAGGGCAGCAGCAGGAGGAAGCGGCTGAAGAGCAGGGACTTCATCCTGCCCCCGGCGCCCTCCCGCCGCACCGCCCCTCAGCGCCGCCCCATGGACGGGCGCGGCGGCGCTCAGCGCATGGCCGCGGGGGGCGGCGGGGCTGCCGCTTCGCCCGCCCGCGCCCCTCCGCGGAGCGGCCGGGGAGGACGGCGCTCCTTCCTGTGGGCGCGGGGGCCCGCCGGCGGGTCGGCTCGGGGCGCCCCGCGGCAGCCCGGCGGGGCAGGTGCCTGGCCCCGCTCCCGCCGCGCCTCTATTCCGCGAGCGGCCGCCCTTCCTCCTCCTCCTCCTGCTGCTGCTGCTTCACCCTCAGCATCGCCGGGCCGGGCCGGGCCGGGGGCGCCGCGCCGTCGCGGCCGGGGCTCGGCGGGGGGCTCTGGGGAGACGCTCCTTCTCCTCCGCTTCCCCGGGCGGCTCTGGCGGTGCGCGGGGGCGGGCAGGGGAGGGAGGGCGGGGAGGCGGGAGGGAGGGTCCCCGCGGGCGGGGGCCGGGGGGGCTCCTGCCCCGCCCCGCTCCGGCTGCCGCCCCCGGGCGCCGCGGGAAGGGGGCGGCGGCGGCACCCCGAGCTCCGCGGTCGGCGCCCTCGAGGGGGCGGCGCCGGGGCCCGGCTGGCAGCGGTGGGGAGCTCCTTCCATCCGCGGCTGGCACCGCGGCGGGTGCTAACTTCGGCCGGCGGCCGGGACGCCTTCTCCGGGACAGCACCGGGCCGGGCCGGGGGAGACCCCCGTGCCCCGCCGCGGAGGGTCTGCGTCCCGGAGTACTTATTCGTCGCAGCGGCGGGCAGCCGCTCCCTTCATTTTTTTTTTGTTTGTTTTTTTAACGGAGGAATATTTTTGAGCTCCGCAGAAGTAAGAAGTTGTAAATAAGGCGGCCGTTTCGTGCGGTTCCGCTCAGTTTTCCTCGGTGTCTGTCAGCCGGTGTCGCCCTCCCGTCCCCTGCCCCCCGAAAGAGGCACCAGGTCCCGGAGTGCCACACGCACTGCCCGGTGTGCCTGCGCTGGTCTGCACCGCGTTTTCCCCGGTTTTCTACCGTGCTGCTTCCCGCTATATCAAAAGGACTTGAGAGCATTGGTATTTGAGAATTTCACAATAATCCACCTGTCTTTATTTTGAGAAAAAGGCATTAATCAGGTGCCGCAACACACATGAAATGCACAATCTAAAACATCTTACGAATCCTTTCCTACCAGGGAAGTTTCCGATGCATTTTTCAACACTCCCTGCTGTCATAACTAAACACTTACAGCTTGAATTATGCTTTTAAAACTTGATGTTGCATAAAAACACAGAGGCACAGCATTAGTATTTACAAATACTGACCTCCATAATTCTCTGATTTACCCTTCTATAGATCAAATGATGGTTTCACCTACTTGTGGACTATTTGAGATCAGAAATAGAATGATTCATCACTGATACATTTACTTATTGGTAGGAATAGCACGGGTTAGAGAAAATCAGTCATGTCTTCACACCAGCTGCCTTGGCTTAAACTACTGCTATCGTTTCTGTTTTATATGCATCCTTCATATTTGCATGTGTATAACAAATGCAGATAATGTGGACAACATGTATACCTATCATTCATATCTATCTGCAATCAGTTTGTTATTCAAAAGGACATATTAACCCAGAGGGCTCACACAGAGAAAGGACATGGAAGTGATGTAATAGAAGCTGAAATCCATGTGAAAGTGAGGGTGATACACGACCAGGCACTGAACATGTAAATGAGGAAACATCTGTGTAGCAGAGAGCTAATTAGAGTTAGCGTGTTTAGTGGAGGAGTGTTGTTATGTGATTAATGAAATAATATGGAGGAATGCAGTGAGCATAAATAGTTCAATATATCCAAATCAAAAACATCTCGGACATGAAATTACAGTTGCCCATTTTGTGCTGATGCAGTTTGCCTAGAGGACAATCATTTAAACACCATCTCTGTCTGATGACTGAACATGCAATTGTTTCCTCATTTACACTACAATCCCATTTACAGAGATAATTCATTTAAATAATGCAAACATATATATCAGAGCAACATTCCAAGAAGCTGTTGCTTGTTCTTGTTTGAAAGTCAGTAGTCATTTGGAAAAGTTAATTCAAAGCTAGCCACTTCTAGATATTGTATGATACCTGTACGTCAGGACCCTAAAAAGCTATTGGGGCAGAATCTAGAAACTAAGGGTCACAAATGGATGTGTTTGATTGACATTCTTTATAGCCAAAAATATTATAATATCAAAATATTATTTTTATCTTTATATTATTTTTCATCCAAAAGTATTATCTTTAGCGGACTTGCATGTCATATTCAGAGCTTAGCCTAGGGAGAATACTTAGTAGTTTATGGCTATAAGACCTTAATAAAGGCAGCAATAAGAATACCTAAATGTAATTGCAGCAATTTAAGAAGGAGCGCAAACACTAACTCAGCACCAGGGAGGTATCCCGATGAACTATTTGGTGTTCTTCCATCTCTTTAATTGTGTTCCTGAAAGCTGGTAACTACATGTTTCTGTACACTTGCTAACGTAGTATTTACTGCTTCTAACTGTACGCAAGATCTGTAACATAATGATATGAGACACTCAGCTGTTTGATAACAAATCACAGTAACTATATTTTTACCCCAGAACCAATGTAACATGTTTTCACGTGCCACAGAACAGACTCAGATGTCATGAATCAGGTATATCAGGTGTGATATCCAATAATGCAGCAGCATTTTCTGTTAGCTTTAGGTATAGATTATCTTAGATGGAAAGCTAAAAGATAATGAAGGCACTACATACAAGCCAAATGCTATTTATTAAACTGTTGTTTCTTGATAAGCAAAGCAAAACATTCTTCCTTTGGAAATTGGAGGAACGCACTCAAATAACCACTCCATTTGTGGGGACAAACTGTCTACAGAGATAGTTTTTCCTACCAAACACCTTAGCACTGGTTATTATAAAAATTGTCACATTTGATTTGAGGCCTCAGGTGCAACTCTGAAACAAAGGACGAGTTTCTAACTTGTGATGGATGGTACCAATCATTGTGTGACTCAGGCTGTTCCTATGGTTTCGCACACAATATGCAGTACAGTGCATATTCTGGCTTGTATCAGGGTGTGTGGGCAGGCWTTTCCCTTCAGGATCTGGTCCAGAATTGTTTGTTTGCAGTAGTTTATTGCTTGGCTCATCTATTATAGTATTGCTGATTCCTGCCCCCATTCTCCAAAGATTTTTGTCAGAGATGTGTCAGGACTTGGCACACGATTTTTCATTTATTTAAAAAAAAACTACCTCCACTTCAGTTTCATGTGCATCTTACCAGGGGAGGATGCCTGGCTCTGGCAGGAGAATGCTTGACACAGTGCTAGAAAGCAGTGTGTGTGTGTGCGAGTGTGCATATGCACGTACATACAAAAGAAATCTCATCCCTGGGAACATTCTCGACAAGCTCACAGAGGCTTTTTTCAAATTGGAGCACACTGCAGACTCTTCACCTTGCACTGGCTGAGATTGTAATGCTAGCCAGCAATTGTGTGCCCCAGTTTCTTCCTTTTTCGCTGGTTTCAGTCGTTCCAACATCTGTAGAAAAGGATAGGCATGGCATGAAAGTTCCTATAGCTGTGCCATAGATGTACTGTTCCACTTTTTCTAAAAACAACTCAGTTCTTTTTGCTTTTCTCCCCCTCACCACGCGGGGTCACCCACCCATCAGGCAGCTCCTTCTAGAGGCTTCTGCTACGACCCAGCCTGCCCACCCAGCCTCTCAGCTGGACATGCCCAGCACCGGACAAGCTGGCCAAGCCTTTTGCTTGCTTCATTTGAATTTCCCCTCAGTTTCTGAACACCAGGATTTGCTGAAGCTAGGTACCACATTACAGACTGTTCTTTTTCAGATATCGGAAAGATGGTCAGAATTATAGATAGCATTTGAAATAAAGCTATTAAAATTTATTGTTTTGTAAGTTCTGCGGCTGATAGAACTATTACAGTCTTGCAGGAAGCAGAAGCAAAACCAGTTGGATAAACATATAAAAATGTGCAATTATTTTTAAATAGTGGATAAAACACTGCAGAGAAATAGTTCCTATTTCACATGGCTGTAATTGAATAGATTAAACCCAGGGATGTTTCATTTCTTTGGACTGTTTTGTTGTTTTCTTTCAACAGCAGTGACTGATGATAACTGAAGGTGGGTAATCGGCTCTGGCATGCAAAGGTGGCTCATCAGCCTAGTTTCTGTGATGGGTAAGACCAGATACCAGGTGACTCAAATCATAGCAGGCAAAAGACTAGCCTGCCTGTGTAAATTAAATATATGCAGTGTAGTTTCTAGTGTTTGAATTTGCACCTTTTGGCACCACTCAGTCAATCAAAATGTGTGATTAACCACAAAAAGAGCATTATGGCTGCATCTCACAGGAGTGTCAAAGAACATCCACTGTCTACCGCATATTCAAGGGCACAAGTCTGATCTCAGTGGAGTCACTGTGTATCTAGGGATTTAAATGAGAACAGGTTTATTACATGTTAGTGAAAGCCCAAAAGACCAATGCTTAAGCCAGGCATCCCACAGAGAATGTAATGGGCTACCATCTGACGGGCACAGACCGCCACCCTAAGTGTCTGCATAGAGGTATCTTGGCACCAGCGGGAGACGAAGAAAGGAAAAAAGGAAGCAGCAGCACAGGATGCAGCAAAAACATAATTTCTTCTGTCCTCTTATGCTCYTTTGGATTTATTTCAGCCTCATTAGATCTTCTAACACTTTCTCTAAAAGAGCACATTTTCCTACACTATCCAGTTGTGGAAGCCCCAAGAAATTTAATCATCCAACTCAGAAGTGAAAGACCCCACACTCGCACGCAGGATGCTGTGTGTGAGAACAGATAAGCAGTGGAGACCGGGCTGGGCTTGCTAAAATAATGTATATGGGGTCTGTGCTGTTCCAGAACAAGAAACCAGCTGCCCAAGCTGACAATAAAGAATGAGATTGCATGTTTATATATGCACGTAGGCCATTTTGAAATAAATTTCTCTAGTGCTTTGTTCCTTTTCCTAATAAGCCAACTTGTTTATCACTATAGCAACCATCTAGAGATTCCTGGAAAGAAGAGCTGCAAATGCCCATTTGGACCTCTGTGGTCACAGTTGGTACAAGCAAGGTGTCATACCTGCCTCCCAGAGCTCTGAAATGCCACGTAGGGACAGAGCGGGGTGAGGCAGGCGTGACGTGGTGTGGCATAGTGCGAGGAGGACACGCAGAGTGAACAGGGCTATGCACAGCTTGATGGAAGCCGTCACAAAAACAAACATTGCTTTAATTGATAATAAATGCATTATACATAAGAAAAAAAAAGTTTGAAATGCAGAGCTGAATCCTCAATGCTGAAAAGATTCAATTATCCCTCTGTGCCATGGGCTTTGGTGACAAAGACTGGAAGAGGCGGGAAACAGATGTGCGAGGAACCTGCTCAGGGGAGGTCCTGCAGGCGCAGGTGGGGATGGAAATCAGCGCTCTCACCAAACGTCTGCTGCCAGCACACACCTCTGACACCTGTGCCAGTGGGTATCCCGCCGGTGCTGAGCCACGTTCCAGGTGACATCTCACAACTACAGCATTTGCTCAAGGGGCAAAGGTCAGTGGGGCAGAGTGAAAGATGTAATCTCTGGAGATAATCTTCAGGGGTAACACAATTACACAGAAGGGAAAGTGTTTATTTGCTTTTCAGCCTAGCAAACTGCATGCACAAAAAAACTTACGTTACAGGAATATTAGCAGGAATGCAAACTCAGGCATTCAAAGATAGGAAGCACTACAATTAAGATTGCCTGTTGAAGCTTAAAGTGATCTCTTCAAGCACTTGCCTTATGATTCAGCCTTTGCACCTTCAATCTTCTTTAAAATCCACCTTTTCAGGTAATATGAAGAGGATCATCCTTACACTGTTTGGCTACCCCTCCCCTGTGTTCGTATAACTCATATCAGAAGCTCCCGATCTCTCCCTGAGTCGTGGTACCTGGTCTGTTTGCTTATATTTTGAGCAGGCCCTGGGTACGAAAAAAACCCGAAAGTTTAAAGCTGTATGGTTTAAAAAGGCTACTTGACCCTTGGTCCTCAGATGAACAGGGTTGAATGTTTTATTCCGTGTTTTGTTTGTAATGTTATATTAATGAGGTAATGTTGTTGTAGCACCAGTGTCCTAGCATATGTCAGGTAAGCTTGTAAGGAGATGTGCCTTCTCGTAGCCTACATGATACAGTAGAAAAACCCCAAGCAGATGAGCATTCAGGCATACAAGCTTTTCTTCAGGTCTGAAACAGCAGTTACTGAAATGCCCTCAAAAGAGGAACAGCTCCAGGATACTCCCTGGAGTTATTCCTCATAAAGAAAATGTTTTCTTTCACCATGTTGTGATTTTTTGTAAGAGCCTCAAGTTGATAATTTTTTTTTTTTTTTGTCCTTGAGAAGTCAAAGGGTCTGCTCCAGTTTCTCTTGAAATCATAAAAGAACCTCCCACACCTTTATGTTTCAGACCTACATGAGGCCTTGTTGACAGAGTAAATTGTTTTAGCATGACCAGATGTGGACTTAAACCAGCATTGCCAAATGCAAGCAAACTTCTCGGCAAGCACGCTTTGCCCTACCTGAAGACTGAATCAGCCCTGCGTGAATCTATTATCCTCTATCTCACTGGCTAAAACCCCACCTGGGCTGACAGCAGTGATGCTGAGACAGCTGGCAATCACCATGGTAAGTGGGTATTGTATGACAAGGCTTGCAAACTGTGTTGCAAGGCAGCTGGGTGACACCTCATATTATGAACCAGCAGATAGGAAAGTTTCTTGGTCTTGGGTGCAGACTTGGTTTCATGATAAAATATTTAATTCTGGGTTGGCCCTTGCCATATGGAAATAACTGGCTGACACTGACTCTATTTTTTATGAAGATGTATTTTGAAAACTGGTGTTCAGAGTGCATCTCTGAGATGATGTGTGGTTTATGGCATCTCTGAGATGATGAGTGTTTTATGACACTGTAGTGTCTGAGCAGTTGGAGACTGGCAGATCACTTCAAAGACCTAGAGCATATACCTGCCTCCCCAAACCAGTGAAGATGGCATCTTTGTTATGGATAAGACAGGCAATGGAAAAAGAGTCATGCTGTGTCAACACCAACCAGAAACTCATGCGCTGGGAGTGTTACTTGAAACTCTGCCTCTTTTTTTTTCTCTCTAATAGACTAGACCAGAGAGAGGGACAGCTGGGCTTGATCAGCACCCAGTTGGCCTGCATGCCTCGTCAATATGTCTGTGGATTACTGCTGCCTTTCCATCTGTTCATGGTGTCTCCTCCCACACTGAAATTCTCATTAAACCCTAGCAGTGGTCATGATACTGTAAATATACATGTTACACAGTACCCTTGAGCTGAGCATGCAAACTCAGCCCGTGATTAGCTGGGCTCAATGACACTGAGGAACTAGCTCTATGCTGATGGTATTTGTAACACTGCCGCTGAGCCGTAGAGCTAATATATTCCTCCTTCCCTCTTCACTCACCTTCCCAGTATTTCTTCTCTGCGTTGTTCCAGCAGGATGTCCCTGGAGCCTTCCAGCTTGTCAAGAACAGCACACTGCTCTGTGTTTGAAAGCATATGGCCAACAGAACAAAGAGCTTGCAGCTGGAATTTGAATGTGGCACAAACTGAATTGCTTTAAAAATCAAGGTATGGGCTAGGAAGAAACAAATTGTAGAAATGCCAGGCACAAAAGGTCACGTAGTCCAACCACTGATCTCAAGCCAGGAGACATTTGTTTAAACTTCCCATGATGATAATCCAGCCATCTCCTGATGTAGTACCTAACTGTCCCAATGGTAAGAAAGTTCTCCTGATATTTAACATAAGCCTTACTGTTCCTGTATGTTCACAGGTTACTGTCTTTGGTGCAAATGGAGAATAACTGACCACTTTCCTGTTTATAGCAACCTTTTACACAGCTAGCACCAACACCTCCCCTTCGTCTCTGCTTCTCTACAAAAAACATTTTTTCCTAAAAATTTTTTTGAATTCATAATAAGTAAAAGTCTTCTCATTATATCTGTATATATCTTAAAATATAGACTCCGATCCAAGAAATACTGCTCTGATCAAGATCTTAACAGTGCCATGTGAAGGATGGTATTTACCACCCATGCCTTCCATATGATACGTGGAACAGTTCCATTCATTTTTTTATCTATTATAGGTCATTTTCTATGGTACCGCTCCCTAGCCAGGTTTTCTGTACGTAATCCTACTCCCTCCTTTCTAAAGGTGGTAATATGGCTGTCCTTCTTGGGATTCTTCTTGTTCTTGTTCTTCAGGATTTTCCCCATTCCCCATGAACTCACAGAGTGTTCAGTGATTTCTGAGATTTTGTCACAGGCATGGCAATTTGAGTAATTCCAGCTCATCCAAATATTCCTTAAAAGATCATTTTCCTATTCTAGCTGTTCTCTCATTATTTGTTTTAAACTCCGTCAGGCAATGGATCATAGTTCATCTTCTTAGGAAAGATTAAGCCATGAGAAAAGACATTGCCTTTCTTAGAGACTTTCTTAGACAAGTCTTTCTTAGACTGTCATTTTTGACAGTCTGTCTTTAGTATTCATGTTAATTTAATGGAATTATAAAAGTTTTCTAAAATCCCCTTTTCATTACATGAAAATAATGGACAACAAGTCACCATCCTTCTCCTCCTTGATATGTTCTGATTTTGAAAACTTCTTGTAAGCTGACTGTCACTCTGAAATATGATCAATAAAATGCCCCATGGGATCATTGCTGAAGGTGTGGTGGAACAAAAAGCACAGTTTTCATGAACAGCTGAGATAGA
This sequence comes from Oceanodroma leucorhoa, assembly GCA_030449065.1. Classification (NCBI taxonomy): domain Eukaryota; kingdom Metazoa; phylum Chordata; class Aves; order Procellariiformes; genus Oceanodroma; species Oceanodroma leucorhoa. The sequence goes on from JASVER010000001.1 coordinate 2,574,610, forward strand.
TAAAATACTCAGCAGAGACACTTTCCTTAGACTGCTGGTAGGCTCATACATTCACTTCTCGGGCAATTTGATTTGCCTTTGTGCTTGCGGTCAATGCATGAGTGCAGGAAAAGATGGGAATAAGACTTTGGGCAGGATTGCTCATTGGATAAAACAGCAGACCAGGGATGGGAGAGATATCGCAGCCTCCCAAATCCGTGGTACGCTGGCTGTAAGGWAGGAGGAAATTGCTGCGTAGATCCCAAAAAACGAGCTGCTGAAGTCCTGTAACAGATTAGTGGTGTAGACCCTGGCTCTCCAAGGGAGAGAAGGCATGTCTCATACCTTGGAAGGGATCAGGAATAGGAGGAAAGGGCTCTTCTTCATCACAAGGCAAAGGATGAGGACACGCTATTATTCCCAGGAGTTATTTTTCAAGGACAATTTGCACTCAGGCACTGTTGTTTTGTTAATAAGGATGTGGCCAGGCAATTTTCTCTAAGTCATTGTGTACATTTCTTTCTCAAACCATGTCCATGGCAAATTATGTATAATTGGTCTGTAAGGCTCTCTGTGTCCTGCTTAATCTGCTGTTTACTGATATGCTCTTTATGAACACTGACAATTTTTTCCTTGATGATTTTGTCACCTCTAACAGAATGTAAACAGTGATTATGTAAACAGCTTACGCTCCTATTCACCATGTTCAAACACTTTGATTTCTTATCTTTTTAAGGGTGAGGGCTGGATACATAAACATGGTAGCATACACTGCAGTTTAATATTATTAAATATTATTAGGGCTGGATGGAAGCACCATCCTGCATTAGGGATGGACTACCCCTGCAGTGCTCTGCTGGGGCTTGCACGTAGGACTGTAACTTCAGATAGTGCTTGGGGCATATTTTCAGCAGGATCAGTCCCCTCCTTCAGAGAATGGGGCTGTGCCAGGCATTTCTATGCCAGGGGATTTCTCTGATAAACACAAGTAGCAGGTCCCAAGTGAAAATATGCCCTCATTCAACCCTATGTGCCAGTGTAATGATACCATGGCTTTCACAGACGTGAGGTTCCAAAGCATGAAAATTAGGTCTTTCCACAGCAAATTTCTTGCCCTGCAGACTGAAATTCAGTACCTATCAGTGAGATACCATATGCAGAAACTTTCATTTCTTTTCTTCCCTGGCAGGTGGAACTTTAAGGATTTGGGTTTATCATATTGTTTTAAGGAATATTATTCTTTCAGAAATCCTTGACCAGTTTTGGCATTTGAGAAGAATAAGGCATCTCATCCTTTGTGGAAAGACAAGGCAAGTAGTTGTACCTGTCACAACCTTCCTCTCAAATTACATTATTTGTAATTCTCAAGTAATCCAGTTTAACATAGTTTAGCTATTTGCCGGAAGTTTTCACTAAAGGTGAGATATTGTATAATTCTCAAATGGCATAGTATAACACACCAGCTCTTCCAAGTCTGCATTGATGTTCTATTACATATAGCATAAAGAGAAAAGCCTCATGAACTTGATCTATCGGTAGTGGATATTGGTACTATAGCATTTTTTTATCTATTATTTTTTCTTCCATTTTTAGTCCTGCTGTTATTCCAAAGAAGAGTGAAATTATTCACTACTTCACAGAAATCTCTGCAGTGTAAGGTTGAAAATGACCACAAGAGGTCATTTCATCTAATGGTTTCCACACATTGTCAACCAGTGGATCAGTGCCAAAGTTCAGAATATTTCCCAGGCTACCATCCAGCTTTATTGGCACATCTTTAATGGGGAATAACTGCATCACAATTCTGTAGGCCAGTTATGGACCACTGAACCCCAGGCTCATGGACCACCGGGTGTCCCAGGACCTCAGTATGGATATCTTGAGTTCAGGAACAGCTGCTCAGTCATCTCCTTCTGTTGCAGATTTGGGTGTATAGTGCTGCCACCCTCATATTTCACACAACCTATACTTGGCTCCCCCATTTTCAAGGTAATCCTCAGACTTGAGCAGAGAATGAGCTCTGAGCAGACAAACTGTGCTGGCAACAGCCTGCTCCCAACCACAGTCCTCCCTGAATGGCTCTGGTCCTTCTACGGTCGGGGAAGCTGAAATGCACATACCATATGAGATTTCTGTGAAACTGTGAGCTGGGCAGAGGCTGCCACCCCCAAACAGCTCACCCAGGTCATGCTGGCTTCTGGCTGGCAGCAGGCTGGGCAAATTGTCCAAGCAGTCTACAGATGGTCAGCAGAACAAGAGCCCTGATTTAGTCTATCCCCATTCTTGAGACAAAATCAAACAGGTTAACACCATCCTCAGCTGCTCTTAAAATCTTTCAGTGTAGAGGATGTCAGCAATCCCTGGGGTAACCAATGCTCAATTGCCCTTTCAGTTTAAAGGACAATGTCTAATCTAGATTACCTTTGCTCTTAGCAACTGAGATTACTTGTTTTCCTGCTGATTTTGGAGGAAAAGTACATATTTTGTGCATGTGAAGACTCACATCATCCTTGTCTTCTTTCTAGAAAAGACAATTCTTTCAGCCATCCCCAAGAAGTCACATTTCTTAGCAATCATGTTGCTCACCTCTGAGCTACAGAGCTACATTCTTCTAAAAATACCCAGCCCAAAAATGGATGCAGTTTTCCAGCTGAGGTCACTAGTGTCAAGCCGATTAGAACAACTGCTTCCTATATTTTATACCTGTTAATGCATCCCGGAAGGGCATTTGAATRTCTTGCAACAGCACTATATTTTGCACTTTCAATTGCAATCCATGGTCATCTTCCTTTGATCCATGATCATGCTTCCTTTTCTGCAGCAGAATAAAACCAAACAGATCAGGACAAACCTCTACAGGGCCCCATCTCTTGTATCATCACATGTAAGTAACCCACTGAATGATAAACTCAAATAGCGGTTCACAATAAGTTGTACATCCACCTCAGTTTTTTGAGGGTCATTTTCCTTCAGCTTGCTTATGAGAACATTGTGCGGGATTGTCAAAAGTTGTGGTATGGTCAATATAAATCCTGTCTGTGGTTCCTCACATTTTTGCTAAGTTTCTAACCATGTTGAGGAATTTTATTAGAATAATATCATGTTATTTGCTCTTAACAAAACCTTATATTATTTGTTTTGTTGGTTATTAAGTGACTGTTCGGTGAGAGCATTTCCAGGTACTGAAGTTAAACTCATCCATCATTGTATGTCCCGCAATTTCTTCCTAGTCTTTCTCTTAAGATAGATTTTATTTGCATTTTTTCAGCCCTCTGGGACTCCCCATCCACCTGCAATTTTCAGAAATGATCACTAACAGTTCAAAGGTTGCTCAGGATAAGTCCTAAAACACTCTTGGAGAAATTTCCTCAAAGCCAGCTGTCAGGAATACAGCTAGCCTGTCTAGATAGTCCGTCCTCTGCTCCCRTGCTCTTGTTGAAATTAATTACATGAAATATCTGGTAAAAATAACTTTTTAGTGATTAGTAAAGGAAAAAAGGGAACTTCGTGGAAGGTCAGTCATGCATATTGCTTTTAAAATGCTATGCATATTTGGGTAGACTTTTCAGAAAACCTCACYTACAATGCAATATATAAGCCCCCACGGACCAAGCGCAGCACAGTGATTTCAGCCTGAGCTCCATATGACAAATATATTAACTTCACTATTATAACAGTTGCTGGCTAGATTAAAATGTAGAGGTGGAGTCACAGTCACCAAAGTCATTCCATGAGAAGATCAGTCCTTTATAGATCACTATTTATTGTAAAGTCTTTCTCAGAATCCTTTAAAGGATTAAGTGTTAAATTATATATAATTTTAATGTCTGGGTTTGCTAGTCCTTTCTCTCCTCATAATTCATTGCCTTCACCTCTACTTGTATTTATAGCGTGTGTGAATGAAATTTGCCCAGGCAGAATGTAAGATAAAAATACTTTTGAAAGCTAGTTAATATCTATACTTGGATGCATCACGTAGCAATTATCATCCTTATTTTTTCAGCTTCCTGTTGTTCTTCCAGATTTCTGTGACTGATGTCAAATTTATGCTTCTACATTTTTTTTATGCAGAATTTTTTTTTTTTTACACAGCTCCTCCTTCTTATGCCAGAGTGTTTTTCTGTGATAGATGCAAAACATTACCTGAAATCCTGGGTGTGCTCCTTTTACTCACACACAGGCTCTCTGTACCAATGCAGATTCACACGTTTACAATGTCAGGTCAAGTGTTAAGGGACATTAGAATTTCTAAATGAAATTTTCGCTGTTTGGTAGCTTGGTGGTAGCTTTGCCACTGACTTTTACAGGGTCAGAGCAACAGCCACTGTTTGTCCAAAGCTTTCAGTAGAACATTCCTATTGTGTAATTCATACATCTACAGGGTAAATAAAGGCATTCATCCTCGTTTGCGCACTACCTCTTTGCAGGGAATGGATAATCACACAGAATGCACCAGGATGAAGGTCTCGCAGCAGTAGTTGCACATAAAGAAGCTCCAGTCATGAAGAATTCATAATCTAATTTCAAACAGAGACAATAAGTGACTATAGCACAGAGGTAGAAAACTAAAGGAAGCATGAGAAGTTTTTAAGCTCTTACACAAAACTAAGATACTTCCTTCGATGCTAAATAGGTGGTTTTGTAATAAACAGACCTTTTCTCCTCAATAGGGAGCTACATGCTTTTTATACCTTCTAGATATTGCTACTCTAGACAGCAATGCAATAAAACAGGCATTTTCATTATTAAAACCTTTTCTTCAACTGCTTATAGCTTTCTGGAAATAAAACTTGCTTGCCTGATTTCTTACCATTGCAACTGGGAGAAAACAACAACAAAAAAAGAAGCAGACACTAAAGTGATATAAGGAACATGTAAAATATTAAATAAGAACAAACAACAAATAAAAGTTGTCCAGTCTCCTAGATTTTCACGGCACCAGGCTTGCTGGTGTCAGATGGGATTCACCTTTCTCAAAGGGGGCAGAGGCTAGCGGGGCTCATTGACAGAGCTTTAAACTAGACTTGAAGGGGGAGGGGGATAATACCAGGCTTGCCCATGACAAGCTGTGGGATGACATGCCAAGGTTAGAGGGACGAGGTGCTAGCGAGGGCCCTCAGCCTGTTGCTCTGAGATGTGCTGGCTGCACTCAGCACACCTGAAGTCTTATGAAGATGAGCCAGGGACTCCTGAGGTAATAGGAGCCAACAGGGAAACACCAGTGAAATACCTCAAAGGAATTAAGGGGTGTTCCTCTAAGAAGGTGACACGGCCGACAGCCCAGCTGTGGTGCCAGTACACCAGTGCACACAGCATGGGCAACAAACAGGAGCAGCTGGAAGCCACCACACTGCTAGAAAGCTCCGACCTAATTGCCATTATTGAAACTTGGTGGGATGAATCCCACGACTGGGATGCGGCTATCAATGGCTACAGGCTGTTCAGAAGGGACAAGTGAGGAAGGAGGGGCAGAGGCGTTGCCCTCTACATCAAGAAACGGATAGAGTGTGAGGAGCTGTCTCTGAAGAATAGCGAGGAGGCTAGATTTAAACTAGCTATAATGAAGACATTTTTACAAATAGGGTGGTTGCCCAGTGAGGTGGTAGATGCCCCATCCCTGGGAACATTCAAGGCCAGGTTGGACGGGGCTCTGAGCAACCTGATCTAGTTGAAGATGTCCCTGCCCACAGCAGGGGGGTTGGACTAGATGACCTTTAAAGGTCCCTTCCAACCCAAACTATCCTATGATTCTATGATTCTATGATTTCAAAAAATAAAGATTATTTGGAGTAAGTATAGGGGGAGTGATGTTACTTTTGTGACAGGAGCTGTTTGCAGAAGTTTGCATGGAATAAAATTACCTAAGCAGTGCCCCCCGGGTAATCTAAACAGCACTGGTTCAAGGTCCAGCCCGGAACCCCAGGAGACCCAATTGCTTTATCTGCATCCCCTCAATGAGCAACTCTTCCCCCATCACAGAAAAAAAAATATTCAAAGACAAAACCCAAAGCTGTGCAGGGCTTTGCCTGCATCTCACCTCTTGCCTCCTTCAGTGAGCCCTGGCCAACGGTGGGCTCTTCAGAGACCGTTGCAGCTCCAGGTCCTGCTGTGCTGCCTCTTGCTTTGTGACTGGTGGTGACCAAGAGGTGATGCCTGGGTGCAGAGCACTCAGACAGACATGCAGCCCTGCCTAAGGGACACCTTCTCAAGGAGAAGCTTTTTCCTTTGCAATTTCCCATCCTTGTTTGCCTGAGGTCTCATTATCAAACCTGTTCAAAACAGAGTTGTGCTCAGTGCTCTTGTTTAATGCAGAGCATAAAGGGACAATAGAATTTTCTTAACCCCAAACTGCACCTTACCAGAAGCAGTCCTACCAGTCTTACAAATAAAAGGCAAATGGATCACGGGTAAGCCCAATTTCTTCTCCTCTAACTCCAGCAGAGGCTGGCAAAGAGCTCTCTCCTCTGTAGGACTTCTGTCCCCTGCAGCTCCTCATAGCTCCACTCTTTCTTCCAACAACTGAGGACCCTCAGAGGTAAGTGACAGGCTCCCTGCATCAGCTTGCACAGGGGTTGACCTTACATGGATTCATTAATCTGTCAATGCAGGTAGACTCCTACATCTGCATAAGGTTCATTGCAAGGCTGGGGCCAAATTAATTTACAGCTCTACTGCGTGCCATAGTCAGGCTCAGTTACTCATCCCAGCCTCGCACCAGAACAAGTTCTAGGGGTGAGGTGAAACCAGGAGGAAGAAAATCAAATTAAACATCCAGAATAATAGAATTTTCTTACATAATTTTCTCCATCAAATGAAATGTCTCTATATTCCCCAAACCTCTTTTGTCAAGTGCCCTGTCTGACTGGTGCTACAGCATTGCTTGGCATGAGCATGGTCTGAAAAAACAAACTTCACCCCCTGGAGAATTTTGCTGGGAATAATAGATCTGCATGAAGGTCTAAATCAATAGAAGTCTTTCTGAATGCATTTCCAGGAAACCTGGACACATCATCAGCGACTTTGACTAAAATACAAGGTGCCAGCCACTGTTTGGAAAGCAATTTATAGTGGAGTAATTTAAATTTCATAGCAAAGAAGGCCATATAGTGAGAACCTCATCCACTGCAAGAGGGGGAAGCTGGAGGAGTTCAGGGACTGCAAAATGCTTGCACAATTTCTGGAGAAGGTTTGAGGGTTACTTTTTTTCAGGTATGATTTCTGGATCCCATTCTGATCCCAAAGGAAAACCCTCTTCTGCCTCCCCTGAATCTCAGCATATATTCAGCTTTTGCCTATGTTTTTTTCCCTAAGGCTTATTTTCTGTCAGAGGATTATTTTCCCCTTTATTAAAAGCTTTCTTTTAGGCTATTGAGGTACGTGTTTAAGGTCTGGATTCTGTCACTTCTTGTTTACATGTTTTCAAGTGTTTCTCCTCAAGCTTAAGCTTAACTGGAGGAGAATTAAATGCAGAGGCTATACCATCATACAGTCAGTTGAAAAGTACACCAGGGATTCTTCCCCTTTTACCGTCCACTATTAAGACTAGACTTTATGAAAGGTCTGATTCTCTGAAGCTCAATTTTATGACCCAATGCCACCCCCAAACCTTTCTTTTCAGCTGCAGCACTATCCTGCAGACACCTAAACTGGGGACGTGTCCCTGTGTGCTGACTCCAATGTTCACCAGGCTCATTTTGCCCTGGCTTCTCCTTGATTGAGTAGCTCAGCAATTACCTTCAGCCCAAACCCAGCTGGGATGGCTTAAGCTCACATTTGACACCTTCAAGAAGCATGTCTTCTCCATGAGGATATATGCTAGTCACCGCCAGAGACGAGCGGAAGAAAGAAATTGTGATTTCTATACACTGACTAAAGTGACAGCACCAGGTAGATGGCAGTGAGGGCAGAAATCACAGGGCCAGAGAGGGAGAGAAAAGGGATTTCATGTCACCTGGTGCTCCCACCTGTGACGGCAGCAGGTATTGCTTGGAGTCCCCCCAGGCTGTGGAAGCGCTGACCCTGCATTTCTCTCTTTCTAAAAGTGAGGYGTTCACTAATCGTGAGGATATTAAATAAAATATGGGGTCTGCTTTCTCCAKCCATTTTAATTTTTTCCCTCAGTTTATGAACCAATAGTTCTAGTCCTTCTCTTGGCAGCTGGCCTGCGTGTCCACAGCCTGTTTAGAAGCAGGCATCCTCTTGCATCATGCCCCTTCGCATCCCTGCCCGTTCCTCTCTGACCAGCCTTTCGAGGGGCCGGGCTGGCCAGGAGCACAGCGGAGGAGGGGGGTGACCACACCACTGCCAGCACCAGAACCCCCACCGTCCACGCAACTTGATGGCATCCATGTACTCTATGAGGGGGCTCAGTTAGGTCAGCCCCACAGCAGATCCCTATGATGATCTGAGGATTAAAAGTCTGGCTTTACCACCACACTGCTGTGAACTTGGTGTTGATGACTTTAAGTGTTAATTACACTTCCTTTTGTCCAGGTTTGGTTGGTACAAACTTGTTTGCTTCCAGGGACCTCATACCAGGGGCCATCGCATCCTTGAAAACCTTAGAAAGAAACTCAAAATGTGAAAACCCATTGCAGTGGCAGAGAAGACAATTTGCAGGAAAACAGAGATCAGCAGCAATAAGGGCAGGGGAAAGGGAAGCAGCTCTCCAAGGCTTCCCCAGGGCATGTCGAGCTAGCAAAAATCAAAAGAGAAAACAGCATGCAAGCCCAAATCCTGCCAGTGGCAAGTCCAACAAACAGCTGGAGCAAAAGGCAGCTCTTGGAAATGAAGCTGCTGCTCACCCTCACCCTTCCTTCAGAACTATCCCCCATACAGAAAACATGATACCATGAAACGTTAGCCAGTTCTGCRCTCATAAGTATTTCTCCCTGATTTTTCCCTTGGCTCTGCCTGTTTCTTTTACCCTTGGTGGCCTCCCCCCAGGCCTGCTGCGCTGGGGCTGGGGCACCAATGGGACGTGCAGGGCTGTGCTCCCTGGGCAGCCTGGTCAGGGATGGGGCTGTGAGTGCTGGGGGGGCCACAGCTTCAGCTGGCTTCCCGCATCCTTATACTCAGCTTTTCCTTCCCTCTTCAGGACAGAAGAGGCAACTGGAGAGATAGTATTAGAGATCTGGTGTTCATAGAGCGGTTTGGGTTAGAAGGGATCTTCAAAGATCATCTAGTCCAACCTCCCTGCCGTGGGCAGGGACATCTTCTGCTAGATCAGGTTGCTCAAAGCCCCGTCCAACCTGACTTTGAACACTTCCAGTGATAAAGCATCCCACAACTTCTCTGGGCAACCTGTTCCACCACCCTCATCGTATAAAATTTCTTCCTTATATCCAATCTAAATATAACCTCTTTCAGTTTAAAACTGTTTCCCCTTGTCCTGTCACTACAGTCCTTAGTAAAAAGTCTTTCTCCATCTTTCTTACAAGCCCCCTTTGTGTATTGAAAGGCTGCCATAAGGTCTCCCTGGAGCCTTCTCTTCTCCAGGCTGAACAACCCCAACTCTCTCAGCCTTTCTTCATAGGAGAGGTGTTCCAGCCCTCTGATCATTTTTGTGGCCCTCCTCTGGACCTGCTCCAACAGATCCATGTCTATCTTGTACTGGGGACCCCAGAGCTGGATGCAGTACTCCAGGTGTGGTCTCACCAGAGTGGAGTAGAGGGGCAGAATCACCTCCCTCGACCTGCTGGCCAGGATACCATTGGCTTTCTGGAAGTGCCCATTGCCAGCTCATGTCCAATTTTTCATCCACCAATACCCCCAAGTCCTTCTCTGCAGGGCTCCTCTCAATCTATTCATCCCCCACTCTACATTGATATTGGGGATTGCCCTGACCCATGTGCAGGACCTTGCACTTGGCCTTGTTGAACTTCATGAGGTTCACATGGGCCCACTCCTCAAGCCTGTTAAGGTCCCTCTGAATGGTATCCCTTCCCTGCGGTGAATCAACCGCACCACTCAGCTTGGTGTCATCTGCAAACTTGCAGAGGGTGCACTCAGTCCCACTGTCCATGTGTTGAAGTTACCCATTTTCATGTCGAGTGCAGTGTTCCATTCATACAGAAACATATGTATTTACATAAATAGGACCCCTCTTCCAAAGTATTTACTATCTAAAAGTACAGAACGGTACAGTAAATAGACATGGAAGCAGTAGGTTTCTACATCTAGAAAGTTCATAGAAAGTCAGAATCTCCTACTCAAAACATAGGCATTGTTCACGCATTGAACAAGGTTTTAAAAGGGCTTTGAAGGTCACTGGGAATGGTGCACACAGCCCCAACTCTGTCTTTGCAAGCCTCCCTCAGTGCTTCACATTTGTGTTTAAAGCAATTTCAAGATGACTTTTAATTTGGCACTGTAACTATATCATTTTAAATATTTTCATAACAGAAAAAATTCATTGTGAAATTTTGCAGTGGTATCCTTATCTTGAGATTTTCTAGTTGGAGAATTACAGCTAAGGATTACAAGCTCCCAGTATGAATGCATGTTTGAGTATGTGCTTACAATATACCCACGGACGAATACAAGGAAACAACATCTATTTTGGCAATCCTTGCACTTCTTAAATTAGATGGAGAAAAGTTATTATAATTATTTAAAGGTCTCTGAGCCTCAGCAAATTGTATTGACAGAGCTTTCACTTTCAATAAAAACCAAACCTGAAATGTTTTTATAAATGTGTTGTTTTCATCAAGATTTTTCTTTCACTGTTACTTCACTTTTTACTGGGCAAAAATTAGGCAGGCAGCCACACTTATGCACATCCTCATCCCTAGTCCCCTTCTTCTGCACCACAAGGTTCCTGATTTCTCCTTCCCCACCTCCTGACACACCACGACCCAGCTGCACACGGAGCCAAGGGCAGTGGGTTCGCTTCTTAGTAAAGGCAGAGGCAGGAGGAGTGAAGGGGAAAAAGGAATTTAAGGAGGGAATTTGGGAGTGCGAAGCATGAAGCTGGAAGGACAGGCAGTATGAAGAGAGCCGAGTACTGGCGAAGCAAGAGTAAGATGAGCCAGGATGACTGAAGCAGAGAGGAGCGAAGATTTTGCTACAGATTGTCCTGTCATGAAATTGAAATATATGGGGCTTTAAATTGCAAGGTAGGTGAGGCAGAATGAGATAAAAGGAAGCCAAGGGAGTAGTAGTGAGCAATAAGCTGTGTTTGTGATGCACGTGCACAGCAAGCGCATAAACCAATTAATGAAAATATTGCATTAGTGCCTGCAGTGGGATCATCCCTCCTCTGTGCCCACACAGAGCTCTCCTGGATGCRGCTGCCTCTTTCCAGTTGGGTACCACTTGTGTCCATCCAAATTTTCCATTGGAAGAAGTGGTACTGCTCTGGTTTTAATGAGTTCCCTAATAAAGAGATGATGACTGGCAGTGTAATTTCCCTTCTACACTTCGTGCTTTCATGACTGGAGTTTATTATTAACTTCACTACTACATTTTCTGTTATTTTACTCTGGTGGTTTAATTGTATTTCCACCTCAGTCATGTGCATTAGCTTTCTAATAGTCTCCTTTCCCAGATTGCTTTCATGTGAGCAGCAGGGTTTTTCTGTTAAGTACTCTGCAATGTTTTTAGTATGCATTTTTTTCTGGTTTAATCTCTCTCTTTTTTCCTCTCTGTCCATGTATTAGTCATCCTTAATGGGGTACAGCACCTTGTGCTCTCTGACATGGAAAACAGGGACAATGTAAGCAAACATCAAGGACAAAGCATAAAAATAATGGAGGCAGTCTCTGTAAAGGGGGATTAATGACTCAGGCAAGTAGATGCCACATGTAAGTAATTTTAAGGAAAGAAAGCATCAGCCATGCTTAGAAATGCAGATGTATTTATCGCCTTTCAGCCCCCTATTTAGCTGTTACTAAAGGCATATTGAAAGGGAACAAAGGAAATTTCTGAATGCAGAAGCAGGGATGTCTTAGTGAGGTGGTCGGGAAATTTAGGGCATAAGCAGCAGGCCTGATTCTTATTTTATTCATGCTGACATAAATGAGGCATGTGTATCCATTGAAGGAGTGAATGAAGTTATGCCAAGGTAGGGTTGGAGAGAAGTCAGTCAGGTCTCCCATCTCCACTCTAACAGGGAGCAGCAGCCCCCTCAGGAACTGCACCTCTGCTCTGACTAAATAAAAGAAGGTGGAAATAAATCRTTGTACTCTACTATAAAATACTAGGATGCGTGCACAGCCGGCTCGGGGTATGTGAGTGCTAGTCAGCGTGTGCTTCTAGTAATGCAAAAGAAGCAAAAGTGCAGTAACCCTAACAGCATGGTCAGTGGTTTAGTATTAAGCCAATAAAAATAACTGAAAGTCAACTCCTTATTTACAGTCTGGCCCCTTTACCAACAGCAACATTTTAGGGGAGCTGTACATTGGATCTAAATGAAATGTAATTTGCCAGAGTTAGTTAAGGTCTCTAATGTGAATGAGAATCAGGACCTTTGATTTTACATTGCGGCGCATGTTTCCATTTGACGTGTTACACAAATGCTGTTTGTCTGTAAGAAATAAGTGCGGTCATATTCATTTGCTGAAAAAATGTAAGCAGTGCAGAAAGCCTCAYGAAGCTGAAGCAAGGCTCGGAGGGATTGCCTTGTAGCAAAGGACAAGCCTTCCTGTTATGAGAAAGACCCCGAGCTGCCTTGGTTACGGTTATAAATACCTTCATGAGAAGAAAAACCTGGGTGCTAAAGAGCTCTTTAAACTACTGGGGAAAAGTATGATAAGAACCACAGGCAGATGGATAAAATGGAACAAAATCAAATGGGAAATGAAGCATGTCTGAAATGGCGAAGCCAAATAGTCTGTTGATACAGCAGAAGTGGGTGGTGGACTCTCCATTTCTGGTTGTCTATGCTGGATACCCTGCAAGAAGACATACTTTAGCAAGGCACATATAGAGAGTTTAGGAGAGGAGACCCTGAGTAAATTTAAGGGCTTGTGTTAAACAAAGATTTGATTAGATGGTCTAACAATCTTGGCTTTAACCCCTGTGAACCATTTGCTCCGGCTGTCCATCAGGGCAGTGCTCTTGGCCAGGTGCCCTGGAGCGGGGCCGGCAGGTGAAGGCAAGACACGGGCAGTGGCTGGCCGGGAGAGGAGCGGTTGTGCCTGCAGCCTTCAGTGTACGTCTGCCTGGCTGTGCTAGCAGGGGCAGGCTCTTCCAARAGCGATGCTAATGAAATCCTGCCGCAGAGATTTGCAAAACGCGGAAGCTCCTTTTTACCCTCCTGAAGAGCTCTCCAGYGTTTCAGCACAGGAGCAGCCCACTGTGGATTCACAGAGCCGGGGCATGCTGGACCACTTTGCCAGCATCCYTGCAGAACCAGTGGTGCTCCTGTGATGGAAAAGAAATATCAGTCCCCACTTTGCAGACAGTGCAGTGAGGCACCAGCGCTCATATCGCCTGATCTGAGGTCTTCAGCAGTATGTGCCACACCATCCTCTGTCCTTGACTTCCCCGGGATGCCTGACCGGGAGATGTCCTGCTGCTTCCCTGGAGTTACTGGGAGCCCCTTCCTCACCCCTACAGTGAGATGAAACAGATGGGAACRTAAATAAAATGGTCCAAAATAAAAACCTACTTGCAAGTAAACTGTGGAGCCCGTTATGAAGACGTGAACCACATGCATCAAAATAATTTTCTTAGAGCAGAACATTAATTGGCACTAACCGAGGACACAGCTGCCCCTGCTGCTCAGCAGGGACGTTAGGAACTGCTTAACCAGACCCTCGCTTCGGGACCCTGCAACTCGCGGTTCCCTTCCCGTGTCGGCGTCCCCCCAGGAGCGGGGCGGGAGAGGGGGCTCCCCGCCTCCCGCCGCTGCCCTCGGCGCCGCTAGGGGGCGCAGCGCTGCGCGGGGCCCCGCGGGCTGCCCGAAGGGCGGGCTGCAGCGCCACCTGGCGGCCAGCGGCGCGTCCGGGGGGCCGGGCGCCGCGGGTGGGGGTGGGGGCATGCGCGCTCCCTGCGCGTACCGCGGAGAGCGCCGGGGGGATGCGCGCTCCCTGCGCCTCCTGCCGCCGCGGTGCCGCTGGAAGGGCTTTGCAGAATGAAGAATTAAAAAAAAAATAAAGAAAAAGAAAAAAAAAGGGGGAGTTTTCGGGGCTGGCACAGTAAAAATGGAGCTGCAGCCATGCGCGACCTGCGCTGCCTGCTGTGGCGGGGCCAACGCAGCGTTTTGGTCAGTGGAAAATCTGTTATTAATCAGCAAAGAACTATTGATTTTCCAGCTGCTATTTCCATAGAATAGTAAGCCAGACATTGCAGTCAGCAAGCGTCGAGCTGTAAAGTGCCACCAGGAGCACATCTGGCCCAAAGGAGCGAGTCGATCCACAGCGGGAGAGATGGGATGTTCTGGGGTCACTGCTCAAATAGAGCAGCTTCCAATCTGCAGAACACGTGGGGGTACATTTCATGTTTATGATTAACAAATTAGGGCAAACTCACTGTTGCACTGGGAAGCAGAATGGAAGACGTAGCATACTATTCAACTCCACATAAAAACATATTTTCGATGGATGTAGACTTTTCCAGTCAGTTCATAGTGGACCTGAGAAATACATTGTTTTCCTCTGTCAGAATTCAGTCAGCAAAGGAACCTTCTCTTTTCTTTCTTTTTTAATGCAGTGGAAATATTCATAAGGTATTCAGTGAGATATAGTCTTCTTATCGTTTTTCTTCTATGTATAGATCATTTGTGATGGTTCACCCGGGCAGACGTGCTGATCTGGACCATACGTATTTGCCTATTTATTTTAGCTAGGTCTATAATGGAGATTTTTATCACCAACTGCTGGGATTTGGGTCCTTTTTATGAAACTTGCCCAGAAATGGAACATTCTGAGACCTGAAATTCTTTTGTAGTCTTTGTCCTAAAATCCCTGAGTAATATACTCAAGCATATCATTTAAATAGATCCACAACACAGAGCTTATGCTCACATTTACCCAGGAGCACTTCAGCATAAGCAGCGTATAATGCTGCATAATAGGAACAGGCCAGTGTTCTTTCATACTTTTYAGTATGAAAATTATAATTTCATGATCTAGAAGATGCCCTGATTTGGATCTGAATTTTAACTGTCCAGCAGTCAGTAGAGAGTGAAGGTTAGCTTGGGTCTATTTTAGGTACCTTTTCAATATGCACATAGTCGGTGTTACTCTGCATTTCACTGCATTTCTCTAACTGATCAAATTGTGGTTGTTTCTTCAGTCATGGTCCAGCAACACAATGACAGTAGCAAAGGCACGAGCTCTCACAGCTGTCATTAAGAATCACAAGTTCATTTACTCACTACGGAAACTTTTATCTGAAATAATCCAATACCGCACAACCATTACAGGAAACTGGAAAGAGGGATAAAAATGTCTCTTTGAAACTGGAGCTACAAAAGAATTACCCTGGACCTCAATACAAAGAGCACGCTGCATAGCTTTACTCTGGTGATCACCATCAGAAGAACATTGAAGGTAGGTTAGATGCTAAAATTGCTCGTGGAAGATAGTGTCCCCAGTGTCACAGTTACCACTGCCACTATGGAGAACACAGTCCTGGCTTCATACAGGATCGCTGGCACGTGCAGCCCTACTGCAAGGAAAAACTTGTCAGCTCACATGGTTTAAATCAAACTGGGATGAAAACAATTTATTGATTTATTAGCAGTGCATATTTAACCTGCAATCAGTGAACTGTACATTCAGGACTGAAATCACCAACACATCAGATAAACCACAGTACTAGACACTTGCAAAATGTTAATAAATGTCTGCAGATTTCTAAGCATTCTTTTATAGTCCCAACATTTAAGAGCCCCCTCCCAGGCTGTGTGGATTACACACCCCATGCCCTGTGCATGGGTGCACGTGCCCTGCATGCAGACCCTCCTGTGGAGACGTGGGTGCTCCTGCAGCGCATGCACCCCTGCCGGCACCCCGCTAAGGCACCGCCGTGGGCAGCTGCCCCACATGGCCCCAYGTGCACCCTGAGGAGGGGTGTCCCCCTTCAAGCCACCCCCATGCTGTGGGTCCCTGGCTGGGTGCCAGCTGCTCCCGCACRAGCTGGGGAGCTGTTAGGGGTGCTGTGGGGCAATGCCTGGTTCCTTCTCCTGCTCCAAGGCACCTCCCACCAGTCTTTTTGTCATTCCCTGATTATTGTTTAATCAGGCTGGTCATCTTCCTCGTTAATGCTACCAGCTTTGGGCAATCAGCCTCTCAGGCAGTTTTGAGTGTCCCATAAAGCCACTTAGCTGAGGGGGCYGTGGGACACCCCAGCCGGGGATGTGTTCCTCTGTTTCCATTGCTGCCTGTCCCTGAGCGAGCTGGGCAAGCTTGCAGCCGGCACTGCCCTTGTTTTTGAGCGCTGAAGGTTCATTAGCTGATATTCCTTGTTTCCCCAGCGTGCTTTCCACCGGGGAAAGCCCCTCACGGCTGGTGAGGAGGACTGAACAGGAGCTCTGCCTGTCTGCTCCGCTTGTCCGTTCCTGGTCAGGCCTGGGGTCATGCCAGGTGACTTCCTCAGAGCAAGACCTTTGGAGATGTGAACACTTTGCTTTGCTCTGTTAGAAGAGTTTGTAAATCACCTGCARAGATCTGAGTTTACTCATATATAGCTCTGGGCCTGCAAAGCTGTACAAGTTTAAGTTCCTCTCTGAATGCAGCTTCCTAGAAAACTGGGTGTTTGTTACAATGGTTTCTCTCTCTCTCCCCCGTACTGATATTCTGTCTAGATAGTAGTATCTTATATTTCTAGATAAGCTTATTTRTTTTCAACCTAGTGTTTCTGCACCTCTTCCTCTTTTTATATTTTTCTTTAGTTTTTTTCTTAACCATGTTTTCAAGACAGCATTCTCCTTTTATGTGACTCCTTCCTTTTCCATGCAGTTTTCCTGAAATGCTTTCTTCCTCTGCTACTTTCCCCTCTGTGTCCGTCCATCTCCAGCTTGATGTTACTTAACCTTTTTTTTTTTTTTTTACTCCTTTCTTAGAGGTTTCAGCCCTTTGGTCTCAGTCACTGTCCAAAAGCAACCCAGACTGTTCCCAGCAGCGCCAGGGTGACAGAGCGCCTTGTGCAGTCACCCTCCGGATGCTGCCAAGTGAGCATCCTTGGGGCTACATCGCAGCTGATCTCAGCATCTACTGTTAGTGTATAGTAGTGCACGATAGCGTTGTGACTCACAGTTTGCAGCTGTTTGTGTTTGACCTGGACATGGAAAAAGAAACAGCAATTAGGGGACATGTTTCTCTCTCTTTTTTTTTTTTTTCCCCTGGAAAACTTTAGGTGGTCCGAATTTAGACAGCTGTGGTGCTTCTCCCCGGTGGCTCTGTGGCAAAGCTTGAACCACAGTACAAGAGGGAAATGTAGAGAAAAATAAATAGCAGTAGCGATATTTTCAGATGTGAGAAGGTCCTCATGGCTGTAGGGTTTTAGTGTTCTCCAGCTCAGACAGTGATGAATTGTCCCCTAGAGAAAAAAAAAAAAGGCAAAGAAAGAATGGAAAACAATGTCTTTTGAGTCCCTTCTTATATTTCCCATGCACTATGATCTCCCGTTTCATAGACCGAACCAGGCAGAACTGAGCCTTGTGTCAGTGTCTTCCACCCTTTGAAAGATGCAAAATGCAAAGTCCAAACAAATCAATGAAAGTTTAGATGAGAGTCATATTTGCAAAGATACAATGCAACTTCTTTACCTCGCTCCCTGCAGCCCTCCTGCTGTTATGTTTATGCACTATGTGAAGCTTTTTAAAGCTGACATTTGGGATTTATCCCTGGA
Organism: Oceanodroma leucorhoa; assembly: GCA_030449065.1. Taxonomy (NCBI): domain Eukaryota; kingdom Metazoa; phylum Chordata; class Aves; order Procellariiformes; genus Oceanodroma; species Oceanodroma leucorhoa. The sequence goes on from JASVER010000001.1 coordinate 2,592,388, forward strand.
GAATTATCTTTGAAGCAACATACCACTTCTTAGTACTTAAGACTTTTTTAACATCCTGCATTCATAATTCTAAGACACAAATAATACTATCAATATTAATGCATTGAAGATATTTTCTTCTGTACCTGAGGATATGTTACAACCCACAGAGATAAGTAGAATTTCATAAATATATAAAAAAATCTTAACTTCTGTTATCATGACATGTCTTCAGTGCTATAATTGTAGTAACACTTCGGTGCATAACACTGTTACTGGCTGTAAAGGAGCCAGAAGCTACCTCTCAGGAAAAATTGACTCCCTTGTGTCAGGAACTCTACTCACACTGACAAAATACTGAATAAATATATGAATATATAAATATATAAATATCTATCTAAAAGTGTGGTTACTCATTCAAGTGAAAAGAATTTCCTCTTGTAAAAACCTTTTAATAGGATTTCTGTAAATATCTACATAAAAAAAACATTTGTTCATTTAAGAAGAAAGAGTTAAATAGTTGTGTGAGGGTGTGCTTAGGCTTCTATCAGCATAAAGACTTCGCAGACCCTCCTTCTGCATTTAAAAGATGCCATTTTCTCCTGTGCCTGAAGAAGAATATTGTCTTTGTTTTGTGTCTAGTTGCCCCTTGAAAGAGGTGAATTGCCACCCTTTGTCTGACAGAATTCCTTGGGCTGAAACAGGTCTACTGAAATCACTGGAAAATTTTGAACAAAGGTAAAACAATGACATTTAAATCCATTCATGGATAACTCATATGAAGGAAATAATAGGCTTCATTTAATTATTTTTTATTGTAAATAGTGCTTCCGGTTCCATTCTCATTCTTGGATGTAAACCTGGAGTATCTTCACCAATTCTGCTGAAATAGTCCTAGGTTTACAATAAATTATAATAAATAATAATTGCTAACAGAATTAGGTCAGTCATATTCACTGCAGAAGAAGGATGTTGGACACAATCAATGGTGATGGATGGTTCTTAGTTGTTCCCGTGCAAATGTGTCTCTTACCTCTTTCTGTCCAAGAAAGGTGGTCTGAAAGAAGAGTTTCCAGTTTCAGGATAAATGTTATGAACAATACTGGATGTAAGTGCACAACATTTATGTCTCATAGCCACAAGTTTATGGACTCAGTGTGCCTCAAATGCAACAGGGACGTTGTATTGTTATCCACATAGATAGAGAATTGGGTAAGTCAGTCACCCTATTTATTTCTTACCATTTATGTTGAGAAAGACTCTAATGTCCCTTTATCTCTCCATATTTTTTGTGTAATGTTTGCTGTGGAGGCCTCAAGATTTTTCTTCAATATAATTGTTAAATAACAGGTATAATTGTTATTAACTATCTAATTATCTTTTAGACATAAACCAGAAATTAATAAACAAGGGTACTTGCCACAAACATTTGACATTTTGACTATAAAATAGATAGAAATAATTGATGTACTGATTATTCATTTATATATTTCAAATAGGAAGCAACAAAAATAAAGAGAACATTTAAAAGCTTTATTAAAGGCCCTAGGCAAAGGATTCCTTCCTGTAATGTACTTTAATATGCTAACTGATTTATGGATAATAAACCTGCATGAGATGTTTGCAATGGAATTGGGGTCACTTGAAGTTGGTCTCAGTGTCGTCACAGGATGAAGCACCCTTCACCCAAACATCACAAGCGATAGCTGTCTCACCACTAAATCATCTGCCCTGGGCTGCTGAGCCTCTGACTTTGTCCAGAAAGGACTTTTGACCTTCTGGTCCCCCAGCGCACTGGGTCACAAATCCTGTCTGAGACTGCCTTGGCCTCACTTTGTGGCTTTTGCTGGCTCCAGTGGTTAGAAACCACCTCCTGATTTCCAATCTCATTTTTTTCCTGGATGGTTTATGCCATTTTTTTGTTGTGCCATTATTGTATTTTATCTGAAAAAGCTTTTCCCTTCCTAGAGTTTACCCCTCTGATGTAGAGGAGCCTCATCCTTCCTGAGGGTCTTGCTCAGCTAAGCAAAGCAAGCTGTCCTAGCCCTCTTTACTAAATACAGCAAATAGCTCTGCTCATCCTAAAAGTTCTCTCTTATGTCTAGTCCAGTTAAAATTCAACTTTCCTGTACATAAGTGACTAGAACTGTATAAGACCCCAATGACAGTCTGTGTTTTGTCAGAGTCACCACAACGTTTCACTTGCCTTTGTCATRGCTGCAAGGTTTGGAGACATCTGCAAATACACACAAGTGCTTGTGTATATGTACAAGCATATATATTTACATAAGTACACATGTGCACACACACACACAAATATTCACACGTTATTTTTAGTGTTTGTTGCCAGCTGAGGAACTCCTAGATTACAGTCCATATTTTTGTTATTATTGCTGTAGTGCATGGCCTTGTGTGTTATGGTACTCATTTGGGATTGCTCCTGTCCTCAGGACCATCTTTCCCTGAGGGACAGCCAGTCTCCCCCGTACTGAGGACGGTGTACTTGGCAAATTTTGTTACCACTCATCCACTTTTTGCACTGTTAATATTGTTAATACTAAACCAGACCCAGTCCTTGAAAAATTTTGCTCATCGTCTTCTTCCAGCCTTGTACCATCCCTTCCAGCCTCGTAGCATCCCTTCCAGCCTCATAGCATCCCTTCCAGCCCATCCTGTTGACATTTTCACTTCAAGCATCCTTACTGACACTACATGGCTTGTACTTACTCTTCTCAAAACAAAATAATTTCCTATGTGGCTGTATAGCAGATGTTTCACAGACGTCTAAATAAATGAGATTTTGGTCTTATTAATGCATAATAAGAATAGTTAAAAATATCAATTATAGTTTCCAAGAAAGATGCTAGACTCATCTGACAGGTAGGTTGCATTAGTCTTCCGTCCATCTTCACGTGTTTAATTAGTTTTTCTTCAAAAATGACTCCAAGGCTGCATATATGAATCAAGTCAGTCTCATATGCTCTGAATTGCACACCCTAGTCTTCTCCTCTTTTCCTCAAGTTTGTTTAAGATCTCCACTCTCAGACTTGTGACCCTTTGAGCCCAGTCTAGCATGGTCCAGTCCCTCTGATTCTRGCTGATATTGAGGTGACAGCTCCTTCCYTTGCTGTGGTTCAGTTTGATTTACTGTATGCAAGAGCATATCCCTAATGTGACTGTTGCCCATTAAAGAACAAACACTCTCTTCATGCAGTCAGAGAAAGACTTGCATTTGCTTCAGAAGAAGCTAGAAAAAGTCCTGGTGAAGATAACTGTTTCTGCAGGCAGGCAAGGAAAGCTGGAGGGAAGGGAAGGTGGGATGGACCAACCACAGTAGCTCTGTCATTTCTGTCATTAAGTTTGTCACATTAAACCTGGAATGAAAATACCTCTTTCCCATGGTCCCCATCCCAAAGCGGTTGCCAGCTAACGCTTTTATAATTGTGCCTGTGGTTGGGGTGGTTGGATGCAATCAATGCTCTGGCTCTGTCCATCATCCCTCTGCTCCCCAGATATATAGCCTATGCATATGGCCTGGGAGAGGATGTAGGTTGGCATCAATGTGCAGTTGACTTGACTACCATTGATGCAGTAGCAAACATTGTTGCTGAAGCAGTAGAAGTCCTTAGACACAGAGCAGGACACAAGGGCTGMTGAGACTCTGTTTGGAAGGTCAGGGGAACGCATCTTTGCCCTGTGTCCCCGTTGGACCTGGACTGAAAATCAAGGCCTTCGTTTCTAACGGGGGTAGCAGCAGCCAGAAGTGGGGGTGGGATGCAGGGTCTTGGTGCCCACTGGGTGGGGAGGATCACTGCATCCAGAGCAAGCCATGCAGGGTCTCTTTGAGAAAACCTCCCCAACAGTGTCCCAAAAAGGGAAACAAAAATGGACTGAGGAACTTAAAGAGCACACACAGATGCTTCAAAAATCTTATACCCTACTTCCAGCACATCCCTGCAGTGTCAGTTATGGCAATAGCTCTGCCTAAACTCTCTTTCATTTCCCTGTTGCAGTGTAATGAAGGTTTGCTCCCCCAGTTAGCTTGTTTTTAATCTCTTYTTTGAGCTGGGCATGCCTTTTTCATTTTTTTATAATGCTTAATAATCATGTATGTTCGGTCCCCTAGGTGGTATGTTAATTCTTTTCTTTCATCTACTTAATTAGAAGATTTTGTTCTCCATAAAATATATGAGGCAGCTGGGGCAGGATCTTATGAACTGGTGAGCATCCAATAACTATATTAAGCAGTTTCTTAAGGCTTTGAAATTGTCTTCAGATGGTAGCTGTTGACAAACCCTGAAGTGAAGCATTACTTCAATATTCACATTAAAACCACCATTGCAGTTAAGTTAGCGATGCATGATTAATTGGCTTAAAAGCAATGGATTCATATGGAGTAAAATGCCTCTATGAAAATCAATAGCATGACTACAATTAGCAAAAGCATTACTTTGAAGATATTAAGGGCCACAAATCAGATTTGTCAGCTGAAGAGTAACAGTGGCTGTATACACAAACAAACAGCAGTTGGGTGTATAACACAGCATGAGGGTCTCATGGGTCTTTCCACGTATTCTTTCTCTTCTCTTAATGGCCACAGTGATGGGATAGCACGATAGCTACTCACAGCAAATAAGAGAGTCAAAGGTGCTACTTTGCTTCCACTCCTCAGGTTTGGTCAAGACCTCTTGGTCCTGGGCACGTGCAGGTGTGTAGGACTCAATGCCATCACCCAAGACTGTCTCCCCTCTCTSAGCCACCCGTGTTCGTCCCAATTTCAGCTGGTGCTGGCAGCCTCCGCCAGCCCCACAACTGGCAGATGGGCAACCCCAGAGTTTCACAAGGGTCTTGCTCCTCTACCTTGAAAATCCAAAGGCTTTTTTTGATTGTACAAGTGTTATAAATACTGCTCCTCTTCTGTTTCATCTCCACAAACTCCCTTCTATGCTATCGCATAAAAGCCTCTCCAGGATCAAGAGTCGCTTGAATCCATAGGCAATTGAAATACTCTACTGTGGTCATGTTTACAGTGGTACACAGGGAAATGGTACAGATTTCAGAGTCTTCCTAGGATATGTGCTCTGAATTAAAAGAAAGAAAAATGCACCACTTGGGTGTATTTTCATGTCTTTCACTCACACAAATGTGCTGAGTGGTTGATTCTGTGTATCACACCAAAAATAGAAAGCTGTCTGTCTGCTGGGGCACTATTCCTCTTGGCTTGAAGCTGATGGAAACAATGATAAGAATTTTAACTTGGAAATGAAGGGAGAAGGATTGAAGAGACTTCTTTAACCTCTATGCCTGGAGATCTAATATAAAAAAAGGGAAAAATCAAATAAACAACAATATCACAATCTGTAATGAAAGTACAGAAGATGAGAGGATGGACAGTACAGAGAATGAAAGTGCTAATACTGATGAGAACAGGGAGGCTAAACAACAGCCTTATTAACCTAAATATAAATTAGCCTCAGATATAAAGCAATCCTCACTCTTCAAAGAACACAATAAAGTATCTACACTATTCTTAAAAAATTAGGAACTATTTAATTAAGTAAATTATCAGCTAACATGGAAAAACACAGTGTACTATAGAATATTAAGTTGAGGTAGAGTTTTGTGAGTGATCTTTAAAGCTAATAGTAAGAAGGTGTTTTTGAAATCTGCTGATGACATGAAGATGGGAGGCATTGTCAATRTGGCAGAAGATGAAGATATCAGGCAGAAAAAACTACTGTCCCAAGGAAGCAGACAATGCAATAAACTTCAGTGGAATAAAGGGCAAGATCATTTAAAGACTAACGTGGAGAATTTGCACTAAAAACTGGGAACTTACCATCTGGAAAAGGAAATGGGGAGAAAGCACTGGGTCACTGAGCCAGTCAGGATGAATATTGTCGTCAGTGTAATCCAACCATGAAAGGCAAATCCAGGCTGAGGATATCCCTGATGACATGTTTCCAGTGGAGCGGAAGTAGCATTCAGGCAGTTTTGTAGAAGATGGTGATGAGACCTTGTCTGGAGTATTGTCCACRGTGGTGGCATTCCCGTGCGTGAAAGATAGAGGAGCTGCAGAAGACAGCCTGTGGGATGGATGTGGGAGGGAAAGGCAGGGGCTTGGCTCACTTAGTTTTTCCAAAGCTGAAAAGAGATGTAATTGTTCCCTGCAAACACATTGTGACAATAAATTCTGGAGAGACAGGAGAAGAAAAACTATTTAGGCCAAAGAATATAATTCGTACAGAAACAACTGGGAATACATTTAGGCAGAATGTCATAAAATGTTTTTCATTGTCAGTGTACTGAGGATCTGGAAGATTATAGTGGTCGTGTAAAACCTGGTCATCGTTAAAATGAAGTTTGGTCAGCTCATGAAATAGTATGACCAGCGTATTTGACAAGTGACTGGTATTAAAGGCTCAGGAGCTCCTTTCCAGTCTTATATTCCTCCAGCTGGCACTACTTAAAGTTAGGAATAGATGGAGAGTCTCATGTCCCAGAAGAGTCAATGCTGCTGGTCTGTAACACCAGGTCCAGGCTGTTATAAATCCTTAAAACTCAGCCATCGTGATCTTCTTTCATTAGAGCTGTGCTTGCTGTGGGAGTTGGAGGAGAAGCAAAATCGGTTTCATCTCGTTTATTCACAGCCCAGCTGCTGTTTATCCCTCTGAGACAAGTGCCCAGCACCCCTCCTCCTGTGCCGCATTAGTCTGGCACCCCTGTCCTCTGCTGTGTCCCCATGCTGCAGGTAGCAAGTGTGCTTTCTGTGGAGCACATGCTGTGGAAAGCATCCTAGCAACATCCCAGAACAAGCCCAATAAAATTATCCTGGAGCTAGGTGCGAGATTCAGACCTGGAAACTCCTCCTCCTCCTCACTGCCAGACCTCCCTAGCCCAGAGTCGGCTCCTTTGGCAACCTCAAAGGCTGGGTAGCCCAATAGTCAACTGCAGCAGTTTGGAGCTGCTGCAGAGGAGGGAGGGGGCGATCAGAGACCCCCGTGCACTGCACACACCTGGACTTGCTTCTGCAAGACAGAGTCACCTCAGGACTGCCATAATTCGTGTTTGGCTTCTCGTGTCTTGGGGGTGCAGTGATGGATGTGTTGCACTGTCTCCAGACACCCCTTATTCTGCCCGTCCTTTAGGTTTAGGAGAAAAGATGCTGCATCTTCTGGCTCTGGCTCCTTTGAGCCAGGCTGGGAGGCACTCCCAGCCCCGGCCTGCACCGCTGCTGGTGCCTAACAAAACCTGCCCCACTATTTAATGAAGCAGAAAGCAGATGTCAAAGTACGGAGGGGTGGGTTTTTGCCCCTTCTAAGACAATAACTGCACCGCAGGACACAGGAGGTGCAGCCATCAAGCAGGCAGAGGTGCAGCAGGRTTGTGCTTCTGAGTAGCTTTTTTTTAAAAAATCTTCCCGTTATTGAACCCTGGGAAGCTGGAAAGGGGAGACAGATTTAATAATTTTTTGTCTCCTAACAAAAGTGTGATTTATTATCTGAAGACAATAATTCTAACTGGTTTTATTGGTATGTGGCACATGGGGATCTTAGTGCTAGCGCATCTTTATTAATGTTGTTATAAAAGCTTCTACTGGGATCCTAGTTATCAAATGACTCTGACAGAAATTCATCCGCAAAGCCCTGTGTTTTAATTTCTCACCGTCTGAAAAGAAATGGTCTGGGTGGGTGGAAAGACTCCTATTTTCAGCTGCTTTGTCCTTTGCTTTAAAGCCTGGCACGTTGCAAGTGTAAAGGAGGAACATGTAGGATTACAGCAGGAGGAATACATCTTTGAAAAATAAATATCCTGCCATAAAAAGCACGTTACAAAGTGACAGGTACCGTCTATTGATATAATGGAGTCTTTGATTCCCATAGTGCCGGCCATTAAAAGAAGCTGTACATAAAGATATGAGCCAGAGCCTTGAAAAACTCTTTGAATAGCAGCAGAGCCACAAATAGCAGCAAGGGATTTAATGGTAAAACATTTTACAAAGATTTTACTGTATGCACTGTGAAACAATAGAGAGTTAATGAATTACTAGAAACAGCAAATGTCTCCTTTGATACAAATCAGAGACTGATCAGGGAAGCAGCTAATTTCTAGGACTTTTTCCTTCTTCAGCCCACTCTCTAGCCATGGTTATACATGATCACACAGGATGCCCAGACCCAGCAGAATTTGTGAGCAAAAATGATCAGCAAGTAAGCAGCTGAAAAATAATACATTTTTTTATTACTTTCTCCTGGCAAGGCTCAAAACTTTTCTAATTGCGTGATATTACAGTAGTGCATCATGTGAATGTAGCAAAGTGAGCGCTGAAGGAATGATGAAAGAGGAAATGGAGAATGGTGGTGGTTTTCAAAAAACATAGGCACATGTATGTCTGAACTTTTCCCCCTCAGCTCACTGCTTAGCAATTGTCCAGGCAAATCTGTCCTTGCATCTCTTTTATCAAACCCTGGAAGGACAACACATTTTCTAGATTATAGCTTTGGGGGCCAAGTTTCTCCCACATGGGTCTTTTTGTGTGGCTGGAAAATGCCATTTCAGCAACACTGTGGTGTGATGGCCCTTGTTTCCAAGGAAGATGTRTTATTGCTTGCCTGGAGAACCTGCAGCCTGGGAGCATAATTCCCTTTTATTAAAGATGCAGGGCGATGCAACCTTTAAAATGGCCTTTAGTCTATTTAGAGGTGAAGAAGATACTAAAGTCTGGGCTCTGCAAGACTGGCTCTTCTTGCATGACCAACACATAACACGCATCTGCAAGGATGTTTTATCCAGACAGAATTTTATTTCTCACACTGTCCTGCCCCAAACCTTTTTCTTTTGCAAGATTATATAAGACCCTTTGAGTTTTCTCTGTTGAAAATGCAAAGTCTTTTARTTCTGTTGTAATGAACGATGGCTTTTTTGTGGCTTTGGCTTCATAAGAACAAGGTGTAGGTCTCAAAACTGAGGCCAAGCTGGGGCTCTGTCACAGCGTTTGTTGTCAATATAGTTGTGTCTGTGCCAGCATTTTGCCACTTAGGTCAGGAAGTCTTCTGCTAGCCATTGTACTAGGAGCCAGGTTTTTAATCCGGGCACTTTTCTGGCCTAACCCTGTGAGCAGGCTTCCCAAAGCTGCCTCAGGGTTGTACACAACCAAAACAAACCATTTTGGAGTTGCTGCTTGGTTGTCCCTAGTGCTCTCTTCTCCTTTTACTTATCTCAGTGTGAAACAGGTTTCTGCCGGGGTTTGGCGCAGGCTGCGGGCAGCAGGGAGCTGGACCATCCGCAGGGTCCCTTGCCTGGGTACAGGGGAGAACAGTGCGGGGTCCTTTCCAGCCCTCTCTTCTTCCTCGCTACCCGAGCAACCTGCCCCTCTCCTTGATCCTTTACTTAGGCAGAACTTCGTAATGAACATGGCTTGAACTTCAGCCTGAGCCAGTTGTAGGGGGAGTCATAAGCCGCTGGGCGCGAGGGTTTGAGCTCGGGGCAAGCCCAGCCCCGGGTGAGCTCTGCGGTGCGGAGCCTCGGGTGGCGGGCGCTGTGCTCCTTCGAGGAGGGTTTTGCCTCGGAGGGCTGGGGCTCAGGTACCCTGCATAGCACTAAGCATATTGCTGGTATTTAACAACCAAGGTAATAATTACCAGCTGTCTGCAAATCCACCACTGACTGTAAAAGGCTGAGGAAGTAAATAAAGACATAGGGTCAGTAATGCTACAGTGTACAGAGGCTGTATCCAGAGCAATACAAGCATCACACAGACTCTAAAAGCTTTTATCCTGGCAGCAAGAATGGTCATCTTGTCAACACACTTTCTGCTCTTAATTGCATAACTGGAGAAGAGAAAGATTAAAAGAAGTTTTTACATATATGTCTCAGATGTGTGCTGCCCAGCGTTTTGTAAGTAGTCTGCAGCTTGGGTCTCTGGGTTAGAGATGTGTATCACTATGAGGCATATAAGCAACAGGAATGGGCTGCTATGTGCATTTTGATCTTGGCATAGCTCCGTATTGTATAAAAACCATTAAGGGAAATGAAACCAAAAGATCACCCATAGGAGCGTAAGGCAATATTACTGCGCRGTCCTGTGTGGGCAGAGGCTGGGGAAGTGGTGTGTGGGAGCAGAGTCGTTCAGAAGCGCCTCATAGCAGGGCATGGGGAAGATGGAAACGCAGGTTTGTTCAACAACTCTCTGCAATTAAATCCCCTCATACAAAGGGAAAGCAAGAAAACTGGAAATAAGGTAGTGAATGAGGATCCCTGCAGCCAGCAGCGCTTTAGAAATCACAGCCAGCCAGTGACTATGGAAACCTTATACTATCCAAATGGGAATAAATAATTTAGGAAAGACYCATGTTAAAGACTGAATTTCTCTCCCAGGCTCAGACAGATGGACTTCTTCCCTTGGGTAGATCATTGCTGTCTCTTTTAACAAAGTGCAGCTCCATCCAGCATTTCAGCAAAAGGTAACACCAGACCTGCAGAGCTTTTTGTCTTTTCAGCAGCCAATGCTTCACACACAAAATAAAGATAATATTGAATTAACCTCATCTGTAGCAGAGCATGTGCGAGCGGGCACACTCTAGCTGCCTAGCTAGAGAAAAACAATGGATTTTTTTCAGATGAAAATGTATCTAGTAAAACAAGTGCACTGGCTTGTACCTTGCTGTTAATTACATGGCAGTCCAGGTGAAGTCCCTCCTGCCATCGCTGCTGCCCCTAGCTTAACTCGAGATCCCCCTGTCACTAAGGGATGACACAGCACACACCGGGCAGTGGCATTTCTTTCCCCAAAGTTTGTATGTCACTACAATATAATAGTTACAAGCTACTTTTCTGCAGCTGAGTTGTTTTTCCTGGCCTACACGCATTAGTAGCTGCAGCATGTGCTGCCAAATGAAGAGTTTGGGGAAAAAAATCAGTGAATGCCAAGCAATCCATCTTGAAAAGCCACCTGCACATAGGAAAGGAAAGAAAGGATCCGGGAGTGCCTGAAAGTTAAATTTCACCAAAGGGGAAGGCAGCATGTAGAGTTTCAGCAGGTTCTTCCCTCTGCCCTGGTTTTCTTCTTTCCCTCTTTACTTGAATTGCCTTTTATATCCTTTTCCACCGGCCCTTTCCTTTCATTTTCCTTCTTCCCTTCCAATTAGTGTTCTTAAAATAACAACCATAGCAACGATAAAAGTGAGAACAAGAGGAAGAGACAGAGTCCTGGAAGGAAAGTAACGTTTGCCTCATCCTGTAGCTCACTGGCATATTCAGCACTGGTCTGGGCTTCTCCAGCTGGGCACTTGCTGGGGTAGGACACTGGTGGCACTGGCCAGCTGCACAGCATGATCCCATTTTCCAGGCTTTTAGGCACAGTTGTAGTAAGCACAGAGGTTTATACATTATCTCCTTCCTGCTTCTAACACGTCCCATCCCAAAGGCTCTGCTCCCATTCTTCTGGGAAGTCGAATCCCGTGTTGTCTCCTGTCATCCACGATGATTGTCATCTGACCATGAGTGGAAGCCACAGGGTTACTTGGGCTCCTAGGAAAGCAAGGAGAGGAGCAGAGGTACTGCAGGTTAAACAAATGATGATAGCATGAAGGCAATGGAAACGCATACAGTGAAAGGTTGTTTGGCCTTCGGGACTGGTTTCTGCAGGCCATTTTGAGGTATGGATCTCAGGTTGTTTAAATGGGAGCAGCTGTCAGACATTTTAATCACAGACATTTGCCTGCCACGTTGGACCGAACTCCCTGATTAGAAAGTCCATGGCTGGGAAAGGACTATCTGTGGGAGCTTACATCGTATTTTTATTACTTGCAAATAGCTGTTAAAACATTTCCTACTGCAATTCCAATTCATTCAAAATTTTCAATATTCTCTCTTGAAATAGAGTAAACTGCATATAAAGTCTTTAAAAATCAAACCTTGGGTAGTTTCCAAAGAGCCATAAAGCTAAGGTTGCAGGATGATAACAGTCATTTGTAAAAGTAAATATGATAAAATGAACAGCTGCTTGCATGAAATAGCACCACAGACTTCCTAATGACTAGATAGGTTCATTTGGGGTTTCCAAATAATTTGAGTTCTGCTTGTCTGAGTGCTGTTAATTGATCAGAAAGTAAAGCTGATCACTGCGTGCTTTTCCCATGACATATATGCTTTAATAAATTATTGCTTGCAACTCATGCAGTGTTACTCATTATTGACTTCAGATACATTAGCTAGACGGATGGAAAGGACTGTTCACTAGAATCATTAATATCATAGTGGGGTTTTCTAAGGTTCTCAGCAGGACCTCTGCTCTCTGACAAACTCCCATCAATGACCCGGTGGTTTTCAGAAAACTACCGAAGTATTTTTCTTAATAATATGTTCAAGTGAGCTCTTCCTACTAGGAGAATTTTCATGTACTAAACACATTTAGTTGGTTGTAGGCAACAAATAAATATATATCCTCAGATTTCAGCTGCTGATAAAGGTTTATTACATTCTTTAAAATAAGGCATATTTGTATGCAGCATTGCTGGGTCTGAAATTATAAACTGGTGCTTTCTGGATTTTCTTAGTAAATCTGCTCTTGTGGCAGTCTCTGGAGAAAAGGCGCTTGACTTGGGAAATCCTCTCTCCTCTGAAAACAGTCTCATACAAGTTTGGAAAACTTGTTTAAAAACTTGTAGAAAACACATTTTTCTAAACTTGTATGAGACTCAAGAAAATGCTGGATGGGAGACTGGGGGAGGATGGAAGGAAAAAGGGGCAGGGAGAAAGAAAAAAGCAAAAGAGGCACTTCAGAAGAGAGGTAGGGGGAAAAGCCGCTGAAAATGAAATGAGATAAGAAAATATGAAAGGGAAGCAGAAGAAGATGAAAAAATAAGTAGCATATATGTTTATTTTATAGGAAGTTGGCTGACAGGCTGAATTTCTACTTTGGTCAGGGAATTGAAATTATGGTGGGCTCTGGATGAAAAGTGAATAGCAAATATCCTAAATTAAGAACTCAAGAGACTGAAATCTGTTTATAAAACTGTTCTGGAACAACAAAACCACCATATTTTAAGACTGAAGCTTGTTGATGAACAATTTGCAAGCAGAAAACAGGCTAAATGTCTTCGGTAAGAAAGCACTAGAAAATGCTTGCTCAGAAACACTGATAAAATGAAAGACCATATTCTGTTATCAACTTTCCTTATTTTGAATTTAATTTAAAATAATGACATAAAGAACCTTTTGCCATTAACAATAGTATTGGATTTTCCTTTCCTGCAAGCAACTGTCCAGGTCGCTTTGTGGCCCGTGCTGATTTACGTCATCGTTGTAAGCTTCTTGTGTGACCAATGGCAAATTCATTTTTCAGGGGTGAATTCTGCTATGCTTGTGATGGAAATGTGAGGATGGGGAAGTAAGAGGAAGGTCTGTGTGGAAACAAGAGCTGGTATCTGGTGGTCCTGGGCAGAATCTGGGAGGTTCACTGAGCTTATCGCTCCCTGAAAACATGACATCTTGGAGGCACCTTACAGCTACTGCAATATTTATCRAGGAGATATGGTCTTCCTGAAATACATCAGCAGAACTATTGTGATTTTCCAATAAGAAAGAATGCTTGAAGAGAAAAGAGGAAGACTGTTTTATTATTTATTTGATAGCAACACCTACCCCAAAACAAGTAATTGACTCTGCTGTAATCATCTTGGCAAAGATTTCTCTGTGCATGAAAAGCAGCAATCCCTCAGTCTTGACAAAGAAGTGCTGGTTGTTATTCAAATCTTAACAGAGGTGGAGCAAAAGATCCTAAAAATGGGACAATCTGTCAGGACACTGAATGCACCCATTGATGGGTTTCTGGTGGGGTGGGTGGTGCTGCAGGGAGCCGGGGCTGGGGAGCTGGTGAGGTTGGSGCCAGGCCCCCAGTGGGGACCGAGCCATGGGGCCAGTCAGCCCCATGCCTGGGTCCAGCCCAGCCGCGGTGCCGTGGGGCAGTTCAGCCCATCAGTGCACGACAGTATCTGAGCTTGGGAGGGAATAAAAAACAATCCATGGGTCTCATCCAAAAGGCTACTGCAACCCTGTCACCTCAGAAACTCTTATCTATTGTTTATCTGTTGTCTTTTATCTCTTATCTGAGCAACTGTAGGAGATCTGTAATGGTAAGAAAGTGCTGAGTTTTCCTGCATTGGTTGCAAGATTCAGTGCAGCAGGGTGAAATTTTCACCCTAAAATTAATCTRGGCTAATTCCTGGGATTTCACTCTTTCACTGTTTTTAGCCATTTTTATTCTGTCAGCTTCAAAGGAGATGCACAGTCCTGATCAGCATCACTGTCACGAGAGCAGAAATGCACCTCTCATTTCTAACTGAATGGTCTCCATATTTCATCATAAAGTCTTCTTCTAGGAAACCCATTGCTTGCATGACAGCACTCTGAACTATAAAATCTGTCAGAACGTATATGTACTATTTTTTTTTCCTAATCCATAAAACAAGCAAAGCAGAAAATAAGAGGTGACGTAAAACTTTAATTTAGTATTACATTTCCACGGTAATAGAAAAATTCAACACTGTAGAACACAAACTGATCTAGTATGTGCAGTTTGCCAGACTTCACTACAAATGGGTTAGATCTCTTATACATCTCTGGATCAAGTTGGAGGCATGTAACCACTCTGCCACGCTTCAGAGAATTTTGACATGCCAATGGTGAAAAGGTAGCTAAAATAACAGCAATCTCTGCTTTAAAGACAGGTCGGTGCTGCCATCCAAATCAAAGGTATATGCAGAGCAAATGGTAGTGGAGATGTTTATCTGGGTACATTTTGTGAAGGTCTTTGTGTCTTTGAGGCACTCAGAGAGAAGGCAGCAGTATTGGCCCGGCAAGGGAAGCTCTGACACAAATATCTCAGGAAAATAAGAGTGAAAACATCAGGAGGTGATCATTAATTGACAGGGCATTCCTTGCATTACTTTAGAGCTCAGAGAAACAGAATTTAGCTTAGTCTTGGTGAGGAAACAAAGTTGCATTAAAGCCATCTGACACTATCATGATATTTTCTCTCTGATGAAGTTAACTGCAGTCTGAAGTCTGGTCAACAGGTTGGTTGAGAAAGTGGTAAGAGCTCTAAAGATGAAACTATAAACAGAGTGCAAAGTGAACCAGTAATGAGAATCAGACATCCTGGATTCACACCATTAACAGCCTCCAGTGCCTAAAAGCACTGCTGGATTCACAGAAATACAGAACGGTTGAGGTTGGAAGGGACCTCTGGAGGTCATCTGGTCCAACCCCCTACTCAAGCAGGGCCACCTAGAGATGGTTGCCCACGAGTGTGTCCAGACAGCTTTTGAGTATCTCCGAGGATGGAGACTCCACAACCTCCCTGGGCGACCTGTGCCAGTGATTGGTCACCCTCACAGTGAAAAAGTGTTCCCTAATGTTCAGGCAGCATCTCCTGTGTTTCAGTTTGTGCCCATTGCCTCACTGGACACCACTGAAAAGAGCCTGCCTCCGACCTCTTTGCACTCTCCCTTTAGGTATTTAAATACATTGTTGAGGTCCTCCTCCCTGATCCTTCTCTTCTCCAGGCTGAGTATTCCCAGCTCTCTCAGACCTTCCTCATAAGAGAGATGCTCCAGTCTGTTAATCATCTTAGTGGCCCTTTGTTGGACTCTCCAGTATGTCCGTGTCTCTCTTCTACTGGGCAGCCCAGAACAGGACCCGGCACTCCACATGTGGCCTCACCAGTGTTGAGCAGAGGGGAAGGATCACCTCCCTTGACCTGCTGGCAGCACTCCTTCTAATTCAGCCCAGGACACCACCAGTTTTCTTTGCAGCAAGGGCACATTGTTGTTCAACTTGGTGTCCACCAGGCACTCCAGATCCTTTTCTGCAAAGCTGACTTTATCCTAAAACCTGGCAAAGACAATGCTGAATGGCTAAGACTACGATAGTGATGGTCACATACTGCATGCAGAAACACCAACGCTGCAGAATGGGCTAATGCGTGGACAGGCTACCATCTATTATGCTGCAAGGTAGAGACCTAAATTTAACGTGTCTGAAAAATGAATTAAAGCTCAAGAGTTGCGTATCATAGCAGTGCAACAGTGTGTACCAGTAAGAATTTCCTTTATGTCTCCTACAGTCATTAATTCTGTGTATGGAAATTGCATGCCTGCCAGAACTGGAGAAGAGCTGGAATTATACTTCGGCAAGAGCTTGTGCTCTATTATTATCTTACACTCTATTATTATCTAAATGCAGAGCATGCTCTGGAATCAAAACTGTTTCTGTGCATCTGGAGATAAAAAGTCAGGGGAGAAAGAGTAGCTATATAGCTATTTTTAAAATTCTGTGAATACTGTTCTTTCAGACAGAATTCATAAACCAATAACTTCATATCTTATATTCATGAAAAGATTACCACCAGTGTGTAAATGAGATATTTAGAATCTTAATCACTCTATAATTTATAAATATAATTTGAGATTTTCATGTAATTACATCACAAGAAGTTCCATAAAATAAAGGTGAATAATTTATCACTTACATGGTTCAGCCAGAAATGGAGACTCCGAAGTGGATTGCAAAATCTATTTTTATTTGGACTTTTTAAGCAACAAGAAATAACATTTTAACAGATGTTACTGTAATAATGGCTCCTGATAAGATCTTCCTGATACATAGACAAACTAAGCATGGACTAATTGGATTGGGACACACTAAAGCTGAGAGAGGAAAGGGGAAATACTAACATATGCAACAACATATGGATAATGAAAGAGCATATGCTTATTACAATAAAACTGTGCTTCTGATATTTAGAAGTTCTGTGGTAAGGAATGAGTATGTGGAAGTCAAGGCCCCCGATGCAAAATCGAACCCTCATGTATATGTTAAGAGTCTTTACAGCATATAGAAATGACTTTTTCAAATGACACAAAAACCACGATCCTGTTTCTGTGAAGTCTGGTTCATGGAGATGCAAGGATGCAGAGAGCAGCTTGCGCATGGAATAACTGCAAGGAGGGACCCATCTGTCTAGCAAAGGGTGTATCATAGTTGCACAAGCTTCTGTGACCGGACACTGGCGGCTTTGATTTGTCACTGTCTGTTCCCAGACAGACCTTCTACCAACTTACGGCAGTGATCTGCAGAATGACAAACAGAAGAGACAACTGGATGGCTTTCCCCCCCTTAATACTTCATCAAAGCATTTGGTCTGATCTGGTTACGCTTACAAGAAAGGGAAGTTTGTGTTAGATATTTGTGATTTTTTTCTTGATAGCAGTGTGCAGAATAAACAGGGACTTCACAACTTGTACATAGCACAGCCAGCTTATAAACTGTTAATGGTCTGAGTAGAACTTGATTACCAAAATTAAGTTTTTATCTAAAGGACAAGGAGGCAGCTTCGCAATGACCCTGTGTTTCATAAGAGTATGACTATAGTTTATTTACCCAGATTTTTAACCTGGTCCATATATTTCTTGCTAAAGTTGATCACCCATGAAGAAAGTTACTCACAGATTGTAGTTCTACTTTGTCAAAAGCATTTTCAAAGCCAAACAATGGAGCAATGCCAGGAGAGAGAGCTTGCAGCATCATCAGTCATTTCTATACRTCTATAAATGTTTTCTGCTTCTGACTTCTGAAATAAATCCATCCAATTGGCTTTATATAAATCGACAGGAAGGCGATTTGAATCTTCTGCCATACGTAAAAGATGCGCTATTTGTTTCAGTTGCCTCCAGAGTCATGTTGTCCTTTGGCGGGGCCAATGACTTCATTCAGCTCTGCATTGCCTCTCTTTTCTCTTTCACCTCAACAGAAAAACATGTGCATAGGTGAGAGCATCTCTAAAAATATCCAGCATTAGCTAAAAGGAGTGTTAATCTGAGGGAGATGTGTGAAAAAGGCGGCAGATAGAGAGGGCACAGACACAAAATGAGCCAAGRCTTAACTTTAGGGAGGGCAATTGATATGCAGCCATAGCTGTGCAGCCTTTTTGCTCTCTACATTTACCCTAAGAGACCCCAGGCTAACTCCTTCAGAGGCACAAGGGCAAGAAGCGGGGAGCAGCGGATGCAGCTCTGGACCATGGCGGGCCCTGAGGGTTTGCTACTGACTGCGGTGGCACAGGACTGGCTTTAAAGCTCCCCTTCATCCCAAAGACCCCCCCGCCAGCCTGCAGGCAGCACTTTCACACTGCTGGAGCATACTTAAATAAGAAGAGTGTGAGCTAGAGCCAGGCTAACACAGCTGAGAATATTAGCAAGAAGAGTGCTAAAACCCAGTCCTACATAAAGAGTTAATTAACAATGTGAACCACAGCAGCAACACTGACAGAAGGCTAACAAGATACTGCATTTTTTCTATAAATAACTGTAAACAAAGCATTTGGGTTACTAACCTGCAGTGGAAGTAGAAAGAAATAGCCTGACTAGATTTCTAACACTACAGGGCTCATACGTGATTAAGCTTAAAAGAAGTTTAAATTATTGTTGGGAAAATACAGGATTCTGCTGCAGAAATATTTTGCCAGTGGCAATTCCAGTGGCAGAAGTACTGCTTCAGGTATCTCCTGTTAAGGAGTACAAGGACAGCATTTTGGGATGGAGACAACCTGAGTGATTTGATGGAGAGAAGTCAGATAGGAGGCCTCCTCACTGTCCCCTCCCGGAAAGGTGATGTGAGCTTGTTGTGAAGTCTTCATCTCTTGCCAAGGCAGAAGACAAAACAGTGACTATTGCACCACTGGGCAGTTTGTAGGTGGAAGCTGGCTCTGGCTGATGAGATTGGACCCCAGGAGTCATTGCCAGTACCAGATGTTCAGTAACCACGAATATTTATCTCCTCTCTCGTGTGTGTTATTCCCCTAGGTGTTATGCCTCCTTGAGTTTTGTATGCAATGCTAGAGATCACTTTTCACTCTCCTGTTCTTCACATCTTTGTGAAAGTCTATGATGTCCCATGCCCTTTAGGACACAGGGACTGTTTGGTCTGTGACCTTATCATAGTGCTTGCTGCTTCTCATGAAGAAGGACTGCAAAGTAGTGTGCTCTGAAAAGAGGTCTTGAGTTTTCACATTTCAAAGGGATTTGAGGTGTCTAAATACCTGGAAGGGTTTGGTTGGCTGCATTCACTGCAGCCCACAGGCGAGGGGTGGAGGTCAGACCCCTCATCTGGGTAAGTGCCCAAGGTGCTGCAGAGAAAGAGGGGGAATCCTGCTCCAGTAGTCAAAAGAACTGTGTCTGTGAGAACAGTTTTTAATTTGCTTCTTTTAGGTCTTTACAGCATGAAAGGAAATGCTCATTGGGACCTGCAATAGGTGTAGGCAGATTGCAAAATCAATTAAATAGTTTCTGTGCTAAATAAAGATGGGGTATGCACAGGACCAAAGTAAGTGCAGCATCATGTCTTTGCTTTTTTTTAATATAATGAATTCTTTATTTGCCTGTTTATTGAGGTTTACTGAATGTTCAGTGGATGCGTTAGTGAGCTGTATGAAAGGTAGTAACTGAAAACATCCATCTCTGACAAAATGGTATCAGATCGTTTCCACATTCCTGGAGTTGAGGCATCTCTTGTTTTCTTCACAAAGTAATTCCATAATAAGCAAATAGGAAGTAAAAATAAATGAAAAGTTATTTGAAAGTGATCAAACTACATTTCATCTAGGGTCAACTACACGAGACTACTCATATTCTTAAAATTAGGTGCATAGTCAAGGTCACATCTGAGCTTAGGCCTTGAAAATATCATGTGCGCTCCAAAAATCTCTCACTGTTTAAGTTGCTGCATTTTCCCAAAACACAGTTCAAGCTTTAGGCCAGAGAAAGAAATCATAACTCTGCAACCTACTGATTGGAACACTCAGCTGAAAGCAGGGGATAGTGCAGGGACAGTCTCTGTTAGGAGAAAAAGTTTCTGTGTTGTATCCAGTAAAATATCTAAGTACCCCTCAGTACAGGAATTGAAACCAGTATTCTTGTTCAGTGACCCTTAATTAATTATATCATATGGCCCATGGTTATTGGACTAATCTTCTGCAACTTGGAGAAGTTCAAATAAGAAAAGTAAATAATGCTGCCAACTTGATAGTGTAATGGTGGCAGTGCTCACCAGGGATGTAAGAAAAACAGGTCTGAAGCCTCAAAAAGCAAAGAGAGGTCTGAACCTGTGTCTCCCATTTCCGAGGGAGTGCTTGAGACAGAATCCCAGTTTGGCCAGAACGAGGCCACGGTGTCTTTAGAGCAATACCAGTGGGTTTTAGGTGTCTCAGGACAACAAACTTTGCAACAACTCTACCCAGTCCCTTCTGGGTTCCTTGGAAATGTCTTTTCTTCTGATGCCTTGAGCTCGTACGGCTGCTGCCGCTTTTTGCAGCCCATCCGCTGCCCACCTCCTGTCATCCTCTTCTCTGTCCCACCTTCCCCAGAGGAACTTCTCCCAGCTGTGGAGGCTCAGGTGCTCCTGGGGGGCTCCTCTGTGGTGGTTGTCTCCGTAGCGGTGTGCCGGACCAAGACCGTGGCAACCTCACGGGCCAGAGCATGCCTGGCATGGTGTTCCCAGCCACCCACTGTTGGGACAGAAGAGCACTGAGGCCACTGGCAGCCCTCCCCTACCGGGATATTGCAGGTGAGTTACTGTTTTGTGATTTACTGTTGCCTCTGAAGCTATGCAAACAGGGCCCACATCAGGGTTATTCATGCATGTGGATGTCCTTGTTTCCATGGGGTAAGGTCTTTGATCACTCTTCCACAGGACACTGCCTGCCATCCCACAAATGCCCTTCTGGAAGCATGATTCTTCTAATACTAAAACACACATCTAAACAAATTTTACCCCCCCCACCTATTTCACTCTAATCGTATCAACTGATCCGAGGGTGACTAGTTCACATGTAGACACCTTCCCTGTATCCATCCCCAGTCCCCCAAATAGAGGAGCTGCAAATTCCCGTTTGGCTCTACCCCATTAACAGTCCTGTCCAGCTTTGCTGGGGATCACACAGGAGCAAAATACTCCTAATACACAGGTTTCCAAAATGAGCACAGTGGGGCTGGGACCTGCTGGAGCTGTTAATAGTGCCTGCACCATAAGTGACTTCATTTTGTGCTGCTCCATGTTTGGTGGTAGGTGTGTAAGGGAGAGGAACGCGTGCGTTTTCAGAAGCCCAGCTTCTCGTGGGAGAGGTTTACCACAGCTGATGGAGAGGTTATGCCTGACACAGTCCCCCACTGCACATTGCAAGCATCCCTTTGGCAACACCTCAGGCTGCAAGAGGAGGGAACAGCTAACGGGTCCCTCTTTCCTTCTCTGCAGTGTCTGAGTCCTGAGGCTCAGACTGGTCCCGAGATCAGTCTTATTAACGGAGAAGAATCCCGACTAGCTCAGGTATGATTGCTGTTCAGTAATTTTGCATGTAGTAGCACCAAAAGTCCCTCTTTAGGACTAGACCACCCTTGAGATATTTCTTCTGGAAACAAAAAGGAAGAGACTGTCCTGCCCTGAAATGCCCGCCGCCTAAAGAGTTAGAAACCCAGGAAGCAGCTCAGCATCTTGGTGGGTAGTGTCCATTTGCATTGGGTAAATACCATCTCAAAACATTTCTCTCAGTATGATTTGTCCGTGTTTGCAGTGGATTCAGTCATCATGTGCAGGATTTTGTCTCTTAGGTATGGTTAGACATGCAAAGAAACAAGCATGAACTGGAGGGTCGCATTAAAAATTGAATATATTGTGTTGTTGAAAATAATTTCAAAAAGCTTTAGAAATTGGAAAGACTCCTAATATCTACTGCTGGGATGGAATCTGAATTGGAGGGAAGTCTTTCTTTAAAGCAGAAAACGGTGATGAACTGCATCTCTGTTCAACGCTATTATTACATTTCCACACTGAGCTGCCACTTTGACTCCCAACAAGAACAACGTATTTAATAAATGTGGGATTTATTTGTGTCTCCAGTTTCGAAACAAATCCATTCTGGACTCATTCTTTTTTCAACTTCTGTTCACGGGCATGTTATTTAAAAGGAGGTGAATGGATTAAACTCAGCTCTTAGTTCCAAATTGTCATGCCTTGCTGTTTTGAAGAATACTATTTCCCAGCG
Source organism: Oceanodroma leucorhoa (assembly GCA_030449065.1). Classification (NCBI taxonomy): domain Eukaryota; kingdom Metazoa; phylum Chordata; class Aves; order Procellariiformes; genus Oceanodroma; species Oceanodroma leucorhoa. The sequence continues at coordinate 2,614,463 of JASVER010000001.1, forward strand.
GTTTTGAAAACACCCTGTCCAATCTAAGGGGAGACTATTTTGTTTCTTTAGCTGGAGTTTCCACTGACACCTTTTCTCTAGTGGCATGCTGAGAGTTATCAACATTTTCTAGGAAGAGATCAGCACTTCACACAATTAGACACTGGCTCGGCTCATCAAGAAGCTGGAGGTCCCAACCCCCTGTGCTTATGGAGGGAGAGAGGTGATATATTTTGGAGTATCTGGCTAGTTCTTGTTGTGTATTTCACGTATAATTCTTACTATGTCCATAATAAGAATATGCAAAAAATTATACACTTAGAGGATCTGGACTTAAATATTAGCCCTTACTTCTCTTAAGCAGACCTAATCAAATGCTAGTATTTGACATGTTCTCTTTCCTCCTTTCCTCCCTGTGACTTTCATAATTATAAGTCTTTTTTAAAGTGAAATGTGCACTTGCAGACAACGTTTCTTGAATTATGTATGTATTGATGTTGTTTACATATTCCTTTCCTGTTTGTTTCTGAATATTCAACTTAACTGCAAGTTTCCTTTTTCTCCTGTGCTTATGTTGTTTTTGCTTCCGAATCCATACTGTAAATTATGTGTCCCACAAAACCTTTTTTTAACATATGCGTTGATATAAGGATCACAGACTTATAGATGGGCCTATACCTACAAACTTTAAAGATATTCATTAGTTTTGCTTCATCTGAGACATTTAAGTAGTTATTCTGAATCTCTGAATAACCCATATGACTTTAGGTAAATGCCCTGAGGATGCATATCCAAATAGCTGTGCTTTTGCTTATGCACCTGAAGCAAGTCACAGAAAGAAGCTTAATATTAAAAATAAACCAAAGTTTGAAATCACAGTGTCAGACCTCAGTGAGACCCTGCTTGTGCAGTGAAGCCCTGTGATGAATTTCTTGAGAGCAAACAGTCTCCTCTGCAACGATGGGGCGAGTGTGACAGTGCCAGCTTTGGAGGATGTGAAGGACAGGCCACTAAACTGAAGGCTGCTTGACAGCAGAGGCATGGGGTGACCTGGACAGCACCTCCCGTGTGCTGGGGCCAGCGCTCTGCTGCCCAGTTCGGGCTCTGGCTCTACCCCAGCTGCCTCTGTCCTCTTGGTGGTTTGTTATGTGCAGCACATCTCTCTCCAGAGGAAGACCATAACATGAATTAGTGGGTTCCTGCCCTGGCTCAGGCTCCCTGGTGGGGCAGGCAGAAAGGGGTTCAGGTGCACGCCTTCCCTGGGGGACGCTGCACCAGCCTCCCGTGAACGCCAGCGCTCGGACCATCTCCAAGCGGCTGCCACAGCCAGATGTCCCACAAGCAAGAGCTGTGGCTGCATGCATCCCCTGGCTCGAGCTGGAGGTGGGATCCCACAGTCACCTCCTGTCTGGTGGGCATGGATGCTGAAGCAGTGTTTTTTGAAATACTTTCTCTTTTTCCCTGGATCAGCAGCTTTCCTGGATGTGTACAGCCAGCAGCTCTCGTCAGCCGATGAAACCCTGCTTGCAAACTATGACCTTCTCCTCAGTATCGGATGCCTCTGTCTTGGGTGTCCAGCTTGAGAGTCCTCATCAAGAGGGCAGTATTTGCATGCATTAGTACGTCTCTCTTGAAAATCAGAACCATTTATGAAATCCCAAATTGGTCGCATATACAAACATTGCATCCAAACCAATGCCCACTTTATGTGTAATTCATCCAGACTCACTTGATGTATAATTCATCTGGACAGACCAGAAGGAGCCATTTTCGCCAGGCAGCACTTCTTCCATGTGAAATACATTTCAAGGTATAAATGCAACTGAGGTCTTACCAGTACTGAGTTTATTGCCATGGACTTTTTAGTGTGCTGAGCCTCTCCTTAGTTTTGAAAGGATCCCAAACAGCAATCTTTAATCATTTCCCTTTCCACTCTTCTCCTTATCAGCTGTCTCCAYACATCAATTCCCCCTGAACTTTTGTCCTCTATTTTTATCACGCACAATATTTGTTTTGACTTATTTATATTGCAGGCTCTCCGAAGAAGGAAATGTGCTTTATCTACTTGGAAGAAATGGCCGTGGAAATGTATGGCACTATATAAATGCTTTGTAATACTAATAACACAAAATGTGTGTGAAGTTTGTGCAGTTTATGGTTAGTAGATTTTATGGTGACTAAGTCCTTTCTATCACTTGAGACGACAAACAACTTTTCTAATGCTCTCAAGGCATCTCAAACCCCTCCTTCTGCTTCTTGTATTATCATAGAAAGATAAGGCAATGTATCTTTTTTATTTTTCTTTTTTTTAATGTGGGAGGCCTGGGGGGAGGAGGGAGTGTTGCTTCTGAGCTAAATGTATCAGCAGAAATCACCCAATACCATTTTTAAGTGTTAACAATGAGAAGGATAGAAATCTCGAGACAGAAGGCCTGAAGCCATGTTTTATTTACCCCGCTGTAAATCAGGAGTCAATTTTCTAGTGAAAAATTGTCCAGTGTAAAGTGGTATCAGAGTTAGGCCCATAAAGACCTGAACTGCAGGCAAAGGTTGCAAGTAGTAATGATAGAGAAAGAACGGTAGGAGAAAGAAAAGAAATATGAAATATCTATTACAATAAATGTTGCTGGAAGCATATATAATAAGACTGATGAATTGGAGGCATATCTGTTGCAGGAGGGGTACTGTATCATTGGTATTGCCAAAGCATAGCACAGCCAAGAAAATGACGGGCTTAGAAACACTGAGGAGCAAAACTTACAGAAAGGATAGACCAAGTGACATGGAAGGTAGCGTGGCATTAACACCAAAGAATAATTTTATGTTTGATGAAGGAATATTAGGGCTTTATCTGCCACAGAAGAACCTGACTGAAGTTGTGATAAGAACAGGCAGATTGATTCTTAATAGAAAGTTATGTCAAATTATCACACCTCCCTGAACTTTTAACAAGTCACTGCCACGGGTAGTTCTTCAGTTATTTTCTGCATAATAATTTCTGCATAATGCAGTAGTAATTGAAGGATGTTCCCTTTCTGTCCTGACTTAGACCGTGCTGTAGGAACTGAAGTTTCCTTACTATCATGCATTTTTCACAACTARAAGACAGTCTGCCTCTGCCAATAGGCAGATGTCCTTTATAATACAGTTCAGTATTACTTAGATACCCCTGCAGAAAGCTGGTACCATAAAGCAAGTAACTTCTTTCAGAAGGTATCTTCTCTATGCCTCGGTATCAAGAACTGGAGATCAGCCACTTATTTTCCTCGTATTCTGTGCTAGAATTCATCAACCTGATGTTTAAAAATATGATGAGTTMAAATTTTATGTCTTCCACTTCCCAATGATTAGTTCTTGCTATGTCCGTAGTTTTGTTAGCAATTGTCCAAAAGCTCTGACTGACGGCACTAGAAATGTCAACTGTATGTTTAAAATCACATTTAGTACATGTAGAAAACAAGAAAATTTGCCTCTTAATCCTCAGCGGTCTATTTCATACCTGTTCAGGCAAGTGTTTCTCTGGGGAGGTGCGGTTTTCATTTTCCATCCATTGAGCCTTTGGCTTCTTCATGGAGTCAGCAAACAACAGGGCCTATGTTGGATGCAAAACACTAGACTGAACCAGTAAACCAATTTTGCATCAGACAGTAGTGATCTTTGCTGTATTTCAGTCCTGCATTTCCACAATCAGTGACTCGCTGGCAAGAGACACTGAGCTCAAAATACAGTCTTATTATCAGTCCCCTGAGCCGGCCACTCCACTAACAATTTTTATTTAATTTATCTCTGTATTATGCTACCACTGCTAATTATAAGGTCTACAAATTGTGTTTTTACTATCAATTTACTCCCTTTGTTATCTGCAATACAGACAGACAAGCCTGTCTGTAACTCTTCCTGACTTCTATTCTAAACCAGCTTTAACAATACCCTTTTTCTTTTCATGTACAGGCTCAAATTTTCAAGTTGTATGCACGAAACTTCCTGGGCATTTTTCCAGTGTCAGATTTGTTTGCCTTTAGCACCTGATATATCCAAAGATGCAGACGAGGATTTACATGAACACTTTTACCCTTGCATGCTTCCAATTAGTGTTTACGAACTGGGATTTTGCAAGGCTAATTAGATATGGAGTAAGACGAATAGGCGCTTGAAACCAAGGATAAGATTCAAATCATATGAATCATCTGTGACTTCTTTTGGACCATGACTTTGAGAGATCATCATCCAAACTGATGCTCAGGAGTAAACAGAGAGCATACCTCCAAGCAGCCAAATCTCACTCTTGGATGTCTATCTGTAGTAATTGAGTAGATGCTCTCACTTTCTCTAAATATGCACCCCGTAGATAGACACACACCACTGCTCAAATAAATCAAGGGAAAGTAGCAAGCTGATGGGCCATCAGAAAACACAGCATCAGTCTCCCAAGGGGCATATTTGTAATATACCCCAACCTCAGGTGCTCCTGTCTATTGGGAAAGCAAATGGAGAGTTCTGCTCATTCACTGCCAGCACGGAGGAAAACTTATCTTACTCTTTGGGAAGGTGTTTGTATACACCAGTCTAATCTGTTCTTGTCTCTCTGCTCCTACAGTGCAGCTTGTATCAATAGATCATGCAGAGTTTTCCTCCTACGGCTCTGAAAGCAAGTTTCCGTGCACGATGCACATTGATATGAGGGGAATGCTTGCTCCAGCAGTTTAGGACATTTTAAAAGGTTTTGGACTTTCTCCCATTGAAAGTAGTGGCCTAGGAGTTAAGGTAAAACCCTGGGACTTCTGGCAAAGAAGTTAACAATACAGAAATTAAATGCATAATAAACTGTAGAGTTTTCTCCAGTGATAATTTTGGGGGGTGATGACATGCTATGTCTAGCCCATTCTTACATGAGTTTCAGATGAACAAAAATGGTCCACTGTCCTCCTCAAAATTGTACAGACAGGTATCAGTGCATGTAAGAGTCTTATTCCAAAAGGGGCAAAATATCACACAGTGGTAGAAAGAGAATTAGTGGGGTTTTTTAGCATAATTGCTACAATCAGATCAAGTTTTCCCCTTGCCCTGAGCAGCACGCTTACATACAGGTACTCCAAACCAATGTCGCCTGTGGGTTTTGGTTATCACCCTCTGCTGTCCCTTTCTCCCCAGTTTTAGCTACTCCTGGTTTCCCTTGCAGAGCCCAATTGCCTGTGCCTGGGGCTGCAGCTGGTGGCAGTGACACTGCATTTCTCTGCTGCTCTGGCTTGGCAGTTCAAAGTCATTCTGTGGAGGAAGACGGCTCTCTGATGCACAGCCCTAATTCTTATCATTCTGTCACAGCACAATATTATCAAAGAAGGGATTTTCTGTGATTAGCGAAAAAAGGCAGAAACTGTGGTCATTAGCACTATCAATATACTCAAGCAAGCAAAACAGTGCAAAACTACAAAGCGTGTTTGTTTTTCTGTGTCTGAGCATTATGGTAAAATATGCTTCCTCAGTTATTAGATAGCTCATGAATAAATATATTATTATGTTAGGCATTGCACGCTTGCTATTGTTCTTAAGACCATGAGTTTCAAGTTATGTGATGGTTTTATGCAGAATCAGCTTAGAGAGAGAGGGAATTGCATGAGCAGCAAAATAGTTTGCTCTCTGCCGGAGGTGCTGATTTGCATCACTCCCTGAAGCAAAGTTGACCCCTGGGAAATAGGGATTTGTTCTTTGGTAAAATTCCTGCAAGAAGAATTGCCTTGCATGCCTTCTGGCTTTTTCTTCTAGAGATCAGGGATATGTGTAAATAAAGTGAGTTATACTTAAACTGTATCTACAGGGCAGTTTGCACTGTAATGTAGAGATACTTCAGCAAGCCTTAAAAAAACTAGCTCGGCTCCTGAAAGCTGTCTGCTGCAGTTTAATCTGGTTTCAGCTCTATAGAGGTCTGCTGCAGGTACCAAAAACGGCTGGCCTGGAGTTGAAATGCAGATTAAGCTGGGGCAAGAAGGAATGCTTCCAGGACTCAGCATAGCATCTCAGTTCTTACCCTTGAAGAAAACTCTGACTCTGCGTCCCTGGCATCTTCTCTCCCGCGAGGTTACCTGCATCGTGCTCCTGCTTGGGAGCAAAGACACGATGCCTCAGCACAAGTCCTGAGACTCAGCGAGAGCTGGCTGCATGCTTAGGTTCAGCTCTGTTAATCGTGCCTTCCTCCTTTCAGGCTGAGTAGCACTGGCACATCGAAATGAGAGGAGGCAAAGTATATGTAAATAAAGCAGGACAAACTGATTAACACAGAGAGAAGTAATTTATAAGCAATCAAAAAAAAAAAAGCTATGTGAAGCAGATTGTAATAAGCAAGAGGGCTTGCATATTTGCAGTTTCCCTTCCGTAGGAGGAAGAACATCCAATAACACCTCAAGAGTACCTTTCATTAGGGCTCTCTCTTTTCCATTTTTTAACACACAATGTTTTGTTTTCTCCCATGCTTTTGGAGGGACTGCAAAATTATCTTATCTTCCCTGAAGCCCTGCTTAAAAATTCTCCTTTGTCTCTGTGTGGTAGCAGGGCAGCGATCAGTATTGTTATTTTCTTGGGTTGAATTATATGTTTGTTGTCTGTCCCAGCCTGAAGAGGCTTTGTGAGTTATTTGCAATGAAATGTCTCATTTCATACCTCTTATTTCTTTCCCTTTGGGGCCTGAAGAAGGTAGCAGCTATTTCTCCACAACATGCATCCGTTCGGGCAGCAGCCTCGTAGGTGACGGTGAGGCTGCTGCTGCCTGTGATCTCTAGTTCTCACAGCAGCCCTGCACCACTTCATTTTGATGAAGAGATGGACTTTTTCAGGATTCCAAGTCATACCCACATTTTTCTTTTGCGTTGTATTTCTTCAGGTTCCTTGTGGCTCCGGCATTGGTTTCCAACCAGCAGGCATTCTTGTTTTCAGTTTTCTGTTGACTGAAACACCAAGCGAGGACGACTGGCACTTCCCTGGTGCTGCTCTGAAGCGTAGCCATAAGCAGGCTCTGGGCTCTGACTATGCTCTGCTCCCTGAGGTTACCCCATGGCTCCGCACCCAGCCTGAGCGAGTGCCAGTTTTGTTTCTCATTTTCCCTTGAGTGGGGATAACATGAATTTCTTGATATTTCCATAAAAATTGCCATTAACTGGGGCTTTTTGTCCTTAACTGGTGGCCTGAGCAGCTAGTACTTTGTCAGCTAGCTCAGCCCTAGCAGAAAGAGAGGCAAGGAGTTCTCAGACAACCAAGTTGTATTTTTCCAGAAGCACAAGTAAATGTACTTTGCACAAAGGACTTGATTTTTTTCTGTCTCCTGTCCAGATTTTATACTTGTCTTGACCTCCTGTCTTTGGCACATGCAATATACTTAAGCAACTCCATCCATATTGCTGTTCATTTGAGGCCAATATAAAACATGGCAATAATGACTTTCATATTTTCCTTAAAAAATGATTTTATAATACCTTAACATTTGCCTTGCTGTTGCCTTCAAACCAAAATCCATCTCCTTTTGAAGGCTTCACTTCACATTGATAAAAAGCCTGGGAATATGCCATCTCAGCCACCTGGTAAGAGCCTTAATTACCCTCTGCAGTCTCATCCTGCAACAGCTCTGGCAATCAATGATCCATGTTTTGGCTGGGACCAGACATGTTTGGGGGTTTTTTTTAAAGTCAGATTGACGTGAACGTCATTTTGTTCAGGTCTTTGCTCCACTGCATTCCTGTCAAGTGCTTTACAAGTGTGCCTGCCTCCCCCAAATCCTTGCTGATTTGTATTCTATTTGCATAAGAATTTGCCTACCCCAGGAAGCCAGAGCAGCCACCAGACAGCACATTTTGCAAAGAAGTGCAGGGATGTTGCATATTTTTTCACAGTGTGGTTTGGAGGGCCCCTCACTGGACGTAGTTCAGTGACATGAAGAATAACTTAACATAGATCAATGCACTGAAGTGCAATTTCTCCAGAACTTGGCTGCATCCTTCCCTTCACCCCGTCTATGTTCATGCCCTTTTTAAAGCCCTATGCAGTCAGCCATACAGAGAAGCAAAAAGATACAACCTGTACCTGTCAACCCTGGAGCTATTTTTGTGGCCTTGTATTTTCATGCCTTTAGGAAAGCATCACTGAACACCTCCAAGGGGTGGTGATGCTGTCAGACGTGCTCCATTCAATGCTCTCCTCCTGTCACTTCCCAGTGAACCTCTGACCCTTGCTGATGCACCTGGGGTTTATTATTCTCTAATTCAATGAGATCTTATTGTTTTCAGGCTAGACATTATCTCATCCTTCCATGGCAATTCAGTGAGGACGATGAAATATAACAATTACAAAAAGAAAAGGTAGAAGGGAGATGTGCTCCTTCCCCTTGGCATGCCCTCCTTCCAGCAGCTGGCAGCTTAGCAGCATCCTGAGCTGGAGCTTGGGTCTGAATTATCATGTTTAATAGGCAACAATAGTCCTGTGTTAACAAATCCATCTAATCCTTTTTTAAACAAATTCATACTTCTGGTTTCTAAAATAGACTGCAGTGATTAGTCCCACAGCTACGTTGTGTGCTTTGTGAAAAAGAATTTCCTTCTGTTTGCTTTAAATGGTCTGCTGCAAGATCATTGCAATGGTGCCCTCTAGTTCTTGTGTTGAGTGCGATAATGGATGCAGCAAACTTGCATGTTTTGAGTTAGCCAGCAGATCAAGGGAGGTGATCCTTCCCCTCTACTCAGCACTGATGAGGCCACACTTGGAGTACTGTGTCCAGTTCTGGGCTCCCCAGTACAGTAGAGACATGGAAATACTGGAGACAGTCCAACAAAGGGCCACTAAGATGGTTAAGGGATTGAAGCATCTGTAACATGAGGAAAGGCCGGGAGAGCTGGGACGACTCAGCCTGCAGAAGAGGAGGCTCAGGGGGAATCTTGTCAATGTGTATAGATACCTGATGGAAGGGTAGAGAAGACAGAGTTTTCTTGAGGGTTCATAGGAATAAGTCAGGTGGCAATGGACACATGTCTGGAATATGGGATGTTCATCATGATGGTGGCCAAACACTGGAGGATGTTGCCCAGCGAGGCTGTGGAATCTCAATCCTTGGAGATTTCAGCACTTAGCTGGGAAAGTCATTGAGCAAATTCATCTCTTTGGACCTGCTTTGAGTAGGGGGTTGGACTAGGTGATCTTCCAACCTAAATTATTTTGATTCTATGAATGATCGTTTTCTATTTAAGTTCTCAACCCTGTCCATGATCCCAAGAGTTCTTGCATATTTAACTGCTCCTCCTGCASAAGCTACTCAGTACCTTGCTGCCCATATTTGTGTAATTTCTAGTTTTCCTTTTTGAGATGGGGTGACATGCAGCCATCAGTACCTTAGCCCTGAAAAAATGAATCTCGATTTTCTCAGAGCATGAGCTGGTGTTGGTCTCTTTTTGGCACTGTCACTAACTGTTTATGATCAGTTTCAGCGAGTGCATGGCTCCCATAAATAAAGACATGAAAATTTACAGTCACAGAACAAAGCCAAGGCCTCTTTCTCTTCCTGAGTGTGCTAACAACCTATTTTTGCTAGAACCCACAGCACATTAACTATGAGCCTTCAGTTTTGATCTCACAACTGCAAGAGGGYGTGCAAATATTCTGTGTGGAGGCATCCAAGTACAACTTTTTTGTGCTTTCCAGCTCTGAATACTTCCATCAGCTTCTTGCACTTTTCATGAGAAGCTGCACATTAGAGCCATCACACGCCTTTGCACACCAGCAATCACCAGCTGCTGAATTAGGCTGGGTGTCCACACCTGCTTCACCGCTTGGAGGAACCATGGCACTTTCTCTGACTTGCAAAGATATCCTACTAGATATGGTCTTAAACTTCCTGTGAGCTACCCTTACTGTGTTTCTTTTTCTCCCACATATGTTATACATAGGACTCCAAGGACAGAATTTGTCTCTAGACTATAACATCTAAGTGCAGATGTCTGCATGAATGTGTTCACAGGCACAGTAAATGTCTAAGTACCCAGTAAATGCTTAAGGGCTTGGTACAGTTGCCTGCACATGAGTGTTAAATGCTATTTGGGATCCACTAGCATAGCCCACCCACCTGRTGTGCAGCAGCTAATTCACTGGAGTGAGGTGTCACCATAAAGCCTGTGTTATTTTGACCAGCCTCATGCAGATGGCTCAGACGCCCTAAGGCATCTCAAATGTCACTCAGTGCTTGTGTGTTAGCAACTCTCTCTAGCCCTTGGTCGGCTAAATTGCTTTCTGGGCTCCACTGAGGCTCATTCTGGGTTCAGTTTGTCCACAGATAGGCATCAAGTGATGCTGAAGACACACCGGTTTTGACTGCCAGTCCAGTGAGGACGCCTGGTGAGAAAATGTCGCTGTCCTGATGCGTGAAGCATAGACAAATACCAGCCATTTCTTCCAGCTGTTCAAGCGTTATAGCTGGAGGAAAAGTTTTGTTTACATATTGATTTAAATCCTTCTGAAAACAAACATCAATGAAGTATTATGTCTTTTTACATATATTCAGCATTACATTTCTGATTCTTCTGCTCTAAGGTCTCCAGAGTAATGAAACCATCCTCTTTTCTTACTTTTGCCTTACATGAGAATAACATTCTTAAAGACAGGAATCACGGGGCAGATGTTCCTTCCATCCCCGTCCTGTACTCTGCTAGCAGCTCCCTTCTCCACTGGACTGCATCCCCACACCACTTCTTTGTGTCGCTGGTTCCCAGCTTCTCAAATGAGCGCACGCTCTTAATGAGACCAAAGGACGGACATGTTTCCAGCAGAGGAATGCAGACATTTCCTCTGTGTCTAAGCCTTTTTCCAACTGTTTTTTTTCCCTGTAGTTCCCATCTCACTTCAGAGATGCTAGATTTCTCACCCTCCACCCTAAACTATAGCCATATGCCTTCTATTCCCTGTATTTCTTCTTTTAGCATTAGTATCACTGCTTTTAGCACCATGTTGGTTTATTTACCTCTGCTCAGTTAAAAATGAAAAAAAACTCCATTTGCTTTCAGGCTCCATTTCCCCACATGGTGCCCATTATACAAAGGTTTTCAGTGAAATTGCTGATGTGTTTTTGTCCATGTAGTGTGTTCACCCTTACAGAGGCTCTCTGTAAACTCTTACTGAGCAATGTACTCCACCATAATTCTTGCACTAGTTCCCAAAGGTCAGACCTTGTCATAGCTTGTGGTGTTTGCCAAAGGACGTATAGCTTCTGACACTGTTTTTTGAAGGCTCGAGCTTCAAGTTTTGCATCGTTTTTATTAACATGTCTGACTCTTGACTGTCAAAGAGCTAGTCACATTCTGGAGGCTTCATACCCGACTGAATTTCAAATTTACTTAGAAAAATCTAAGTTTGTTTTGTTGAGGATTAATCCTGGGTCTTGCTGGAACTTCCCTCTAAATCTTTTGCCCCAGTTCCCAGTCCCAGTCTGGTCTCTGCTCAGAAATATAAATTGCTAAAATTGTAAGATGTGATCAGTTGCAAAGTCTGTTTTGTACTCTGGTAGCACATCTGACACTTGCTTCATTTCACCACTGTTCCTCATTTTTTATGTGGTAACACAATTTCATTATCAGTCTGAGTTAATCATGAGCTATTAAAAACAGAAAACACTTCAGAACCAGCAAAAGTCAGAACTATAAACTCATATCTGTCTTCTTCTGCACCAGACACCAAACTCAAACSTTCTCCAGTTGTTTTCCACATTTCTGGAGAATTTCAGCACCTTTTTTTTTTTTTTTGTTAATCTGCTCCATTCTTCTTCTGGGAAATTTTGTTGGTTCATTTTATTTCTGTACCCACACAGCACTCATTTTGCTCTAAGCTGCAGGAGACAACAGAACAGTTTCATTTGGTATTTAAGCTTTGGCAGATCACGATTTCAGCTCATGAACTTCTGCCCAACGAAAGACACGGTCCTGACCGGCGCTTGCCAGGACCTGCTGAGGTGCCGTTCCACGCAGCCTTCCTCCCTGCYGCTCCAAGAAAGGCAATAATAACGTATGAATACAACCATGGATGCTTAAGAGACATCAGGAAGACAATTTACAAACTTAATATGTTAACTCCAGGGTTACAGGGCATCACACATCTGCTTTGTTGCCATAAACATTACTCCTTCTGCCTTCCCTAAATCTAATGGATCTTTTCTGTTGAATGAGTCCATCAGTTTATGCAAGGAGACAAATGCCTTTCTCCTGCTACACCTGTGAACATTGTGTAGCCTGAAAACTGGTACAAAGCAAGTAGTCAGCAGTGTATGGGGAAAGGTAAATAAGGTACGTGTATGGCATTAAATGATGGGCAGCCTCCTTCACAGGATTCAGGCTGTAGTCTTAGTTGCAGTGGGGTAGTGAAAAGAATAGGATAGATATAAGCTTTGAATTAAAATGAAACCCACCTTATGACACCATTTCTTCTTCAGTTATATGTTTTAGTTTAATGTATCCCTGTTGGTGACCAAGTCAAGGAGCAAAGGCATGGCTCGCTCTCACTTCAGGCTGCAGACCTATTATTCTACCAGTGGGAAATAAGGCTTTTGCAGTCTATTATGGGAAGCAAAATTGCTTCATCCTCAGGAATCCAAGTATTTYGTGAGCTAGCAATAGGGAGCCCATACAAAGCTATAATTTTCAATCTGAATCTAATTTCAAACTTCATCTCACCAGAAATGAAAATTAATGTATGAAGGGACTCCTTGTATCATAAGTACTCTCTTTCTGAATTCTATTACCTTCTGAGTTAACCCATAATTTAGCTTTTTTAAACAAATCAAATTGAAATTGATGGATGCTTTAAAGTTTATAGTTTAATTTCTTTGTGTAACRTATCTTAACAAATTACAGTCAGTTTAGGATAAAATCAAGTGTACATAATACAAAATAAGCTTGTCAGGAAGCCTACTTGCTCAGGCTGCAGAGTTTTCGTATCTTCTTAGCATAAAGGAGAATTTTTAGCTGGCCTTATCCAAGTGTGTTGAGACCATGCAGTCCTGCACGTCTCCTGGAAATAGATGGTAAGGATGAATAACCGCCATCTTAGACGTGACTTTAACCTCTAATTCAATGCATACATAACATATGTCCTTCTGATCTGAGGAACACTACATTGGAGAAGACAGGCTAGATACAGATTGTCTTAATGGGAGTGATAAGAATGATTTTGAGGCACCAGAAATACAATGTTTCCCAAGCTGAGGTAGGACAGACAGCTATGCTTTTATGCAGATGGGGTCTTTTGAATGGCGTGTTTACAAAAGACTTAAMGAGTAGATTGACTCGATAGGTTCARTGAACCCATGTACCAGGAGGACGTTCTTGGGGGGCTTCTGTTGCCAGGAGGAGCCTGCAAGGGCTGTGCTGAGGTGGGTAGCCCTTCGTATGGCAGCTCCACAGCCTGGGGTCACCTCACTTCAGCCCTGGAAACAGATCCGAGCAGAGGAAAGGGTTGTGCATCAACACAGAAAGGCCACGGGTGAAGACATATCCTGCAGTAAGGGGAACCCCAGGCCATTTCTAATCTCTAAAGGACCTGCTTTTACCTGCCTGCAATCAGCTGGCATTTTCCATGCTAGCTGGCTGCCCCATTCTACTTTTATATCTTTTTTAAAAAAAAGCTGATACACTTCAAGTGTTTCCAAGATTAAGCTCATGTAAAAGCTAAGAAAAGTAAATAAATGATCCTAACTAGTTCCTTGACAAGTTCTTTCATGCTTTCAAGCAGAGACTTGTGGTCTGGCAACTGATCACACTCATGCTGCGGGTATGCGTTTTTCTGTCCCTGTGAGAGCTTCCTTGAATTCGGATCAAGCGTTAGACACCATGGAAAGCTCTGCACACGGGTGCTCAGGGAAGATTTACCAGACCCCGGCAGCAAAGCCCTCTGGAGAGCCTGCTGGTAGTGGTCATGGTGTGCTGCCTCCRGCTGCCGTGCCCTGCCTGCCACGGGCTGCTGCCGAGCTGGCCGAGGCGGTGGAGGGCACTTACACCGGCTGTAGTACGTGCCAGTACACTCCCTGTAGATGTTCGTGTCTGAGATAAACAGGGAGGGCAGAAATACGAAGAAAAGCTCGGGTGAAAATTGTCCAGCAGCCTTAATTCAGCCCCTGAGACATACATATTCCCTAACCTTGAGGGCTTGGCTTTGAAATCTTAACACTGAGTGTCATTTCTTACCTGCAATACAAATAATGCAGTTTCCACATCTTACATTTCCATAGGAATTGTTCAGTGAGCACCGATTTACTCAGGTTTGTTTTGTGTTGCTGTTACTTTTTATGGGTGCTTTTAATTTTCAGGTAGGAACCCTGGAGAAATAGCCTATCTAACATGGGTTAATGTGGTTATTTCTCTGTGGAGGGAGAGTAATCACATGAAACATGAGTGCTTGTTCTTGTGATTGCTTCCGAGGGTCAGGTGGTACTTTTTTTCTGACTTGCATTACCAATTGCTTCAGCTCTTAACTTGGAAGGATTGAAGAGTGCAAGGGGTTCAATATCACGTTCTCACTCTTCATGTGTTCCCATAACTGGGCTCTGAGTCCTTTGGCAGCAGAATAACAACATGATCCAGTATGAGTTCACATAGACAAATGCAAATGGTACATGCAAATGGTGGTATCTACTTACGGTAAATAAACTGATTATTGAGGAGTAAATCAAACTGACCTAAGTCTTCTTCCAGAATCATTTAACAATGGACCGGACAACATGCGATGTAACTAAATGCAGAGGAGAAGCCCAGGTGGGCAGACAGGAGGAATGTGTGGGACAACAGTTTTCTTCTGGAAAGCCATGGAAGCCCTAACTTCCATGACATCTACTGTGGCCTTCACAGGCTATTTATTTAGAATAATCCTAAGCAGGGTAGATCTATTATTTTGAACATAATATTTTTATGTGAATGTATAGATAATTGTGTAGTAGATTAGCCTTGTGTATTTTCACGAACATTTTTTTTGTATCGCTAACAAATATTTTTCACAAGCAAAAGAAAGAAGGCACAAATATACTCGGTGCACTTTCTTATTTATGCACATGTATTATTGCTAAATAATGTATGTTATTTCGCAACAGAAAGTTATTCTTGTGTCTATTGACATTAGTATTGCTGTTTCTTCAGTTAGATTTCTCATACATATGCATTACCTCGCCTTTCTCACCACACACCCAGGTAAGCAATCATCGTTCAGTATTTCATTGTATGAAATGGCAATAGAGAGTCTTGCAGCACCCACTGCTTTTACAGCCTCTGGCCCTGTCCTTTAAACAGTGCAATTTTAAACACTGTTTCCCAGAGGCACAGAGGCCGGACAAAGCAGGTCCAGGAGCAGAAGTTCCTGGGGTGGAGTGGTACAGGTCACCCGGAGCCCATCCACGCATGTTCCTTCCTTCCCCTGGGGGGCAGCAGAATATTGCTGTTAAGGTCAGTTCACTTGATGCTAAACCCTTGGGACTAACACAACACAGTTTCCTTGGCTGTGCAGAATTTTTCTGCTATGTATTCCTGCCGTCCTGGAAATAATCTGTGGTGCTGCTGGATGGGAAGAGCATTACCAGGTGAGGAGGGTGGGTTGAAGTACGATGCTTCTATTGAAAGCATTAAGTGAGACAAACCTCTAACCTGTAGGTACCTTCAGGTTGCAGTTTGCCCCTTGCCTCCCTTAAATTCCACATCAGCTCTAGGAAGGCTCATGTCTGGGATGCTGAATTGGTTCAGCGAAGGTGTCAGGTTGGCAGGGCTGGAATATAAGCTCTGCCTTGTCACAAAGGTGGGACCTGTAGACCTGGTCCTACAGACAGTCCAAGAAGTTCTGCAACCTCTTTGTGCTACAGAAGTAGTTTGTCCTTTCATGGGCAGGCACAGTGCGGGTCATGTTGCGTATCCCAGGACACCCAAAGTATCAGATATTCCATCTGATTTGTTTGGGGTTTTGGGAGAAGTGTGAATGTCTTTCTCATAGAGCACCTATGGCTCAAGCTGTTCAGCACAGCTTTTCCACGCTGCTTTGCCAAAGTCTTTCAGCATTCACCTGATCTAGAGGCACCATCCTTAAAGGAAAAGAGTCTTAAGACATTTCTCCTCCTATATTACGTTTAAATGTTCAGAAGCAATGACAGTGTCCTAAAGTAGTGAGACTGTCTTGCAAACCATTAAAATTTTGAAAATACGATACATTTGAAAATCTCTTTACTATTCCTGCTTTCTGGGACCATATTTTCAGTTTACTTTTCAACTGTTTTGGTGATAATAAAGAGCCAACCAAAACAGAGGGTACTTTCATATACACTGTCACAAGTCCTACAACAGGCTGCAAGCATTGCCCTTCTCATCTTTACCTGCTGCCCCTTGCTCAGACTGCAGCATAACTCTACCCATTGCAGTGGAAGGCATTTTTGTAGTAAGCAATGGGCCATAAGAAAATGAAGGTGGCTACAGGCACGTTTCACRTAGTGTTTCCAATCGGAATGGCCTCAAGAGCGTTGGTTGCAAGCTGGCAGCTTGGAAGTAAAAGACATCATATCCCATTATCAGTCTCACCACCTCCTCCCTTTCAAGCACTGTTTGAAGAAGCCCAAGGCAATTGAGTAGCTATTGAATCACTTCTGTTAAAGTTGGACTTCCTAAGGCTGGCTGTTTATTAAAAAAAAATCTAGCACTGGAAGAGATTCAAAGAAAGCATAAATTGTATTACCTTGGAAAGTACTGGAAAGCAAGTGTTGAGGTCCAGCAAGGGCATATAGGGTAATGTATTAAATATGATATCCTACCACAAGCAGGACTTTCTTCAGCTGTAGGAGATGTGATGAAAAATAGGGCTAAAGGAAGGTTAAGAGGCTCTGGATTCTGAATTGCTTTGTAACAAAAGTGTCTTGGGGTGATTTATGAGAGATTCAGGACTTTCATGTCTTCTGGGAAATGAAATTTTTTTTATGGGAAGCTATTCAGAATGCCATAAACCCTTATTTTTTTCCAACTAAATATATTTTGCACCTCCAGGTATTGTGTGGCAAAATAAACAATAATAATAATAAAGACAGGTCGGATGAAAAGCCTCATTTCTGCTGGATAAATGTCTAAGGAGAGGCCTCTTAGCACTGCGTGGTGGACTAGGAAGGCAGCAGGATGCCTCTGGATGTGGGGATGCTCTGGAGGTGGCCTGCAGGCACAAAGCCCGCAGTGCCTGCCTGGCTCCCCGCGGGCAGCAGAGGATTATCATACAAGAGCGGGGGGCTCTACCTACAACTGACCCACAGGATGAAGGCAACTGTCCATACCTGGCACATGCCATAGCCAAGGAGGATGGTATAACAACTTGGCAGCCACTAGMCTTATACTGCTCTGAAAAGCAACTGTATATAATACCATGATTTCCCATATGCACAGCCTGTACATTAGGGTCATCAGTGTGTCCCGGAGTGGTAAAACTACTTTTTTTTTTACACAGTTTTGGTCCTGTTATCCCAGAACAGCCAGCACCATGACGGGATATTAGCCGGATGCTTTTCATTGTAAAACATCATCAACTGAGTCATTTACTGAATCCTAACATTTTTGCATCTGGGCTGCAGGAAAACAGATGTACACAAGTGACTCTGAGGGCTGAAATGACTCACGGTGCTTTATCACTGGTGATGGCCTGTGAGAAGGAAAGACAGCAGCTTGAGCCCAAGTCTGAGCCTGCAAGGCTGGTAACTGGAACATTTTTTACTTGTAACCAGAGCACATCTCTTATGGAAGCTGCTGAATGATGGTAAACCAGAATGCTGTGTGCCACTGTCTAACAGAGGCATTTCACAGCATGTAAGGGCATCGTAAAAGCAATACCATTTCTCAGATCTGTAGCATGGCTCCTGACTCTTAATATTGTCTTTTCTGTATATCAGTGGGGGTTCTTGGCATACAAAAGAACAGTACCGGAAGCAAAATGTCATTTTCAGGCTGGGAGTAAAAATTTTGCTCTAAGACTGATTAGAAATGAAATTTAAAAGATGCAGAGATTTACTAGTTCAGCCTACAGTCAAAATGCTCAATGCCGCAATGCCAAAGAGAGTCAACTACTATCAGCCATTTGCTTACCCTCCTAAAGCACCAAAATCAATCCCTGAAATGAAGTAAACATAGCTGCATTGATCTGGCAATGACCAAATTTTTGAAAGTCACTAAGAGGCTATAATGGTATTTTAATAAAATACAGCATTTATTGGAGTGTTAACATGTAGGCAATGGGAAGGTTACGTGATTGCTCTGATCAGTCTCAGGACTGGAGAGCAAACGGTAGCAGGAATCTTACCCAGGGTACAGCCGAGAGACAAGAATATCATTAAAAAAACCCAAGTGCTGTTCAATTAAATGTGGCTGTCTTGATAGTGGGGTGATTTCTCTGGATATCTTTGGCATGGGAACAAAAAGATGCATTGTTTTCCACTTTTTAGGGGAAGCTTACAGAAAATGTGTCCTCCTTGTTTGGGCAGCCCATTAATTTGCCCTTGGCAGCTCTCTTCAGTCGAGAACCACAGAGCCAGATGTGGGCAAACCTATCTCAAGTGACCCTGATGGAKATGCTCCATACCATGGGTGTACGCCTAGCTGCCATACCATATTTCTATACCCCATGTTTCCATAACTGTGTGGGTTGTTGCTTTCTGTACTCTACATGAAACGTTTGCTGCAATCACCAATACATGAACAGCATCACCAAACAACTTCCCTACCCCTTCCTTCTCCTGGCATTACTGTAGCCAGGGCTAGCAGGGATCTGGGGAAGGCAAAGGGCAGCAAAGCCTCTCTACAGGGTCTGCTTTTTGAGAGGTGCGAGATTGTCCTTTATAGAAAGTCCACAGTCTTAGCTTTTTCCTGGGTGCCCTTGGTGCCCCTGCCCACCCTCTTTGCATTGATGAGCACAGGGACTGCTGGGCACTGATGTCTGCCCTCGGGGACGGGACAGTCCTTCTGGCTTTTCAAACCTGAAACTGAAGCTTAAACTCCCAATTTAATCACTGTTTTTTAGTAATATTTTTTTGTCAGCTTGAGGAACAACTTTCTTTCACACATCTGGAAACTTGCTACAAATGCTTTCTTCTTTCTCTAGTTGTCCTGATTATATTAAAGATTCATCTTAGTTGCAACACTGATTTCTCACTAACTACCACCTTACAGTGCAAAAGGGCCATGGTCCTGCCCCTATTATAAAGAAGCCCCTATAGAGCATCTCACCCTTCAGGTGGGGGAAGCCTTATGTGTCATTTTCCTGCCTAACACAAACTTTAGTGCATCTTTAGGACCTTCGGAGTGGTAGCAGGAGATACTCTGCTGTTGCATCCCCTGGGGAAATGTTGCCTATTACCTCCTGTCCAGGGCTATATGGTCCATTCCCCTAGGATGTGTACAGTCCTAGGGGACTTTAGGTCTATACCAATAGAAAGGTAGAGACATGCCAGAGCAAACTATCCCTGTAGCCAGCCAAATGTATGTTCCAAAACTGTRCATTAGGCTGGTACCTAAACCCGGTGGTGACCAATGCCTTTTGCTCATGAAGGGTGGGATTCAGCTTCAGAGACACTTACACAGCGGCCCCTGCATGCAGGTCTCTACGTGAGGGCTGATGTCAGCTCCCAGCAGTCGCTGGACATGGGGTACAGGATTTGGTGGCCTGAGACCCCTGGGGTGTCTTCAGGACATCAAAGAGCAGGCAACAGATGCACCACGGGACTTACGGGAGGTCTGTACTCCTCCAAAGGAGCAGGTGAGGGAAAGSTTAAGGCACTCACCTGGCACTAGATGTTTATGCTTAAGCAACTGAAGTGAGCAGTAAATGTTCTTCTGCAAAGTCCCTGGAGAGTCTTGTCGTCTGCTCCTGGGTGTTCATAGAAATGCTTGTGGGAAAAGGAGGTACTCCTTGAGAGCAGGAACAACTCTGTAACAGCGGAGTGCCAAGGACACTTGCCTGAATGCCAGCCCCTGCTGCAATGTATTTGCTGCTAAATGTATGCTAAATGTATTTGCTGCTAAATACTCATTTAGGTGAGAACAGAAACCTGGTGTTTCGAGATAAGCTTTCTACCCCTTAACCTACAGATTGATGTTGATCCCTGTTTCCTCTCACTCTCCCCTATTTTCTCTTTCCCATTCTCTCAGTGTTTTCCCACCTTGCTACTCCTTTCACACAATCATTTTCCCTCCCCCTTTCAGCTGCTTTTGCTTGGAAAGGCTGGTTCAGGCAACCAGCACGAGAGTCCGAGCTGTGAATCCAGGTTGGAGACTACTCTTAAGTCTCAGAGAGACAAAGCCAAAGACACACACGCTCCTTTCTTCAGCCAACTCTCTGGTCAGCTTTCTGGCCTTTGCAGATTGGCTGCCATGGATGCCTGGGGGAAGCTCCATAGCTGTTGCTTGAGGAGCTGTGCACAGGTGGAGATGCCCCTCCTGAGGCTTCTCTTCAGCCTCACAGTGCTGCTGCTCCTGCAMGTGGCCCAAATGTGCCCATCCTCATTTTCAAGCCTTCATCTTTCTGCGTAGTCCTTTTGGATCACACTAAAGAATTTAGGGGGGCCATGAGAACTAAGTACTTAAAGGATGTGTGTTGATACAACTACTAATGAGGTTTTGTCATAGTTGCCTGCAGAAGCAAAGCACTCAAGCTGATGCCTCAGCAYATCACTCCATCTGATATCCCTCATTAAACTCTGTTCAGTAGTTTATGTCCCTAGAAACCAGTAACCAGCTGAGATGCTCTTTTTTTGCTTCCCTACAGTATCTATTATTTAGCTTTTTTAACTTCCATTTCTAAGGCAAGCTCTCTGACCCTCTGTTAACTTCAGCCATGTAATCAACCTCCTTCCAGTACTACAGGATGTTGTGTCCCTCTATTACTACAAAGCTATATTACCTTTTGTGTTTTACCTGATTGGGCTTGGAGCACCTGGTTCCAGTGCCTCACCTCGGTTCCTTAGAAAATCCCCCTCTTGGTTAGCTGTTTAAATAACTCCATCCCTAACAATCCCGGGGTTTAACAAAACAGGTTCTTTTTGAAAGGCTTGACCCTAGCTACCCAAAACAATTCCTGCTCTTTCGTTTGATGTTACCTTCTGGATACCTTATTCTGTCTCTTTGGAGCTGCTTTTCTGTGCTGGCTTTGTATGTCCTGCATTAAGTTTATTTTATTTTGCCCTGRAGGCCATGGGTCTACTTTGTAATTATAAGTCTTTGTTGCCTTTCTTTGAGTACTTTCCAATGCAGCAGTACCTATTTTTAATTGACTTGGCAGAGAAAGGATGTGAGCCTGAAATGCACCACAGATTACAAGAATGTTATTTTTTAAAGCTTTGMCTGATCAAGAGCAAGGTAGATTTTTGCTCTATTGGCAAAAGCTTGGATCGCCTTCCAAGTCTAACCAAGAACACTTCCTGTGTCTTTTGCAATCTCTCTTGAACCATTTGGAAAGTGAGKGGGCCACGAGCTCTGTAATTCCTCCTGCAAGGTTGAACGTGGGCTTCTGCAAGGCCATTGAAACCAAAGGGCTCTGTGCCTGTATAATATTATAGGCCATATTTCTGCTGATATAAGCTGGATTCAGAGAGAGAGTTTTTGTCTCAACTGGATACCTCACTGAACTTAAAAGTAATTAGAGTCTGGGAAGAAGCATATTACAAGCAGAAGAATGATTGAATTTTAATAAATTAGATTTGAATTAGAAAATATATTATTATTGGAGATTTTTGTAAACTATTTTTCTCCTATGGACTATAATGCACCATATTCCTACATTTATAATTACTTGCCTTTGCTTTTAGTTTGATCTTAGTGATTAAAGCTGAAAGATATAAAAAGTGCATTAATGTGGTTGCAATTTCTAGGAAGCAAATCGTAGTAAGAAATACCAGATTATCCTAATAGTTTTACAGAATAACATGAAAGCCACACCCACAGTCAGTTACTATAAATCTTTTATTCAAATGGGGGTGGATGGATGAAAATAGGTATAAAAACCCTATATAAACACATGTGGATGCACCTATAAGCACACACCCCCTCTGATAAAAACACAACAGATCAGTATTGGATAGTGTGATAGTGGTTACCTAGGTATATAGTGTTTGTACTTAATATAAATATTTTGGAATGATGTGATTTTTATCATTTACAAAACAAAACTCTTTCCACTTTGTGTGCAGGCTGAAGCAATACTCTCATTCAAAATCCCAGGACGCAGTGCAACCTCAGTGCTACACTCATTTCTGCTCACTTGCACAGCCTGCACCCTTGTGGGACTGATMCTGCAAGACCTTGAGCAATCTGCCATGAGCAATAGCGCTGTAAAAGACAAGCTTATGGCTTAACCACACAAGTTATTCCTCTGAGCCTGAAGCACAATTTAAGTGCTTCAAGTTAGGCCAAGTACGCATCGAGGCCAGAAGCGTGGTGCCTACCCCCTTGCAAGGAGCAAGCTTGGCTCTGCAGTGGCACTCCCACACGTGGCAGATGTGTGCAGGGCTGGATCCTATTTTTACTTGACAATTGATCATGTTATTCATCATGATAAAAGTCCACCCAGCAAAAGAGCAGGTTGGCTGCATGGGACACAAATGTACGTGTCAGGAGCGTTTTGGGAAGGTAAAAAATCTTCAAAATAGGCTAAAGGCCGGATGGAAAACTGAGCTTGTTAAATAAGTTGCTTTTCAGCTTGTACAGCCAGCCAGAGCCCGGTACAGCATCCTCCAGGTACATACCCTAATTTGCACTAGTTTGGGTTATTGTAGTGCATTTAATAACATTTGATGGTAGCCCAGAAAATCTTGGTGCCTCTAAGACCAGTGTGAGCTGATGGCAGACAAGGCTGCCGAGAGCATCCCTCCTACAAATTGGTGCACGAAGACCTGTATTCTGGAAATGGCACTCTTGTTGGAGCCTACGAAATCTCTGTTTGGGGTGGAGGATGCTGGATTTTGGGCACTACAGACATACCCAGGTTGAAATACAAACATCCTCTTTTGATTTTTTTTCCCCACACCAGAGGACTTGTAAATAAGATGTTGAGATTGCAGCGGACCCGTGGGCTCTGGAGATGGCTGTGGGAAATGAAGTGCACAGAGCTTTACCGCATATATGCTTTCCTAATGAGTGCAGGAGAGTTAACGCACAGCAGCTTTTAAAGCAAGAGCAACACAAATGAGCAAGCAGTGGGAAGCTTACATTTGAAACCAAAATTTGTTCTTTACTTTAAAAATACATGTTTGCCTCTAGAGAAGAAATAGTTCTGCTGTTCTCTTCTGGTTAAGTAGGAATTTTAATAGTAAATAATTTTACTGTAGAAAGTAACATTTCTTGGCAGTCAATTATCTAATATACTCAATACATAAGGGAAAAAGAGTCCAGATTTTAGCTGACCAAGGCAGTGGGGTTCACCAACACGGAAAATGTTAATATTCTACCCTTCACAGATATACAATATCTATCTATCAGTGTATTTCTAAGTGCCCAATCATTGTCATATCTCCCTGGATACTTTACAAAATCAGATAAACCATGGCAACTGAATAATAATGTGGCTTGAAAGGAAAAGCCATTAACAAAAAAGAAATGCATTCTCCCCACTAGTTCCTTAATTTAAAATTCACACCAGGCTTCAGCAATCTGAATATTAGAAGAAAAAATTTCAAAGAGAATATGCAATGACTAAGTGGTTATATATTCCCATGTCCTCCCAGAAAAGTAAATGACAACTATGCTTGGCAGAAACCTGAGGAGTTGCACTATACCCAATCAGCCCAATTGTCTCCAGTTTTTACCTCCAGTGATGGCCAGCAGTAAAGTGGTTTGGCACTGCATGTTTGGTTTTAAGCTTTGTATCTCCATAAAGGAGGCTAGGTACTACTGTATGTGTAGAGGAATTTTGTTCATCATTGCAAAGCAAGCCATGGAAAGCAGGAAGGCATATATGCCTCGTGCATTTTTCATCCTGGCTAATACAACAGCAGTTAATCTCCTTAAGGCTGCTGGCAGCTGTGATGTGTAAGGGACTGTGGTACAACAGCAGAGCTCTCCCCATCCTGTGGCAGTGCATCAGAGAGCGGTAAAGGCCACTTGCTTTATTCCTCACAGAAGTATCTAACTCTTGCTAAGGTTTCAAGAGYGGCTTGTGGCAGTGAATTCCACATGATAGTTGCATAATGCGTGGAAAAGAATTGTCTTTGAGGATTTTCTGATTTCTACAMGGGTGGTTGCTTTTCTTAAGTTTGAAAGTGTCAATAGTAGACCTCAGTTGCTGTCCTGTTTTCTGCATTATATGCTTGCTCATTTGTCTGTCCTAACTTTTACAAGATCTCCTCATATGGGAGAATACATCCTATGCATATTTTTGGTATTATCCTTTTCTCTGGTTTCAGCTGTAACGTTTTTAGCTGTAATATTTGAAACTATGCATCCTAGAGACCTCCTTCTAGGTTAGTTAATGGGGCTTCAGTGATCTGCAACAAAAGTATTTGGTCTTTTGATTTGGTACTATTTTTTGTTACCTTATTAATACAGTTTAACATTTATTTGATCTGCTTTCTTATTTCCTGTTGAGACTTTTTCAATGAGATATCCATGGTGATGTTCGTGTTCTCTCTTATGATTTATTTGATTTAAAGTACTTTAGTACTGAGGTAGATGTGGCCTTCTCCTGCCTTTCATTTCTATCAGTTAATTTAACAGCAACTATCTGTCTTGCATTCAGTTTCATCTTTCATTAMGTGACCTTTTTGGCAATGTTGTTAGATTCTTTGGGAATTCTACACGGTCTTTTGTTTTTCTATTATGATCTTGTGTCATCCTGAAATGATGTCACTTCATTCACTGCCATTCAGACTATTTTCTGGGTAATATAACTCATATCCGTGGACTCTTTTCTGGTTACAGCACTTTTTTAAATTGAAGATTGGCTATATAATCTTTCTCTCTGCTTATAACTTTTCAGGTTCTTATAAAACCAGAACAGAATGGCTCTCCCACATCTGTTTTTGAGTCCATGGGTGAATAGAGAAATATTCAGAAAATTTGGATGAAGAAATTCTATTATTATACTTCTATTGTATTTTAAAGGAAGAATAAAAATAAACATGGAGTTGGACTAGGTCACATTTAATATTCTGAAATAAATATTGAAATCTCTAAAATTGATATAATATCATATGATAACCATAAGTAATCAAAACAGTTAAGTCATCCATAAGAATCATGGTTCTCTTCTACTTGCAGAGCTCAGAGTAACACAGGGATGATTTCATTGCCAGGCAATACCTATAACATGCTGTCAGGTAGGAAGCTAACAAAGCAGGCTGTGGCTATTCTAAATTATATAATTAGTGTGATTAGTAAGAATACCTGAGCATCAGGAGAAGTAAACATTAGATTAAGGAAAAAAAAAAAGATTTTTCTTAACAGCTTCAGTCCCCAGAGAGAAGTTAATCCTGCATGTCAAACACATGCTATAAACCGGTTCACTAATAGTCTCAGCCATCTGCTAAAAAAAAATAAAGCGAGCCATTCATTCACAAGAACTTGATAAGGTCAATAAATCCTCAAAGGCTAATGAAGTAAAGGGTTCTGAGCAAGGATTTAGCTACGTCTGTAYGCATGGGAAGGCGGCTCTCGTACCATCCATCCATCCCCCTGAGCATTTTACAGAAGGGCTTTGACGTTTTGGGAAACGCACAAGCACACCTCTTCATGGTTCATGTCTCACGCTGCCCGTGTAGCCACACCACTGATAAGCCTTGTGGGGCTGCCCACAAACCAACAAGCTGCTGTGGGCTTTCCTGAATGCTGACATATGAATGTAAAGAAAAAGGGCTGTAGAGCCTTGTATTTCTGTCGAATTGACAAACATGGGCAGATCAGATTTTCTGAAACACTGACTTCAGCACACCCAACCGGTAATACGCTTATGCCGGTCATGCGAGCACATTTTCAGAGCACCCCTGAGCCCAGAGCCTTGAGAGCTACACGGCACCCCAGGGCACCACCGCGCTGCCATCGCCTTTCAAACTGGCTGCAGCCTCACTATACAAACCACCACATTGGATCTCAATGTTTACTTATAAAACTTTTAGAGTTACTCATTCCATAAGTTAAAATAAACAGGAGAAGGGGTAAGATCTTCTGAACAAGATGCACACATGCACACAGAGATATGCATATGTATATATAGCAAGTGAGTTGATAAAAATTAAACCCAAACTTTCAGCTATTAGCTTCAGCCTCAAGAAAAGACAGACTAAGCTGCAAGCCCAGAGGATTATCACATCTCTCTTCTGGCAAAGCAGAGAGGGAGAGGATGTGTTCTGCAACTGAAAGRCCCTTGCCTGAAATGGGATTTCAGGTTGCCTGGAGGCCCGTCTGAAACATAGCAAAGCAGCAGCTGCTTGTGCAGATCTCTCCCAGGGCAATGTRGCTTAGGGAAAGTAATGAAAAAAGGTTTGCAAGCCTTTTAGGACTTAATACGGTTATGGCAAGTTGCAGGCAGAAGTCTATCAGCTCCCAGGAAACTCCCCAGCATTGCTACCCTTGCGCGCCTGGCACTGAGGCACGCTCGGTGGCGGGGCAGGCGCAAGTCTGCACTCATCTCCGGAGGGCAGCGAGGTGTCAGGAGAGGTGGCTACTGCAAGCCACCTTCTGGCGGAGAAAATCCCAGATCGCTGTGGCCAAATGCATTTGAGGGAGGATAAGTTGCATTCTTCTGAATGCATATGGATGAAGAATTTGCATCCTTTGCAGCTAAGTTTTACCTGATATGTTGCAAGGTGATTTGTCRGTACCCACTGAATTACTGGGTTCGCCTGGATTTCTTGCTGGAATTACCCACATTATCTTTGGAATTTTAGGTATGACCAGAGGTAAGGTTTGATGCTCTGTCACGGTGTGGGAGTCCTGTGGGGTATCCTACTATTGTTTCGGATATTGTGCACTATCCAGGTCAAGATTACTAGCAAGCCAATTATCTGCAAAACTGTGCAATGGACATTTGCACTTTGCTGGCTGCTTATACAATTTTTAATAACCTTGTAATCTCAGCCAAGACCATGCTTGGCAGGACAAACAGAGTTTTGTCCTGTCTCTGGACTTTCCCTTGCCAGAAGTGCCTCTGCCAAGATGCAGCTCTAACAGGATTAACCCAGAGCACAAGATTAACCTAGGGAGTTGGTGTAATGAAAAAATATGACTTTTTTTTTACTTGATATGATTAGCAAATGAAATATAACMAGTTGACAGCACCAGATAAACAGTCTGTAGCACTCTTTAAACAATATAATGGACCATTAGCAGTTCTAACAGGAGTTAGCTCAACCCAGCTTTGTCTGATACAAATACCAACATCTGCTCTCTAGCAGGAGCCAGGTAGCAGAGATCACATCACATATTTTCTGAAGAGAGCTTAAATCACAGCCTTTCACAGTTACTAAAGTAAAGGCATTTTGAACTTGTCTCCTGAAAACCCCATTCTGAGGCAGCAGTTAGAGTCAGCAGGGTTTCCGACACTGACTTCAGTGAGATGCCTAAATCAAAGCATCTTTTCTTGGAAACATGGTGGTGATGTATCTGTTTGGAAAAGAATCATTCAGGATGAAAGACAATAGAGCAGACATTTAAAAATGTAGGCAGACTATCAGGAAAAGCTTCCCAAAAATCATTCAATTGCAAGACTGAAAGAAACTCTGAGACAACTTTTAAGCCAAACCCCTGCTTTACAGCAGAACCAAGTATTTTCACACCACTCCTGAGAGACATTTCTAACCTCTTCTTAAAACTCCAGTGAAAGTTATGTAAAASCTTTCCTTAAAAGTTTTTTCCAATGTCTTACTAGCCCAAGAACTGGAAAATGCTTTCTCATATATAATGCAATTTTGCATTACTGTTAATTTAACTGTTGTCTTGTTTTCAATATAGTTAATCACTGTCCAACTAAAAGTTGTCTTTTTTTTTTCATTTAAAGACCGTTATTATATCCTCTCTATCTTCCATTTTCTAAAGAAAATAAACCATATATTTGAGCCTTTCCTTAGAAGTCAGGGTGTCTGAATTTTTGTTCTTTTTCTGTGGACCCTCTTTTCTCAAAGGAGGGAGCTAAAGCTGGACACAGTATTCCAGCAGCACTGAGAACAGCCAAATTATTAACTCCCATATCTTATCTGACACTCCTGCCAATACATCTCATGATATTTTTCTTTTTCAGCAGCAGCTTCCTGCTTTTGACTCATGTTAAGATTCTGGTTCATTGTAACCCTAGATCMTTTTCTGCAGAGTAATCCCAGATCCTTCTCTCTCGATATCCCCAAGCTTATATTTGTGCATTTGATTTTTTCCCTCCTAAGTGCAGTACTTTGTACTTGTCTTTATTTCGTTTCATCTTATTGATTTCAGGCCATTTCTCTGATTTGTCAAGATCATTTCAAATTCTAAACTTGTCCTCTTCAGAGCTCGCAACCCTCCCAGCTTGGTGTCATCAGCAAATTAGTATATATGCTATTCCATCATTTGAACTGCTAATGAAATTATTGAACAGAACTGGCCCAAGATAGCCCCCTGCGGGAGCCCATATAAAATGCTTGTCAGGTTTGATAGAGAGTGTTGATAAGAATGTGAATCATTCTGACTATGTTTTTTCAAGCAACGTATCCGCTGTACAGTAATTTCAGCCAGGCCATATCCCACTGTGCTATGAAATGATGGAGACCATTATACAGGACTGTGTCAAAAGCCCTACTGAAGAAGTCACAGCAACTGTCCTCCTCTTATCCAGCAGGCCTAGCAAGAGAGGAAATCAGATAGGTTTGACATGATTTGTTTTTCACAAATCCATGCTGGCTGTTTCTTATCACCTTATTATTCTCTAGGTGCTTATAAATCAATCAAGTTATAATTTGTTCCAGGATCTTCTCAGGTGCTGAAATTATACTGACTTCTCCAAAATTCTCAAGGGCTTCCTTTATTCCATTTCTGAAGATAGAAACCATGACTTGTCATTCTTTGTCTTCTGAAATTTCTTCTGCACTTCATGAATTCTCAAAGATATGCTTTTCAGATTGCCTCTGTTGGCTTCCTCTGGCCCAAATTCACCCTGACACACAGTCCTCTCTGTGGCTCTGCAACTGCCCCCCACCCTCCTAGGCTGCCCGTGGTCTTCCTCACCACAGCCTCTGATGCYGTGCAACAGCCTTGGCTCTTGCAGATGAGGGAGGCATCCCTGGCTTTCCTCCACCTTGAGCTGCTCCTTTCCCCCAGCCCAGGGGCTCCCCCAGCAAGTCCTTACCCATGCCAAGCTCTGCAGCTCTGCGGAGAGCGGCCGCTGCACAACCCTACGCTGCCTGTCAGGGGGTATTACTGGATCTCTTAGAGAGGATGGTCAGTAAATCCACTCCAATGAAGTAATTTAATATTAAGCAAGTGAATTATTACAATTCTGAGATAGATGCTCYGAGTCAGGCTTCTTGGATGAGGTCTTACTATATATTCTGCCTAGTATGGTAGTCTGGAGAGTATTTCAACATGATATAAAAGCTTGAACTTGACTAATTATTATTCAAAAGATTTTTTCCTTTGGTCAGTTTTGTAACTTTTTTTTTGTTAATATTAATGTTGATTAGCTTCTGGAAACAATTGCATTTGTGAGAACCAGAGCCAAAAAAAGAAGAAAAAAGGCATTAACATATCAGCCTTAGATGTGTCATTTGTTACATCCTCTCCTTCTGTTAAGTACRGCCTTTCTTTCACCTCCATCTGCCTTCTAACAAATTTGAAAGTAAAAAACAAAAGGGAACAAAATCCAAACTTTTTTATTGCTTACTCTTTCAAAGTGTGATCCATTCAGATGGAGATTATTTTTCTGGAAGAGCTGATAAGAGTTTCTTGGGACAACTACTCTAGTAGGAAAAACATCATAGATGTGCTACAGAAAGCTATGCTGACAAAGAGAAGGTTATGATCTAATGTGATTTTTCCTCTCCCTTCCAGTCTGTAATATTATATGAGCAGAAGAAGGAACRTACCATTAAAATCAGAATTTGGTTAATTACGTCCTACTCATTTACATTCACCTTTAACTTCAGCTGAGCAACTTCATTCTCAGACATAAACATCATCTTGCAGGGTTATTTCTGTTCTGAAATCCTGATGCAGTGTTTCTTCTGCAATCAAGAGCTGACAAACGTGTGCATTTGCAGCGTGCCAGCCAGGCAGTACTCCATTGCAGAAATGGGTGCTGGCTTAGCAGAGAGAAGAGCACGGTGCTCACAGTGAGATTGAGTCTGTCACACCCACCAGAAGGAAGAGGCAACAAGTAGGAGAGGAAACTGAAATGACGTGTACCTTCCTCACATGTGGTGTTGAATAAAGCCAAATCAACAACTTTCCATATTTGGCTCCATAGTAGACATTGCATTTTCAAGGTTTGATGTCAAGTGCTTTTCCTCTGGATTTCTGTTTTCACGCTGAGAAATGATCAGCATATTGATGCAAACTGCATAGCTCCATTTTTCCTTTAGCTTTGCACTAGATATTTGGAAGCTGGCAACCCGGAGTCATAGGTGCAGGGAAGCGTCGCTTCCAGGAAGAGTGTATGCACTTGACAGCTTTGGCTGCAGATGTTTTTCAACTTGAACTTTTCATTAACAGACTTCTGTATATACCTACACATAAAGCATAAGGTATTATCCAATTCCCCAGGGAATCTGCACTTGGCATGGTACATGAATGTAATACCTTTAGCTTTTGACATGACTTTCATTGCAGCTGAGCATGGATAAATCTCCAAGAAGTCACTTGTTCTTCCTCAGCCAGGACCTCCACTACATATGCCAGGTAAAGCGAAAAATAGACTCTCTCTTCCACTAGAAACACATGGAGGTTTCCAAAGTTCGTTTTCATCTTACACTGGGACAAACAGTTGAACTCTCTAATTTTTTCTGATAGAACAAAATATATTCAATATACTGATATAATAATTTGTGATTTAACATATCCTAAAAGCAAACTGAAATGTYATGATTTCCCACAAAAATTGATCCATTACCTCAAAATATTTCAGTGTGAGTGAGTAACAAGTTGTGCACTTTTTTAACAAGTTGTCCCTCCAAATACTTGTAACCTTCTTTTATCCACCTCAAATACCTCAAGAGCAGGTCATTACATCACTATCTGGCTACCTCAGATTTTTTAATGAATTCATCTTCACARGTCCCATGTGTATTAAGTGGTATTATCCCTGCTATGCAGACAGGGCAATTACTCGAGGATACAGAAAAAGAGCGTCTTCCGGRTCCAGGGACAATGTTCTCTCTCAGACACATCCCATACACATTTTTAGCTCCAAGTATCGAACCATAGACTCAGACAACTGCAGGCAACCCACATTCTGCTCTTTCTGGGTCCTTTTTGCCTACTCTGAACTGCCAGCCTAATTCCTCAGCTACATCTGCATGCACAGCATAGAGAAGAGAACATAGCTCTCTTCTCTGTCAGTCTTGAATAAACACTGCCTCACCCAGAAAGAAACCAGGGACCTTGGAGATGTCCTAACCCATGGTGAATGTCAACGGCCCTCAAAGGCTCACACAGCACCCATAGGTCAGAATGGCTGAGCCGTGAACTTGTCTGTTCCAGCTCTGTCGTATTGTTATTGACGGGGAAGTGAGGTGATAGTGCTGAAGGATGCATGAACCCAGTCGTGCTCAGCTCCTTAGGGGCAAAATATCTTAGCACAGAACTGCAAAACAGAGGTATTTTGGGGAAGTGGGCTGCAATCTTTCATTATGTATTGCAAAAATGCCATCTCTTAAACACAATCATCTTGATGTTGTCCCACATTACACATGTAGCTATGCACTCATCTCTTCTCAAGCTRGTGCCTAAGTGGCATCATTTATGTCATTTGCAGTGGTTGTGCAGTGATTTACCACTCTGTAGTAAGTACCGGTTGTTGKTGGTGAACTCCAGGTCTTAAGTTTTTGTTTATCATGAAAATAGACAAGGTTTCATCATCAAATTGTCAAAATTTATAGGTTGTAACTCATGCCTGTGCCTTTCTTCTCCAATTATGATCTCAACGACCAAAGCATAGAAAGATTCAGAAAAGTTTCCCTGTTCTATTCAAATCTTACTTTTCTCCCTAGGAGAATTAATTTCTATTTAACAGGTGGAAACATTTAGAAAATCCCACAGTGAACTAAAAATAACATAATTTCTGCCATCTACTCAGAATCCCCTCATGGCTTTTGCAGGAGCATTCGCTCTAAGGAAATACTGTTACAGCAAGTATAATTACAGCAGGGTAATACATACTGGACAGCCAAGTTATAGCAGCTTTACCAGAGACTGCATTATACTACACTAAATCTGTTTTACTACATGTTTTACTAAAGATTTTCTTTAGAAGTTGAGAAGACTGTTATAGAGCTTCTACCAACTAATGTTACTCTTATGGGCAATTCAATAGATTAATATTGATTGTGCAGTTCTGATATCCTGAGAGATTTCAACATAGTCTTTAATATTGTCCTAGTTTCCCTTCTTTTCCTGCCCATTTTTTGTAAGACTCAAAACAGTGTTTCCATCTTGTCATCCATTTGCTCATCCTGATTGACACTGTGTGGTATTGTACAGATGCTGGAAGTGGAGGGTACTCTTTTGCTGTGAGTTGTGGTGTCCCCTTTCCATCTTATCTTTTCCCAATTATACCTAAGATACCACAGGGTTATTCACCACCTCCCTCTGCCCAAGCCCTAGGTAATATCTGTGCCTCAATTTGCCTTGTTGTCCTCCCAAGCACACAGTGGAATCTTAAAATGGTAACTTGCACATGCTCTTCACCAAACRCTCTTCCAGTTTCTGGCTTCTTCATTTCAACAAGGTTCTGCAAGGACGAGCCACCTTTTCTCACCTGCTTAAAGCAAAACTCTACATACTCCACAAGAAAGTGGACCTGTGGTTTCTATCGAGACTATTGGATTTTATTTATAAACATTTGGAGCAACAAAATGTAAATCCCTTCCCAGAGGAAGGTGGCCAGAGCCATGTTCTGCGTGCACGTACGTGTGTGTGTGGGTGTAGCAATGGCTGTGTTTCCTCCCCGCTCCCCTCAGCCCCGCAGCAATGCCAGGGCACCTTCCCTATAYGTGCGAAAGCGCGGCAGAGCCCTCTCCTTTCCTGGTGCCATGCAGGGGGCCAAGCAGGCCTTTGATATTAAATTCCTTTTAYTTTATCCTGTCCCCAGTTTCACTGCATTGCGGACTTTTTGACTGAAACCATGTAAGTGCACTTTAAGAGGTTTAACCCAAGGTTTCCACAGCCATGTAGGGCATGCGGTGAGTTTCAACCGAGCTGTTAGGTATTAGGGCATTACAGGAAAGACGAGAATAGTATCTTTCCTTCCCCCCAGGTGTACATTTGGGAGTCTGCTGCTGTCCTCTGGCTGCCCCTGCTGCCTGCCTGGAGGGGACAGTGCAAGAGGGAGGCTGAAGGCAAGTGAAGAAGCAGTGCCCTGAGCTCCCAGGCGGTTCCTGCTCCTCCTGTCCGATGCATTGCTCCTGCCTGGGGCTGCTGTGGGCTGGATCCCACTGACAGCAGCTCCCAGTGCTCCCTGGCAGGCCAGGGGACATGAATGGTGTGGCGGGGACAAGGAAAGAAGACCTGCATCCCACCAAACCTCTGGATAACAGCTTGTGAAGTATTTTCTGTGCTTTACCTCATAYCTCTGGTCTCCGAAAAACCCAGCTGAGTCTTGCAGTTATAGGGACAAAGCATTTTTCAAGTATGCACATTTAGTCTAATTCCAAGTTGTTGCAGTAATTGGAATCCAGATTTTCCTAACCAAAGTAGGAAAAAAATAGTAATCACCTGTCCATTACTCTGTTAGGCACAGAATGAAACTCTAGGAARCAGTTGCCTTCCACACGGTAGACAGCTGTTCATTGGCAGGGAGCRCTGAGGAATACTCCTAAAATCCCAAGTTACAGTCCTCTAAAGCAATAAAAGGAGATTGGTAAAACGTGCAATGTTGCTGAAGATGACAAGAGAGAATAAAGAAGTGCTGGTTACTATTGATTAACCCTTCAGGAACTACTGCCTTTTCCTAAATAGGTCTCTGGCTGATGCATTAAAGGATGTTAGGGTATTAAGGCTGATTTGGGTGACAACTTGTGCTGAGATCCTTTACTTTTCTCTGAAATTCAACCAAGCCACAATAGATTAGGAAATGAGGCTTCTTTTCTCTATTTTTTTYCTGCTAATTACGATGGTCTGTGTAAAAGCACTGCCGAGTCAAAGATCAGGGCCCAGCTGTGCTAAAACTTTTACAGTTTCCATTGGCAGCAAGTGTTCCAAGCCTACCATCATTGTGTGAACAACTATTTCTAGTTTTGTTTTGCACCAAGTTCCTGTTAGCTGTATTTGTAGGCTCCTAGTTCTTGTATTGGAAGAAAGAGTTGCTCCTTCTTCACCCTCTTTGTGCCATCATGATTTTTTACATCCAGATTATTTCCTCTTACTCTTATTTGTGTCTTTTCAGGGGAATGATCTTGGCCTGCTTGTTCCTTCAGCCAAAACTATGGGAGCCTTCCTGAGATTTGATCCTGTGTGATACTCTCCCCTGAACCTCTCCCAACACCAGAGCATCGTTTTGGAGATTAAGCAACTTAGAACTGCACACAGTATTCAATTTTTTATGTATTTCCTCTGGAGCTGAACTAGAATACAACTGTTATTCTTCTGCTTATACATACAGTGAGAGCTGGCCCATCTATCTTCAAAGCAATTTGTGTTTTACAGTGACATCTCTCTTTCAGAGCAACCCTGTGAGATGTTGAGAACTTCAAAATGCAAAGTGTCCTCCATTCCTCTTCAAGTCCTACAACTCCAAGTAGTGTTACCTTATGCTATGGGAAAAGTTTTGTTCCCTTCCCCTTATCTTTTTACACTGTGGGTTTTTTTGCAGGAGTGTGTGGGGGTGTTAGTTTTCTTCTTAATGATATTTTGCAAACCCTGTAATAAGCAAGAGACACATTATTTCAATATCTTTCCCTATRTGCTGATGATGCCCCTTTGTAGACTGCTGATCTTGCTCTCATGATCTTAAGATAGACAAAGGATGGTTTGCTGGATTGGGGGATAGTTAGGATGCTTGATTAAAACCAGTAAATCTAAGCTTTTAACGGTATATGGAGTAAATGATGAAGTTTTACCAAATCTTCTTTCCACACTTTAGCCTCATTTTTCATTTGAATTTATAGGTTGCAACATCATTGAATATAATTCTTGTCTGTAATGTGCTTTATTAAACTATGCAAGCAGGTTTGTCCCAATGGGCTAATCTACTCGGTAAGAAAAATTGAGCTGGTTAAATGATGCCCACTTCATCCTCATTAGAAAGCTCTTTCGGTATAATAAAGCGCAGCCATGTCACAGCTCCTGGCTATTTGCAACACTCATTATTATCATTATTACACCTCTTCATAATTTCTCTCAAGCATTTACAGACATATATTAATGTATCTATTCTGATTGCAAAGTGTCCATCTCAGGCTTTATGGCCAGCACAGTCTCAAGCAGGGTACCTAAATCCATACGTCAGGCATCTGACCTAAATCCATAGGTCAGGGAAAAAGGCGTCTACCAGCTGACATTTCGACCAGCCCTGTGCTCAAAGTGCCTTTCTGATGCAGGTATGCTGCCATACATGCCAGCAAAATGCTCCTGATGCAGGCACAGCTCTGTATTCGTAAAAAACCTAGCTTGTATATTTTTGCACATATAATTTTCTATGGCTCTTTAGGATGATATAAACTGGGCTAAAACTACTTCAGACCAATTTTGCCAATCAACTGAGCCTCCGTTAGAATGTGAGTTGACATCCGTGGTATTCCTGATGTTACTCAGAGCCTGAAAAGCATACCGCTATGCCTTAGGGGTCCTGAACAGGTTTAGCTGATTAAGTCTCATTTCAGGTGCTAAGCCCTTTTCCCCTTTTCAAGGGGTGGTATGTCATAGACTTTTTAAAAAATTATTATTTATTTCCAGGTATAACTAGAGCTTTCCTTGCCAACTCATCTGCCTTGTGACAACTCTTCTCAGCTCCTGCTCTCCATCCTTCTCTTTCTCTTTTCAGTGGCAAGCTGCTCACTTTATTGTAAATGACAGGTTTTGTTGCTCACTTTAGAAGACCTGTTCCTTTCCTTTCTCAAGCCTGTCCTTCACCTCCACTATGATATTATTTCTTTCTTTTTGGGTTTATTAATTGGCTTTGTAGTTGGACTGCGCAATGTGATTGTGAGGCACACAATTATCCAGAAGAAAGACTGTGAGCAGAATTTGCAAGGTAATGGGGAGTTATTTGTGGTTGTTTACTAGTCCCAGAAAAAGCTACACTCAAACCCAGAAAGGTATGGTATTAGAAAACTAGCCTAGAAATAGGTGCAAACAATTATTTTGCAGACACGTGTGCATGCTCAGAGAGAGGGCGACTGGGTAGAAAGTGATGTAAATAAGAAATAAGAATTCTCAAAAACTGGTAAGAAAAGAAAAACCGAACATGGATCAGTCAGTAGCCAGTTGAAGGAAGGGCACGAGAGAAACATTTTTTAAATATAGCAGGAACAAATGGAACAATGATCTTGGTTCATTATTAACAGTATTAAATTAGCATCAACTAAGTATCTTTTTAGTGAGGACCTAATAGGACTCAGGTCTTGGTCCTGTTCAGCTTAAACTTTTTATCAATTATCTAGAAGAAAATATACCCTTATTACTGATAAAGCATTCAGATGACACAAATATGTAGTTCTGATACATGACAAAAAAAAAAAAAAAAAGGACAATAGTTAGAGATCTTGATTGCTTACGAAGGAGAGTAAAAATAACCTGTATGTGTTTTGATATGGGCAAGTAGGAGACATATTTCAGCATAAAAGGGTTGTAGGATTGGGAGATTTAGATGGGGAAGCCACATAGGTTCTRAAAAATGGGTTGTGGCTGATAGCAAGTCGAGTGCAGGCCATGTCCATAGGTGTGGTACCAATACACACTTTGGGTATAGGAAAAAAGGAATACCAAGCTGAACCAGAAAAAATGTATCTGACAGTAGTGCAAATTCTGCTAGGCAGAAACTTCAAGAGAAACACTGAGAAATTGGACATAACTCAGAGAAGAAAGCCTTGAGAATGATTAAAGAACTGAAAGATATGCCTTGTAGCAAGGTACTCAAAATGTCAATATATTTGGATTATCAAAGAGAAGGGTAAGGGAAAGTCTATTTTCAGTTCAGAAGTACATACAACGGGAAGAAAACGTTACTAATGGAGGATCTTCAGAGTAGTGTATAAAAACAGCTGAAAGTTGAGGTAAAAGAAATTCACACTAGAAATAAACTGCAAGCTTTATCAGGGAAGATAATTAAAACTGGAATATCACACAGAGAAGTTAGATCAGCACTCAATGTTTCTTTCTAAAAAGTTTGATCTTTACCAACTGATACCAGATGGAGAGAAGCAAGAGACAGTGACATATTCTTGGAAGTCCTCTATATATTGTAGAAAGTCAGACTACAGGGTCACAATAATCTCTGATGGCATTTGAAAATCAGTAAAAGAGTTTTGAGTTCATGAAATATATATATATATTTCACACATTGTTCATGAAAATGCTATGTTTTAAGAATTTGATAACAACCTCCTAAAATTCTCAAAAAAGGGGGCATTTTATTTTTACAGTTTTTTCATCAGAATCCCCCAAATTTCTCAGTCAATAATTCTTCCTAAAAAACCAAAATCTTGGTGATTACTCACTTATTTTTTCCATTTCTTCTTCCCTTCTAATTCTAATATCCAATATATTGTTTAAGGGAGAAGAAGGTAGGTGAGTTAATACTGACACCACAAATYGTCTAAAAAAAAAGTCTCTAATTAAATTGGAACATATTTTACCTGTGGGTTTGAGTGGGGTTTTTTTTTTCATATTGAATGTAAGTCRTTATCAAGTATGTCTACCAATCACTCATCTGATGAGCCTTGACCTGGAACTTCGCTGAAAGAGTCAAGGGATTTAATGAAACCAGAAAACTGGTTCCAGGAATTAGCCATTACACAGAGGGGGGAAAAATGTAGATAGCAGTGCAAGACTTTGTAGTTCTCTGTGTTACACTGCAGGAAAGTAGTCTGGCTTTAGAATGACAGCTCAACCATAGGATAATTGTACTCTTTAATACACAGAAACACAGTGCCCCTTGCCTGGAAAGAGATTTTATAGCAGTTTAGTCATAGCTATTTTCAGTGACTCAGAGAGTAGCAATAACATCCGTAAGAACTCCTGCAAACTTGGAATCAGCTGTGGGGTTGCCGATGAGCGAAAGCTAGTGACAGAGGTTTGTGGTCCATTGCTATGTGTTTGCCTTGATATGCCATGAAAATTCCTCCAGACTGGAAGAACATTAATATTGTGCCAATATTCATACTGTGAGCAGAATGACCCAGGTGATTATATGTGGGCTGTGTCTGACATCAATCTGAAGGCTGTACAGGATTCATTTGTTAATGAAGTAAAAGTTGACAGCATAATTAATACTCGTAAAGCATGGAAAATAGATCCAGTCAAACACAGATAATTTCCTTTTTTGGTAAGTTTACAAATTTAGTTAATAAAGATAACCACCTAACTGTAATACATCCAGGCTCCTTAGTAACAAACACCATTATGATAAAAAATATATGGAGTGCGGTATCAGTAAAATACATCTTAGAATGGATTCAGTGTTGTCTAGCAGTCAAATTTTAAACACTAATTTTTGGTGGGGAATCACTGGCAAGCATTCTGCAAACGTTGCCAGTAGACTGAATACTACCAAAAATTTTCGAAGATCTGGAAATCTGAGAAGATCTGAGCTCATTCCTGACAGAAACTTTGGATGATACTGGTAAAGTGGTAAATATTGATGAAGGCTAGACAGTCTTTTGAGAAATCTGAATAATTCAGTATGGTAGCCCCTTCATACAGAAAATATTTTCGTACAGCCAATATATCCTAATATACACGAACAGAAACTTTAGCCCATACCAAGAGAATGGCTATTTATTGGCAAATCACTGACTCCTGAAAACCATTTGGGATTAGAAAGAGTGAAAAGGTGAATGGAGGCCACTGTGAAGAAAAATGCAAATCTTGTCAGTAGTAAGAGAGGACACCAAGCAGGAGCAAAGCCATGCTTTTACCCCAGGGACAGGCGAGCCTGGTACAGAACTGTTCCACATATTTTTAATAGCAACGTGTTTTGGAACAATCTTGAAATATTAGAGAATGTGCCTAAGAGATTCACAGAAATTATCTGAGAGTGGGAGCAAATGCTTCTCGGTGAAGAGATTTTCAGTATTTTTGTACTCTAGTTACTGTGCTGAGCTTTGTGTCACTGTTCTCATTGCTTGACCTAATTCTTCGAAAGGTCACTCTGGGTAGTGTATCAAAAGGGAGCAAAAGAGGCAAATTAACTGCGAAGCGTACATCCCTTAATAAGAAAAAATACTGGGGACTATTCCTTCAGCCATTCTGGGAAAGTCATGCCAGGAATCAAGGCAGACAAATTTAAATGGGAAACAAGACACAGATTCTTAATGATGAGTGTGCTTGACCATTGCTAAAAATCCACAGTAGTGTTTTTTCTCTCTCTCATTATATTTATGTCAGGTCTGAAGGCATTTAGGAAAGTCACTATATTCTAAATGAGCTATTGGGCTTACTGTAAAGGGCAGTGGGGAGAAAATGTTCAGCCTGGTTATACAGGAGGCCACTCTCTAACAGTGTAATGCTCTCTGGCCTCAAATTCTGTACAGTACTGCCACTGGTTTAAGCTATTTGGGAAAAGGAGTGATCTGGATGCAGTATCAGAGAAATTGTATTTTCCGTGATTGGCTAATGAGGATATAAAATTCTCCCGATCATTCCCTTGCGTTGTCAGACTGTTATGTCTAGCAGTTATTTTTGAACTCTTGCTAAYACACAAGAAA
Organism: Oceanodroma leucorhoa; assembly: GCA_030449065.1. Classification (NCBI taxonomy): domain Eukaryota; kingdom Metazoa; phylum Chordata; class Aves; order Procellariiformes; genus Oceanodroma; species Oceanodroma leucorhoa. Next base: position 2,654,481 of record JASVER010000001.1, read on the forward strand.
AGATATAGGGGATTAATCAGAGGAAATTCAGGAGACTCTTATTATTTCCCCTTCTCTTTATTCCCATAGCAATGACAAAGATGAAGCATCCTCTATAAAAATGCCAGAACTGCTAAATCAGGACTCATGTGAACGCATTTGCTTTTACCGCTGCCCTTGTGATTCTCCTGCTGTTTATGTGGCTTTTGTAATTGAAGTGATATTGTTGAAATCATATCTAGCACAAGAGCTCCATATTTATTCTTCCTCCCCACGACTTTGGTCTCAGATTTCTCTGATAAATGATGTGAAGCAGTACATTATCTTCTAGCTATGCAAGACTCATTCTTCCACACCTCCCCAGATGCAGCCATTCACACCATCCACAGAGCTCTGATCTTCTTGTCTTCATTTGCCTGGGTCATTAAAAGAAGAGGCAGATGCAGCCCCCAAATCAATGAGAGGAGCTCTGCAAATACAAGCACATCAAATGACACAGAAGATTTTACAACAAACCAGAAAGTGCTGATAGAGACATTACAACCCCTACCATGCTCTTCCTCTCCAGCTGCACTTCTGGAAATCTGTGACTGGTTAAAGGGAACTTTCTTTCTCAGCTCTGCAGGATCTTTGCCACTGAGGTATTAATGTGTTCAGTCTATTCTGTAGTAGTCTAAGTCTATTCTAGAGTACGACATCATAGGTTGCATAAGGTCAAAATGCATTGAACTTGTGGAGCACTTTCCTCAAATAGCTGTCTCCATATTTTCATATACACTTTCTGCACTTTCTCCACTTACTGAAAGATGTGGGAATGCACTGCTAGCATCACTCAACCTTCCCATCCACCTGAGATTTTGCAGATTTTTACAGGAAGGAAAATTAAAAAGACTTACTCATGGTCACACAACATGTCCATGCCAGGTTTAGTCAGGTAATCCCAAACTCGTGACTCCCAAAAATGTCAGTCTACCATACACTTTTTTCTGTTCTTACTTTCCCACTCAAGCATTGCACAGAGCTCATCTGGTGAGAAGTTTTATTTTGAAATTTAAATGAGCTTCAGCACCAGTGTGTCCTCTCACATTTTTGTCRTCGTCTTCTTTTCATGTTTGATTTTGACTCCAATCTGAGATGACACAGAGTTTGATGGGCTGGTATAAACATGGACATGATAGCAAGACGCAAAGGTCCATAGCAAGTCCAAATGCCCTCAATTTCCATTGAAATCAGTGATTCTCAGCATCTCACAAGAGTGGGTTCTATGTTTTCACACTACATGCCACAGAATATTATCCACAATGTCAATTTAATCTTGGGGCAGCAATGAATGACAGCTTAGCTCAGAATTTGTATTTCATGCAGCACTGAAGCCACACTTCAGTTTACTAGATAATGGAGAAATACAAACATAAAAAGATTCCAACTTTCTGACATAAATAGAGGTTTGTAAAAAGGCTATAAGGAGGAGTCTTCACTAYAGTTTTGTTAATACATATTCTCTTTTGTTTCAGTTGTTCCACACTTGCTTTTTTGTTTGAATCTCATCTTATTAAAGTGGTGCAGAAATATGAACTGCAGAGGATATTCAATGGACCCGATAATTGAAGTAACAGTGTTGGAATTAATAACCAGACTAAAAAAAATACGTAGTGCTTTATCAGGACCACAAATTGCCAAACGTGGTAGCATTTTTCTGTTCAGAACCCCTCTCAGATGGCAGTGTCACACTAAGCTGGTTTTCCTTGGCACAACAATTTCCATTTTGGAGAAAAGAAATTTGATCTTTGGGCTTTGGATCCATCGTACCACCGACAATTAATGATATTTTGAAAAACGCTGTACATCTCAAAATCCACCAGAATATGTCTGGCCTGTAGCACAGTAGGAAAGGAAAATTTAGCTATTGTAAAAATATGTCTCCATTAGCCTCAATAACAGAAATGCAACAATATCCTGAACATTTTTMGTGTATGAAATAAATAATAAATGTTTCCTGAGCAGTGCTTGTCACAAGGAGAGTATAGTGCTTGCAAGGAAAAACTACAAAAACAGATTTTTCCTGGTCTTTCCCCGTAAGCCCACCACTTACCAGTGCTATGTGATTGTAATGGGGACACGGTACTTTGTAAATGTTGTCTTTCAGATGAGAGAGGTGAGACTTGATCAGCTGTATACAGGACCTGGCAGAGAAGTTAGAGGGAGAGGTCTTAGCCAGAAAACCAGGACAAATTCCTTCTTGGGTTATTTCTCTGCATTTAGTAATACCTTCAGGAAATAAGGTTGCCGTTCTTCACTTTCTGTACTAAAATAGTAAGTTACCTTTACAAATTGTTGGTGTGGAGCTGGATTGTGTTCCTCTAGGATAACCTTATTTTCCAACAGGTCCCTTGTATAAAGACAGCCCTTAATTTAATGCATTTTCCATCTGCCGTTGAGTTTGTTACTGCTATGGCAGCCGGGCTGTGTTAATCACAAGCGCTGTGGTGTGCTCTGGATGGGTCAGCGATGTGCCTGTCTAGTCCCAGGGTTTTGCCCAGCATGGAGCAGCGGGCTGCCTTGTCCCCCTCCATTTCCACACTCGCTGGGCAAAGGTGACACTGAATGTAGGAATGAACATAGACAACAAACTCTATGAGGAAGCAAATGTCATATTAGATCTGTATTAGGCCTGGGTTTTGACAGGAAAGGACAAGGAAAAATCACACAAGAAATAATGAAAGAGTGACACTGAAGGAAAGGGAAGTGAGTGACGGCTCGGGAGTGGGAGAGGGTAAGGAAAAGCAGTGAAGCTGAAGCAATTCAGAGACATGAGATGGAGGAGTTGCACTAAAGACTGAGCAAAATTGCACTGAGTTCTCTGAATGGCCATTGATTTCCCTTCTGCTTACGGTGGTGATTTTGCAAGTACTGGTACTACTTTGTCCAACTGTAAAAAGCTCAAAACTAAAATTTTAAAAGCACACCTTTACAATATAGTCTCTAAGACATTTTGGGAGCCTTTAAATTGAAAAGTGCTACATTAAAACTAGGTTATTAGCAATAATTACATGTTACAATCTTGAAAACCTCTGGTTCCTTCATTCCCATCATCAAAGCTTTTTATATCACAAGGTTTTTATTCATTTAATTGTAACCTTACATTAAACTTGTCCTGCATTTTATCTAGCTTTGGTTTCTGGAACAATAGCTTATCCTTTCAGCTATGTAACTTTTGAGTCCCTTTGTAGCATGAGAGAAAGATGAAAATGCTGAGTTGATTCACAATAATTATATTGTTCCATTGTAAAGAATCGCAGAGCACTCTCCTTGAGTTCCTTAATAAAGATCTAGCTGTAATTAAGCATTAGTAAGACCTATTAAAACATTAGTCTACTTGGAAAGTTGGTATCCTCACAAAAYTAATATCTTTGTTCTCCACTTTGATCATTGTTATATTAGATGCTTTCTATGCAAATTAACTAAATTTTCTTTCTGAAATGTTGTCCTCCTTTAAGCTTTCCATGATTAACTGGAACTTTGAYTTTCCAGCCAAAGTCGGTTTAGCCTTTCCTCTCCGCAGCTCACTGCAATTTAAAACTGCCTCTTCACTTATCCACTTTCGCTGAGCTCTGAAATTTGGCCAATTTTTGACATCTCCCCTTGGATATCTCATGATGGGCTTAACTGAGGAGAAAAACCTCCTCATCTTCCCTGTCAAATTCTCAAACTTTCTCAGCCTCTGCTACTGCTGCCACTGCCACTGTCCCCCTATTGCTCTGGACACTATGCAACGTTTATTTTTCTCCTTTCTCCAAACGTTCAGGCTACATTTAAATCCAACAGAARCTCCTTCTAAAGCATATTATCGTTGATGCTTTGCACACTGCCATTCAGACCCTCCACACCTCCCATAGCAGCGAAGCCTACTGTAACACTTTTGGCTCCTTTTGCCTGTATTACTCCTTTCAAACTATCAAAAGATGAGAGAAAAGCCAATGTGTTCCTGAGCCAGCAGCCCAGCTCTCCCACCCTGCTGAAAGTCTTCACAAGTTCACGCTTTCCGCTGCTGAACCTGAGATGTTACACCTCATGGCCGAGGCTTCGCACAGTTTCACCTTGTGCTATTTTTCTGATTTTGTCTCAGAACATGTCACCCTTCTGCCTTTCACTATCATGCTACCAGCTTTGAAGATTCCCTTCTCTGCCTCGCTCACAAAAGACTAATAGCTTCTTCGCACATTGCTCCTCATACATGCCGCACCCGCTCTGCGATGAGAGCATGATCTTGTTTAAAACCCTCCTCAAGATATCACTGCCTTCTGCAGCCTACATGTGTAGCCTCCAAGAAATCAGTCATCCATTAAYAGCCAAGACATGCTGAAGCTGATATTATTGGGATTTTCTTAYATTATACTCAGAGAATCAGACTTAGTGACTCTTTGGAAGCACAGAGCTGTGTTTTATGTAACCACAGCATCGTGATTATTCATCTCATCACCATCTGGTGATGCTCATCTTCCATCTGGTTCTTCATCCTTACAACTTATTTTGAATTCCATTTTAAACTGTTCGGGGCACAGATGATGTCTTCCCATGTATCCATAGTCTTTCCAATTCCACGGGACGTTGTTCCCAGTTCCAGTCTTTGGGTGCCATCACATCTCAAATTATATCAAAGAACAACAGTAACAGTGATTATGTTCCAGAGTAGCAAAAGAAAGCAAAGATAGCAAACAGGACTGAAGTGTGTTTCTGGACAAACAGAAATAAAGCTGATTCCTAGTTTTCTTATTAATCCTTAATAAAAAGATTCCAGGATAAGTGACATCCCACAGCCACATTCTTGCTGGTGGGAAAAGCAGTACCGGGGGCAGACAGACAGACACATGACCGTACAGTGGTCCTAAGGGTAAACATATTTTGATAGTGCATTTCCAAGTGAATTGTTCCAAGTATGATCATCCTTTCATACTTGTCAAGATACTTAAATAATGTTAGGCAGCTGACCTTTAGGAGACCAAGCGATACTGAAGCTATGCTATGTTATGTTTAAAGGGTTAGCATTTTTATGTGTTTTTAAAAAATAAAATTGCTCTGACTAGGTTCTGTGTAGAGCTGTTCACACCAGCAGACAACTTTCACAGAGGAGAGAAGCGCGCAGCCCAGTGTGGAGCTTGGCGTCCCCTGAGAGGGGGACGCRCTGTGAGCCTGTGGGCTGTCCTGCGGCACGCACCACGGGAGCCTGGCCTTAGGCAAAGAGCATCTCTTGCAGCTTTGTCTGCTGGATATTTCAGGGATTATTGCAGTACCCAAAAAGCACAAGTGGGATCTAAAGCTGTCATTTTGGCCTAGGCTGTAGCACAGCTGTAGAAGGCTGGAAAAGTAGCCTAGAGCCATGCCGCCATAACCAGATGGACAGACACTTGGTGATGCAGGAAAGCCCATGCTGCCACAACTGTCAAATGCCAATGATTACCATAAAGAGCAGCAGATAATCAGATGTGTCACTGAATGTGAGATACCAGTCTGCTTTTCTTTTGGGAAAGGTAGCGATGTCAATGGTTTTAGCTTCTGAAGATGCAGGTACATTGGTTGCTGTTAGAAGCTGGGCCAGAAGTCACATGCGTCTTCACATATGATCCCTTGAATTGAGAGCTTGTCTGTCCTTAAGTGAAAGTATTGGAGTTACATCCGAGAATGGTATTTAAATCACGCTTTTCAAGATGTTATAAAAGGAAACAAAAGGTTTCAGGTGGACTTTTGGCAAGTGGGACTCTCTTTGAATGGGCACCAAGATTAAGATTTAGAGATTAGGTGGTTAGCTGGGATGGGCCTGTTACAGGTGCCAAAGGCTGCAGGGAGGAGAAACGTGCTCTGAAATGTGGTGGGAGGCTGCAGCATCACATCTCTGCTCCTGGGGCTGGAATACAGCAGATCTGGCACGTCTTCATAACGGACTGTATGCTTTCACCACTGATTTCATTTTGCAAGATTTCCTGTTGTCTGTCATGCCATTCCCCAGGGAAGTGAGCTGTATTCCACACGAGAGGATCTCATCTGGGCCAGTACAGCCTTTCTCCCCCTTCCTAGTCTAATCACCTTGTTACATGTGATAATAACAGTTTGGGTTGATGTCCTATTGAAATAATGGACAATTCACACTGCTTACTCTTCCTGACATGAGTTTTAAAGCAATGATCTCTAACCACTTATTAATCCCTATTCATATGAATAATCTCAGAGGCATCAAAGCCCACTACTTTCTTTAGGTAAAAATATCTAAACCATCTGGAACTGGTTTGCAAAACTTTGTCTTTACTTTGCACTTTATTTTTAATAAGTAGCATCTCTTTTTGTGGTGGCAGCATAAAATGACAGAAACAGGAGAAACAGTTAACATTGAGAGATCACACGAGGATTTTTTACCATGAGGGCTAAATGGCAGGTTGACTTCCTAACCTTGTTGAAGTCTTAGCACTAATCAAGTTATATCAAAACACAACCATGCATTATCAAACACATCAATAAATATCAAACACAAGAATTTTGATAAAGCTCATGTACAATTGATTTCTTTGAAACAATTTTAATTTCTTTATTTTTGCCTTTTTACAGAGCTGCTTTGGTCACTGGATGAACAGTTGTGAACAACTTCCCAGGCACATTATGCCTTATTCTTAAAACTAATCCCTGTGCTTTTTCTTCCAATGATTTTGCATGTAAATGGTAAAGTAAATACGGATTTCCAACCACTGCCTGTGATTGAGCGAAGCACAATTTATAGGAAAAGGTCTCCTATTAGAGAAACTGATACAGTTGAAGAAAAGTTAGCTGGACAAGCTGCTGTGCTTGTAAGTCCTTTTTTCAGGTGATTAGGGATTAGAGGATTCAGGGAGCCCTGAAAGGAGGTCTTGCCTAGCAAACAGCTTTGGAGAGGGTTTAATGAGAGAAGACTCTGGAGGTGTTATGGAAAGGAGCTGATGTTTATTCTTCCCATCCACACAACGAGCTCCTAAACCGCCCTAATCTTTCTAGAGTGCAGATGCTGCTTTGTGAGCTTTCTATTTTAATGATAGCCTGGTAACAATTTCTGCTAGTAGTTGCTCAACTTAGTAAGGTTTGATCTTTTCTTGCAGATGAAAACCATAGGCAATATAATTTTAAAATCCTGGGGCAATTTAGTGCTACAGCATACACCAGAAAATAACATCCTAACTAACCAAATGTCAGCAGAACACAACTACGTAGGACAACTAAAATTACATCTTGAAGGCAGTCCAGAGTATAATCTTAGTAGAGTCTTCTTTACGAAAAAATTATCTTGGTGTGTTCTGTTCAGGAATGCGTAATTTGTTCAACCATGTCCCATCACTTGTTATCAAGTGAGATATTTAATAGTAGTGATAACTGTAAAAAGATAGCAAAATTATTAGCCTATCATAACTTCCTAGGGACAATAATTTTTTTTACAAGACTCTGCATACTGAGTGGAAATATATTGCTTAATAGTAATGGGAGGTAAGGAGCAAGTATTTTATAGTTTTCCCTTTAAAATCCCCCTTACTCAACATTTGCTGACATTGCATTATGCCCCATAAATGTATTTCATGTATTTGTAATAAAAGCAAAATTTAAAGAAGAAAATAAATCACTGCTGTCCATGTTAAGAAGTAGCTTTTTTTGGCATAATCAGAAAAAGTAGTGGTGATGCCAAGACCCCCTTTTATACAGATGTGTGGGCTAGAATTCACCTTTAAATGCTGGCAACCATGGTACCTCAGCTGGGATGCAGGAGTTGCATCCCTTTGGATGCAGTGAGTGAAGAGAAGCACAGAGCCCAGCAAGAGAGTCGGGCCCTGGCTGAGGCAGAGCTGCCCACCTGGGCCACCTCCTCCCTCCATGCCAACATGTATGGGGGGTGCCTGTTCCCACGCACAAGCCTTGCCCAACATTTCACACACTTCTCTATTGAGAGCTATTCACATACCCTTTCTTCCAAGAAAGTTCCTACAGTTCTCAACACACAGCTGTCAGGGAAGACAGCCAGCATGGCTTCACCAAGGGCAAGTCCTGCCTAATCAACCTAGTGGCCTTCTATGATGGAGTGACTACATCAGTGGACATGGGAAGGGCTACAGATGTCATCTATCTAGACCTCTGTAAGGCCTTTGACATGGTCACCCACAACATCCTTCTCTCTAAACTGGAGAGGTACAGATTTGATGGGTGGACTGTCCGGTGGGTRAGGAATTGGTTGGATGGACACATCCAGAGGCTAGTGGTCAACGGCTCAATGTCCAGATGGAGATCGGTGATGAGTGGTGTCCCGCAGGGGCCCGTATTGGGACTGGTACTGTTTAATATCTTCATCAGTGACATAGACAGTGGGATCAAGGGCACCCTCAGCAGGTTTGCAGACAACACCAAGCTGAGTGGTGCAGTCGACACACCTGAGGGATGGGATGCCATCCAGAGGGACCTGGACAAGCTCGAGAAGTGGGCCTGGGTGAACCTCATGAGGTTCAACAAGGCCAAGTGCAGGGTCCTGCACCTGGGTCGGGGCAACCCCAGTATCAATACAGGCTGGTGGATGAAGGGATTGAGAGCAGCCCTGCCAAGAAGGACTTGGGGGTACTGGTGGGTGAAAAGCTGGACATGAGCTGGCAATGTGCACTCACAGCCCAGAAGGCCAACTGTATCCTGGGCTGCATCAAAAGAAGCATGGCCAGCAGGTTGAGGGAGGTGATTCTGCCCCTCTACTCTGCTCTGGTGAGACCTCACCTGCAGTACTGCGTCCAGCTCTGGGGTCCCCAGTACAAGATAGACATGGACCTGTTGGAGCGGGTCCAGAGGAGAGCCACAAAAATGATCAGGGGGATGGAATGCCTCTCCTATGAAGAAAGGCTGAGAGAATTGGGATTATTCAGCCTGGAGAAGAGAAGGCTTTGGGGAGACCTTATTGCAGCCTTTCAGTACTTAAAGGGGGCTTATAAGAAAGATGGGGACAGACTTTTTAGCAGGGCCTGTTGCGACAGGACAAGGGGGAATGGTTTTAAACTAAAAGAGGGCAGATTTAGACTAGATATAAGGAAGAAATGTTTTACAATGCGGGTGGTGAAACACTGGCACAGGTTTCCCAGAGAGGTGGTAGATGCCCCATCCCTGGAAACATTCCAGGTCAGGCTGGACAGGGCTCTGAGCAACCTGATCTAGTTGAAGATGTCCCTGCTTGTTGCAGGGGGGTTGGACTAGAAGACCTTTAAAGGTCCCTTCCAACCCAAACTATTCTATGATTCTATGATCATGCTGTTTATTGCTGGTTGTTATATGGTAGATGCAGTAAGAGACCCCAGGTAAAAATGGGCTCTATTGTGCAAAAATAGCAAATGTACTTGCCTTCGCTAGTCTGAGACTCTCACAGCCTAACTAGCAAAATAGGACACATTTACATTTCCCCTAAGAAATCCCTTTGCTCCTTGTGTCAGAGGCTATTTCATCTCAGCCGTGGAAGGATTGCAGGCTCAGCTGGGGAGAGAGGTACAAAAACCTCTCCCACAAGTCCAAACTATTTGAAGAGCTCCCTGTCCTTGCTTCATTGCAGGACTGGTGGCCAACCTCAAGGGGAATGCAGGACCTGCCCACAGCCTCCTGCATGTTTCCCCTGGAGGTGTACTAAAGGAGACTCCGCATTTTACTCCTGTACAGCTGTAGATATAATTTGGATAGGAAGATTTGTCTCCAGAGATACCTTTGTTCCAACATTGATTATTTATCTGCATGCTCTCAATCCTGTTGCTGTTGCCTCAGCCAAACCCTGGCTGAACAAGGAAGAAAGATGACGCTTTCTCTTTTCTATCCCTTGTGGACAATACCAAATTAGCCTGCCCAACATTTGCCTCTGCTACATTTTCTTGTAGCTGAATGGTGCAGACTAACCCTGTGAAATGCATGGAGTTACTCTAAGAGGAATAAACAGGGTGCTTGGCTTGGTTGAGACTTTTTACTTACCCCACACACTCCCCTCAGAGAATGCAGCAGAAGCTGATGAAAACACAGATGTGGTTGTGGATCTCTTTGCATGATCCATGTATAATGGGAAGAAAAAGGGTAGATAACAAGCCTGCGGAGCTGCCAGGGTTGCTAAGCCGTGCAGCGGCCGAGGCAGCGCAGGGCTGCCCAACTGCAGAGCTGCGGCATGCACCCTGCCCAAACCTGCGTTGGGTGGCCGGGCATGGTGGAGGCAGCAGGCATGTGGTCCTACTCCTCCTGCATCCCAACCATGACAGTAGGTAAATCTCTTAGCCATGTGCCTCCCAATTTCTTTTTTATGACTTCTTTGGGACTGGGAATGTTTCTGACCCTGTGTCTGTGCAGTGCCTCTCTTTGTATGGGGCTCTCTCTCCTTTTAGCTGTCCCTAGAGATATTGTACTTTTAATACACACCATAAGGAGACAGAAATAGGTTTTTTCACATAGTAGGAGGAAAAAATGGCAGACATTAAATACTAAAAGTAAAGCAGAAGGTTGCTCATCATTCATTCTATGTATTTAATTTTAGACTAGGATTTGTAATTTATAATAAAGCAGTAAAGTTTTATGAATTCTTTTATTTTTGTTTCAATTCCTACTCAAACTTTTGAAATGTGGTTAGGAAAAAGAGAAACAAAGGAGACACTAATCTRTACAAGTGCTAGAAATGAGAGCACAGGGGAACAGTTTGAAGCTATACATCCAGCTGTGCAAAAATGTTGTGGTTTCTGCTACTGCCTCAAATTGGTACTGGTTGTAGGGCTCAATTCACAGACCAGACCTGGGTGTCAGTACTGGTTTTCTAAACAATTTACATTTAACTCTCTGTTTCCTCTGCTCTTTTCATCTTTCCACTAACATCAGTCAGCCTTGCTGTCTCCTATTGTCCTCCCCTCTTACCTATCTAGGTCTGCCTGTCCTCCTGCCCAAAACTGTTCTGTCAGTGCTTTCAGGTCTTCCAAATTGCTTTGTAAAATCCCTTTCCACATGCTGCCAAACAATTGTCTTAGAAGCAGCTCTTGTCCTTCCCTTTTATCCTCCACCCTTTTATCTCATAATCACCATCACTCACTGTGTCATGCCAAATACGCATCTGAGCTCGTCTTGGCAGGTTCTCTGTCCTTACATGTTTGTTTGAGGTGTGTAGCACATACCTGATTGATAGCTTGAAAAATAAAGCAGGTGAATCATATTCATCTATTAAGGCATGATTTTTAGAGAACTGAGGGTGGAAATTTCCCAAAGGCTCTGTGGATTTTTATGGGTGACTCCCAACCATAAATCTCATACAGATCTCATGTGGATCTCACTCTGGGTCTGGGGCAGGACTGAGGGGTTAGCCCACAGGAAATCTGCACTGAGGACAGGGGAGCTATGGCTCTGGGTGCTGGGATGAAACCCCTCCCACGTTAGGGAATTAATTTTGAAAAGCTATTCTTGAAAACTGCTTTTGAGACAGCCAAGGGCATGAGATTTCCCTCAGGTAGAGACCCAGCAAGGCAGGGTGCCTCCAGCCRAGAGTCTCATTGTGCTAAGTCATCCCCCAGGTAAAATCCCCCAGCTTTGGCAAATCTGGAGTAGGATCTATTCTGGCAGAAATAAAGCAGGGACCTTGTAAAAGAAGTCTTGTCTATACAGTGAGTATGAAGATGGAGCCTTTTTGAATACAGGAGCAAAGAAAAAGATGACATGCTGGACTGCAGCAGTGGATGTACCTATGCTGTTAAAACAGCTAAAAAAATGCTAAAGGCTTGTCAGCAAAAAGGTGAAGAGAGTTTAATTAACAGACCCAAACCCATTAAGTGACCCAGACCCAAACACAGGGCTTTGTTTATTTTTAACAAGGATGTTTAACACTACCCTCCTGGTGAAGTCACATTTTATATTTACTGTGCAGATCTAAGTGATGACACAGATCTCAAGGCAGTGGTGAATTAGTGCATRTTTGATATTCAAAGAGAGAAAAGTGTTCTAGCTTCTGATGTGCTTTGTTGTCATACCGGAGAATATTTTGGTGTTTCCATTACCCRTTTTGGCCATTAGGCCAAAAACCTCAGTGGTATGTTCAAGGAAGCTGCAAGAATGAAAGAGGAGTTACAGCAACAACATTTTGGTCTGAAACCTAATCTTTACTCTACTTCTCTGTAACATCTATGTGTCCAATGCAGCAGTTTGATGTTCATTCATCTCTGCTAACCGTGCTCAAACACTTTCAGATTACAAATATTACTTCTTTTTAACTTCTGTCAATCTTTGGATAAGCTCTGATAGATCCGACGTGATTTCAAATTACAAAGATGTTTCAAACTTTGAAAATATTCTAAAATACACTGTAATAAATCATTCCATTGCCTCTCCCAATGCCCTAAGCCCCCAGGGCCTGTGCAATAACCACTCCTTTCTCTAGTCTGCTTCATCCTTCAATGAAGCAGATTAATTTAATAACCTTAACATAGGGAATTTTGTACCTCTCTAATCCCTACAAGTTGGAGCCCTCAATACATATACCCTAGACACTGACAAATTGAATGTTCATTCAGAACCAGAGCGATAGAAAGACCAAGGGAAATGGTGACACCCGTCAGTTCCCATGGCAGCTCTGCTGTTCTCTGCGCTCAGCGGAGCTGACAGGGGGTCGGATCTGAAGGCGTCACGCTCTGAGACAGACCGAAATGTGCAGGGGAGCTGAAGACATTCAAGCACTGTGAATGGTTCCTTTGGACATCATACTGTAAGGGGAAAATAATTGAATCAGTCTGAGACTCGGCTGATGTTGACATTTTCAGTGAGAGGACTCAACTTGCAAGCTTCTGCAACCTTCAGTCCTTGCTGACATAAAGCAAAAGTTTGTTCCTTGCAATATCTTGTTCACTTAACATTTCAGATACACTGTCTGAAGTACCTTGGSATCAAAAACTCTCCCTAGATAAGCATAAGCTACTAATACAGGATACTATTTACTTCTTCGTGATGCCCTTTCCTCCACTCTCACTTTAAAATGAGTTTTCTGTTGGTAAAAAACCACCAGCCTGACAGCTTTATAGACTGCAGCTCTTATCCACATAACAAGTATATTGCAAATAGCAGCACTCCAGCCATCCTCCTTGCCACACTATCCAAGCAAGTGCTTATGAGGAAGGAGCTGCCTCATCAGAGAAAAGTTCACTCACTGCAACGCTCATTCAGTGTATAATTGATTTGTAACAGATGCTAATTGGTATTCTAAARTAAGCAGCAAGTTACCTTGAGACTGGAGTTAGAGCATAAAAATGCTGAAGAAGGGAGCACCAGGACAGTATTAATCTCACCTAACTTTAAATATCTTCAGTGTAGAGATGAGCTACTCGTCCAGAAGTCCTGCATAGTTCAGGGAAAGAAACAGGACCATCTAGAAGGATTTGTCTCAGGTAAATTGAATCTTACATGCCTTGTTTATATGCAGATATCTACATTGCAAGCACTTGAATTTGGATTGATGAATCCCATTGCAAATGACATTTAGATGGCCAGAATATTTTTTAGTGTTTCTGGTCTAGGTCAAATACAAAGTTATGATTTCAAAGGAAAAAAAAAAAAGATGTATGCTGTGATTAAACTGATTTTGCAAGATGCTGTTAGTCCATTTGAAGTACTAAACTGCCACTTCAGAATGGATAATARTAGTAATAAAAAGCAAAAAGGAATATATTTTACAGATAGAGTGCCCTGTTTTCAGAATCTTAAACTGTCTCCAAATTTATTATTTTAATTTGACCTGCAGAGCACCAGAAAAATTCATGCAACTTCACAGAGAAATAAAGGTGACAGGCCCTGACTTAAGAGCTTAAAATATTAATGAGACTAAACATAGGAAGTGATAACAACAAATGAGTGGATAAAGTGGAGCATGGAAGAAACAGTTCACAGCAGCATAACGGCCATGAGAGAAGGGCTTTAGGGTAGCTATACCTCTTTAATTCCTCTTTGGCTCCTCCAGTTACTATTTTGTATRCGTGAAGAGGGTGATAGAAAAAAGTCAAAGGACTTGCACAAGAAGAATTGGGACTATAAACTACAGGAGTTCACCAAACCTACCTCCAGCCACTGTACCAAATTACCCTCTGAAGAGCTCACAACAGTGGAACAAGTAAAAGTCTGAAAACATAGTAAGGTAAACTGTTCATTGCTCCTCTCCTTATTGAAAGAGGATAAAGCAACTTAAATAGAATTTCACTCAGACATTCCCATCCTGATGGACAAATTTCAGTCCAATGTAATTGGAAATGCCAGTTGAAAAACCTTGATAAAAGGGTTTTAGATGAGAACGCTAACAAAGAGGGTAAAAACTGGCAGGGCTAATGCAAGATTGTTTTTCCTCCTGTCCCCACAGTAATTTTCTAACCCAACTATTGAATTTCTCATAATATTCGTTAGGTATCTCCTGAGGGATGCTGTGAAAGCTGCTGTTCAGCTGCTCTAAAGGAATCCCTATTGTCTGAATTGAGGAGACACATTCACCTCATGAACTTAAATCAAGCCTCTTTTTTTTACTTCCAAGATTTTTCAGACAATGTTTTTCTCATATTATTCCAAATTATGGACCCAATTCAGCTCAGGCTACAATAAACTATGGTTTCAGTATGTTCTGGGAGAAGATGATTGATTAGGTGCCTGGCAGAACACACACTGAATTAAGCAGGATCATCTAACCCCTTCGCAGTTAATTAAGATGTCTTCTGGGATGACCTGTTGATAGCAGCCCTCACACAGCATGACTACCCTCTCCTCGAGTCTTTAAGATCATCAGCATTTGTCACCTTACCATAACGATGTCCCTTGAAGTGACCTAAGGTCATTGTTAAGGAAATACACATATGACCTTCAACCAGGGGTCATACAGTGTTACGTGTATGGCTTTCAATGCACAAGAGACTGTGTGATAAGCCGGAGTATTTTCGTACAACTTTATTAACAAGAGAGCCACAGCAAGCGGCAAAGAGGGTAATAGTCATGTATGAACTGGGCATGTGCAAACTGGGGATATCAAATGAAAGAAACCCTGCACCTTAAACAGGCGGTGCAACTACCAAAATTGTTACAGGTATGTCTATAACTTAAGATATAAGTTTTGTATATCTTATGTTTTGYGTCTAGGGCAATTGCTCTTTCATTAATGGCACTGAAGGAAAGACCCTGTGACATGTTATTTTGCTATTTAGAGTGATGTTTCTGAGTGCCACCAAACGTTGCAGGAGAACCTGTGTTTATCTGACAGAACATTCAGGAGGAAAAGACACTGTGTGCATGTGAGAAATTATGTTTTGAGGTGTCTAAATAAGGGCACAGCACAATGAATGAGGGGGGAATTGATGTAGTGTGAAGACAGGTGATAGAACAAATGGAACTGATGTGAATAAGGTATAGAGCATGTGTACATACTATGCTTTCATATATCACATAGAAAACTGATTATTTCTACGAAGTAGCAGAAATAATCATGTCTACATCTTTTAAGGAGTGAGTGAACTSGAATAATACATTGCTCTATAGAATAAAGTCTTACGGCATATTACAGAGAGATTGTGAATAACGTTGTACCATCTGGAATGCTATTTCCCCATATCTCATATGTTAAAATAAAACTAATCAGTGAAATCTGAAATCAAAGCAGTCCACATTGCACTGCATTTCCTGTTGCTAGGCATCACTTGGTCATAGTGTGATGTGACGTGTTGTTTTGTTTCTAGCATCAAAAAAGGTGGTAAGATTTTCCCACCTTGTAAACATTTAATCAGGCAGTAGAACAGATAAGCAGATGCCGAACAGCAGACTGGCTAGGTGCGTCATCCTTTTAAATTCCAGGAGAATACAATAACCCAATCCAGRGAAAGGGACTGTTCCCTGTGATCATGCTCATGCCTTTGTGCTACCATTTTTGTTCTCAGACTGGCAGGTTGGCTCCTGTCCACCTTACCTTGGTTTGAGCCCAGTAGTCTGGATTTTGCTGTAGCATGTACTGCAGGAAATCATTGAGTTCCAGCCTGAAAATGCCAAGAAATGGAGAAGTCACCCTTTCCCTGAAAGTTGTTCCCAAATTATTCACCCTGACTGCTTTCAAATGGAATGTTACTGGCTCTAGGTTCCAGCTACCCATTCCTTCTGTCTYCTCTTTCTCATCAGTAAAGGATCTTTCAGTGCCTCATCTTTTCTCTCAGATAATTGCACTATAATCAAGTCTTCTCTTTAGTGTCTGTTGGATAAACTAAATTCATCGAGCTCTGTATGAGTATCACTGAAAGGCTTTTCCTGTAGTTTCAAAATATTTTTGCTATTATGTCCAGCATTTCAACATCCTTGAAAAATCGTGGACATTGACATTAGAATTCAAATAATCTAAATTTAATTGTCTAAACCACAGRTGTCTAGTCTAAAATAATAGTTGTGGCTCTCTCTCCAGTCAATGAAGAGAGACAGACAGTGCGAGGAGGCAATTTATCCCACCTCTCTCAGACACTTAGGAAGGGCTGGATGCCCCGTGAAAGCGTCTAATTGAATGCACAGGATGTCTGAACAGCTAGTTTAGACTATATGCCTGTCTTTTAAATGGTGAATGCTGGGCAAGATGTGTAGCACCACAAAACTGCACAAATTCACATATCAATCAGAGAAGAAGATACCACGTCCCACTCATTCCTTACTTCTACTAGTAATACACCCATCAACAGGAACAGCTTTTTCCACTTGGAATTTATATTCAGTTGCTCCTCTGCTACGAGCACTAAATCCACTTTTAAAGGCACGTTTACAGCATACATTCACACATTCTGTAAATAGGCCCATGCACTCCCAGCTTCTGGATGTGGTTTTTTGTTTTTTTTTTTTTATTCAGTTGTTACTAAAATGCATGCTGTGTGAAGAAGACCAGTTTATCAGGCAACACTGTCAAGACTCCCTTACCACTGCATCCTTCTTATTGTCATATATGTTTAGCAACACTTCATGCTGGTGTGGGCCCTAGAAATGCGTTATACACTAGGACCCAGGGGGCTGTCAACAAAATTCACAGTGATGTCGCTGCTTTGGAGAGATTACAAAGTAAAACAGCACATCTGTTCATCATTCATTGCAAATGGTGTAACATCCCATATCGCTTTAGTTCTGAGGAGCAAGAAGGAAAGAAACACACCTCACCAAGTGAATTTGAAGCTTGTGTTACACAAGTGCAGCGCTTTGAAAAGCGCTGTAAGAGAGGGTTTGATGGAGAAGGGGACACAGTAGTCTCACATCACTTTGAATGATGACCACTGCAGGATGGCTTTTCTTAATCCAAGGTTTTGCACAGCAAGATTGCAGTTGTTACAGTCTTGTCCAGACAAAGCAGCTGCTGAGATAACTCCAGCTGCTTTCACATAATCCCAGCAGTTTAAGCAGAAAATACTAGAAGCTGCTGCTGTTAAAAATACGCTCTGTGTACAAATAAGCTGGCTTGCAGAACTGTGGCTCCCTTTAAATAACGTGGAGGACTAACGTTAATCTGACTGCAGCTCTTCACAGACAATGCTGAAAAAGCTCCTGCATTACCACACCAAACTGAAGCTCATTTTGATGGAAGAAATGTAACAAAAATGTGCAGAAATGCCAYTTCTGAAGTCAGCATTCCCAGATGTCTTTGTTGGACATCACCATGCTTAGCGGTGACATTGTCAAAGCTCAAAAGAACACTGCTGAAGCATTTTACATTATTTTCAAAAGCAGTTTCCTCCTCACTCGAAGGATTAATACTATTCAGATAAACCGTCTCTGCTGGAGMAACAGAAAGGTCAATATGTATCTGATTTTTACTTACCAGACAGAGGACAGTTTTGTAGTATAGCTTCTTGACAGTAGCTCCTTTTAGCATGTTACAGAATCACTTTTAAGAAAACAACTTGTGTTTTGAAATCAAATTTGTCACTGGGAAAGTGTTTTGCGGTTGATTGCAAAGCTACTGCTGTAGAATTGAACTGAAACTGAATTTAACTGAAAAGTATTCAGTTCCTGTGTCTATGTTAATGAGGTCAGAAATACTATTGTTTACATAAACCACCAAATTGGGAACATGAATACCTAGATGTCTGAGCTGTAAGGCTTTAATSCACAGTTTAATACTGGGTTCAGTTCTAGGACTTGGGAATATAACAGACATCGCATTTCATGGAATGTTTAATGGGATAGACATGAAGTCAGTCTGGAAATAGCTGACATCATCGTTTCAGGTCCTAGTACCACAAGCACTACTGTTACTGCTGCCTCAGTTCCCTGCTTCCACCCCCACATCAGAGGTGGCTGAAAGAGGATATGAGCAGTCCTCACCCATTCCTGCACAAATTCTCTGTTTTAAGTTACATGGCAGATCAATCTGGTTTGGGATAATTTAGCGGATTTTATTTTAAAGTTAATTAGGCTGGGAAAGAGCCGTCTCTTTGTAGACATGATATACTTTCTTACAGATTCTAAGTTGCTCAGTGTGCCCTGGGAAAAGTATAATGGACAAAGGAAGCAATCACAGCTTTTGTTGTGATGTGTAGGTAAAATCACTACTTTCAGCCAAATCTTTGAGTGCCATAAGTGGAAACAGCCCTACTGACTACCCTTTAACCTACCCAGTGATTCTGCATCCRTGTCTGTGCAGGACACTAATTGTTCTAGTTTGATGTTGGTCTTCATGGCTGTGTCAGTGCTAATAAATAATACGAGCAAAGGGCTGTTCTCTAAAAAATGCTCTTTCCTCCCAGAGCAGGGTGACCTTGCCCAGTGAGGTGGGTTGACCCTGGCTGGACACCAGGTGCCCACCAAAGCTGCTCTATCACTCCCCCTCCTCAGCTGGACAGGGGAGAGAAAATATGACAGAAAGCTTGTGGGTCAAGATAAGGGCAGGGASATCACTCACCAATTACCATCACGGGCAAAACAACTCGACTTGGGGAAATTAATTTAATTTATTGTCAGTCAAAATCAGAGTAGGGTAATGAGAAATAAAACCAAATCTTAAAAGCACCTTCTCCCCACCCCTCCATTCTTCCTGGGCTCAACTTCACTCCCGATTTTCTCTACCTCCTCCCCCCAAGAGGCGCAGGGAGACRGGGAATGGGGGTTGTGGTCGGTTCATCACACATTGTCTCTGCYGCTCCTTCCTCCTCAGGGGGAGGACTCCTCACACTCTTCCCCTGCTCCAGCATGGGGTCCCTCCCACGGGAGACAGTCCTCCATGAACTTCTCCAACATGAGTCCTTCTCACGGGCTGCAGTTCTTCATGAACTGCTCCAGCATGAGTMACCCACAGGGTGACAAGTCCTACCAGCAACCCTGCTCCAGCGTGGGCTCCTCTCTTCATGGATTCACAGGTCCTGCCAGGAGTCTGCTCTAGTGTGGGCTTCCCACAGGGTCACAGCCTGCTTCAGGCATCCACCTGCTCCRGTGTGGGGCCCTCCACGGACTGYGGGTGGATATCTGCTCCACTGTGGACCTCCATGGGCTGCAGGGGGACAGCCTGCCTCACCATGGTCTTCACCAGGGGCTGCAGGGGAATCTCTGCTCCAGCGCCTGGAGCACCTCCTCCCCCTCCTTCTTCACTGGCCTTGGTATCTGCAAAGTTGTTTCTCTCACATGTTCTCACTCCTCTCTTCTGACTGCTGTTGTTGTGCAGCAGGTYTTTTCCCCTCTTCTTAAATACGTTATCCCAGAGGCGCTACCACCATTGCTGATGGGCTCGGCCTTGGCCTGTGGCAGGTCAGTCTTGGAGCCGGCTGGCATTGGCTTTGTCAGACAAGGGGGAAGATTCCAGCAGCTTCTCACAGAAGCCACCCCTGTAGTCCCCCCGCTACCAAAACTTTGCCACGCAAACCCATTACACCCATGGTGCCCACTGGAAATCTGCCTGGGAGTGCGCTGTTTGACATGAGCCCAAGCTGTTCCACGAGGCATGCTAATAACTAAACAGAGACGGTCCCCRGGGGGTGTTCAAGTCCCTTGTGTCCAGTTGTGTCTGGCAGTGTAGGTGTAGCCCGGAAGACCTGAGAAGCAAAATTTTTCCCTGCTGAGCAAAACTGGATGAAAGATCAGATACATAACCTGTGTTTGTAACATGTCTTGATGTCAGCTCCCCAAGCAAATTTGGGTTATAATTCTACTGCCATTAGCAACTGTTCAGACTTACAGAGGACATTAGTCCTTTCATTAAGCCAGTTATTAATGTTAGTGATTTTGAAGTTCTTAGTTGTTTGTAAGTACTGTCTTAGCCTGTTCACACCTAACAGTGATGTACAGTGCAAGTTATATATTGAAACTTTATAGTTAAAGTACAGAGACTTTCACATTATGTAAGTGGAGCTTTGGGGATGCTGAATAATGTCATCAGACAATATCCTATCCTCCTTGTTCTATACTCTAGCTGTGGAGCACGAGAGTTATAGTATCATGGAATCATTAAGGTTGGAAAAGACCTCTAAGATCATCAAGTCCAACCATCAACCCWACACCACCATCAATATTTATATTATATCT
Source organism: Oceanodroma leucorhoa (assembly GCA_030449065.1). Classification (NCBI taxonomy): domain Eukaryota; kingdom Metazoa; phylum Chordata; class Aves; order Procellariiformes; genus Oceanodroma; species Oceanodroma leucorhoa. Next base: position 2,674,992 of record JASVER010000001.1, read on the forward strand.
ATATCGATATTATATTTAATATCAATAAAGTGGTATTAAAGTGACTGGTTTTAGTGGCGTCAGCATGTGTTTCTTAAAAATTAAATTCTGTTTCTATTTTAAAGAAACCACAGAGAAATAGCAGTGACAAAAAAAAATCCCTGGGGAAGTATCTGCTTGAAATTCCAGATGGAATTGAGAGAGGCAAAATGCAGCTGTCCCAGTCTCAGACATGGGGCCCTGATATGGGGACATATTCTCATCTTTGCAGATCTTTCCAGACTTCATGTTTTTCAGGTATTCCCTGTTCCCCTATACAGTTTGTTTCTCCAAGAAAGCCCAGGCACGGAGCAGAGCAGCTATTGTACCACCATGTAACAGAAAGATGGTGCTCCTCCCAAGAGGCTGATAAGATCTAAAATATGCACATCTATTTATTTAGGCAGAATGTAAGGAGACAAACCACAGGTGCCTACTTTTCCTTGCAAACACCTCCCAAGGGACCCAAAGCTGGCTGAGGCACACCTCTGACCATTACACACTGTTACAAACAGGTTGATAGGTACCAGCCATAGACACTCCAGCACCTCTTGCTAGACCCCCACACCAAGATTGTTCTTTTTTTTCCTCCTGTTAGCCAGCTAATATATACTCTTTTTTTTTTCCTCCAAATTTGTTTTTACTCAATTAGTTACTTCCTGCATGAAAAGCTAAGGGTGATGGGGTTTTTTTCTTGTTAAAGCTATGCATTCATTTGTCGGATGGATCAACAACAAAAAAGGTTATGCATGCACAATAATTGGTTTAGGCAGGTGAGTCATGCCCCTGCTTTGCTTCTGAATCTAGATTTTACTTCAAATATTTTGCTCAGGTTCCTTTGTGCTTTTTTCTGCTACCTGCTGTAAGAGTTAAACACTCAAAGTGGCTGTGATTTAAGCTGTGAACAGGCTGGTTAGAATAAAGGAAAGCATTGAGAGAGACAGAATGAGCCAGCTTTCTGTCACTCTTTTCAGGCTGATTACAAGTCTCACACTGTGCTATGCCCCCTTGGAGTATTTTACAAAAGATTTAAAATCTGTTGAAAAGGTAAATGAGATTCATCCAGGAAAAAAAAAATAGAAAGATTTTTCTGACAGTCTTTGTTCTACCCAGATAAGGGACTGCTTCTGTATCATTTACAGTCTTTGTCCACAACGAAGCTTGTTGACATTCAGAATGGCTTTAATAGTGTCACTGTACTTGGGAGACATCCTAGACCGCACCATGCTTTTGTCATGTTGGAGTCGCCCTMCCCTCCAAATGGTTGTCGCTGCTTTGTGAAAAAAATGTGGTTTTTCAGCCTTGCCACGAAGCACGTATATTATTCTCTGAACAGTCTCATTAAAAATTAGGAATTTAACCATCTTTCACTTGCCAGCATCGAAAATTGGGAAATAACACGAGTGATACAAACTGCATTAATATTATTTTAATCACTAGTTTCTTTTAATCTTCCACACATCAGAGGTAGAATAGCTTTTCCTAAAGAATAAAGCATTCAAACACATATTTTGTATTTTCCCCTGCTGTGTTAATGAAACTGGGCAGGTTTTAGGGAAATCAAATTAGTCTCCTCTTTAAATATTCATTAATTTAAACAGGAGGACTGGGAAATTGGTCACTAGCTATTCAGTAAATAGCACTGTCAAATTGGCTATGTCCTTATGATTGCTATGGGTTTTTTTAACAACATCATTGATTTCTTTATGCAGAGAAGTAACATATTGATACAATCACATTCAGGGCCATTAGTATGGTTATTGTTCAGCTGTTTTCTGTAGGGCTCTACTTAAAAAATGATACCTTGATATGACTTTGTACATACTTTGTGAAGGCATTAAGTAATATTTCTCTGTCTGTCAAACCAGTAGCAAACCTCAGGGAGCCCACAGCCATAAACACCGTAAAACTTGAAACAAAAAAAATGTAAGCGCTTTAGGAAAATGTACTCTAAATCCTATTTTTGACGAAACAGACTCTTGAATGTGTAAGTGATTCCTGAATATGGACCTTATGCTGTTTTTTAGTTGCTCTTGAAAATGCTGTCTATACTGTGTATACCTGTTCTACAGACAGGCCCATATTTGTGTCCCAGATTTGCTAGACAGAAGTTTATGAAYGTGCCCATGGAGTCTGCAGGGTCCAGCATGTATCCAGCCTGCCATCATCTATCGCTCAAACGACAAGTATTTGCAGAGTAAGCCTGAGGTCTCCTCCATGCGGTGGGCTTGCTGAGGAACCACTGACCGTCTGTCCAACACATGAGCAGTACATCTGACCCCTCACCATTCAAGTGCATCCACTAAAGATCCGAGCTGTGTATGCATAAGGGACATTTACCAGGAATTTGGGGAGGATTGGAGAGGCTCCTGTCCTTAACTGACTGCTAGASCTCTGGAAATCCGGGACTAGTGTCTGGAGTCTTTTTTTCCCACCCATACATAATTTTCTGGTTAGAAGGAGTAAATCCTGTGGAGAACCTTGATAACAGCACTTTTACGTACTGTAGGTAAAGTCAAGGGAGCATTGAGCTAAGAATGCAGGAATCATCGATATTCGCCTTCACGTCACATAGCGCCCAGTCAGGGAAGATGTCGAGCACTACCAGGAATCCCATCCTTGATTTACAATTAGTCTGTGCAATTTATCACTTACCCAGTTCTTCATTTGTTGGTCACTGGCTGCTTTTGCGTAATGATGAATGAAACTGCCCAGTGTGTTAAAAGGAAATTTCAGAAGACAAATGAGAAACACAGATACAGGTCATAAAAATAATTGTACTTCCTAATCTTTACAGGAATACAGTTCTTTACTAGTAAAAAGGAAACAGGAACTTATGCGTTTCATTATTGCAAAGTTTTCTATTCTAGATACAGTACATATTATAGCCAATTGCATATATGTACATCAGCTTCTTGGAGCTACTGCATAGGAATGGGAACCTTCTTCAACCACAACTTTAAACAACTCTTGTGTTTCTGARAGCCAAAACCACCAATTTTCCTCACATCTTCTGAATAATAAAGTTATTCCTGACCCATGGCAGTAAAATTCTTTCGATTCTATATATGTCATTTTACTGAAGTCTGTGCTATAGTAAATGGTTGGTTCAGGACAGACAAAACTTGCAACCTGAACTCCTGAAATACATTTGTTGGAGAAAATATGTCTAAGGATTTGGGCTAAGGAGGCAGGGTACATAATGCATTGGCTGAGGTTTATGTCCCTGACCCTTTCTTCCATCGTTCCCCGCAGTGGATGGGAATCCTGCCTCGGCTCCAGAGGAGGAGGTTGGTGATGAGCGACCTGCACCCTGGGACACGGCCCTGTCACACACGCGCGGGCGCTTCACACCAGCTGTGAAAGACCTCAGTGGCCATGTAACCCCTCCGCCAGCCATCAGCAGAAGCCAAATGTCATCAAAAGCAAAAAGCTCCTGGTTCAAGTCTTACTGTTTTTTTTCAAAGTTAACAAACAAATAATGCATTTTAAATAATATAAGAACACAAACATTTTACTAAGAGGAAAAGAGAATATGAGGATATGGGGATGTGCTGGGTGCAGGTGCCCAGGCGTGGGTGGGGGGGCTGCCGGGCGGCCTCTGTGAGGAGAGGCCGGGGCTGCCCCGTGCCAGACACAGCCGGTTCCAGCCGGCTCCGACCCACCCCCACAGGGCACGGCTGAGCCTCCCAGCCAAGGTGGGGGCACTGGAGTGTGAGGAGGAGGGAGCGGCAGAGAGGAGCTGTTATGGACTGACCACAACCCCCATTCCCCATCCCCCTGCGCTGCTCAGAGGGGAGGAGGCAGAGGAGTCAGGAATGGAGGAGTGAAGTTGAGCCTGGGAAGAAGGGGGGAAAGGGGAGGTGTTTTAGGTTTTGTCTTTGTTTTTCACCCAACTCTATTTCAGTTGGCAATAAATTAAAATCTTTCCCAAGTTCAGTCTGTTTTGCCTGTGAGGGTAACTGGTGAGTGAACTCCCTGTCCTTATCTCAACCCACAAGCTTTTTCATCTTATTTTCTCTCCCTGTCCTGTTGAGGAGGGGAAATGAGGCAGTGACTGGGTGGGTACCTAACAGCTGGCCAAGGTCGACCACCACAGGAGAATGTAGAGAAAACACAGCATCTTTCACCCAGCTAGATATTTACACCAGGGGAAAAAAAACCCACAACACTTTGTTCTATCTAAATCTATTAATCCTTTGCCTCACTTTCCCTACATGCTTGTGTCCTGGTTTCAGCCGGGATAAAGTTGAGTTTCTTCCTAGGAGCTGGTATAGTGCTGTGTTTTGGATTTAGTATGAGAAGAATGTTGGTAACACACTGTTTTTAGTTGTTGCTAAGTAGTCTACTAGTCAAGGACTTTTCAGCTTCCCGTGCTCTGCCAGGTGCACAAGAAGCTGGGAGGAAGCATAGCCAGGACAGCTGACCCAACTGGCCAATGGGGTATTCCATACCCTATGACATCATGCTCAGTATATAAACTAGGGGGAGTTGTCTAGGGAGGGGCAATCGCTGCTCGGGGAGTGGCTGGGCATCAGTCAGCAGGTGGTGAGCAATTGCATTGTGCATCACTCATTTTGTACGTTCTACCATCATGATCATTATTATTATTATTATTTTCCCTTCCTTTTCTGTTCTAGTAAACTGTCTTTATCTCAGTCCATGAATTTTATTTTTTTTTATCTCAGTTCTCTCCCCCATCCCACTGGGGAGGGGGAGTGAATGAGCGGCTGTGTAGTGTTTGGCTGCCTGCCGGGTTAAACCACAACAGCTTGTTTAGAAAGGCAGTGGATCTATGAATATTAATTTTCTCCCTCTCTAACATTGTCCATGCTTACTGTTTTGTTGATGGAGACTCAGAGCCTGGCAATGCTCTGAGCCTCAACCGTCTGCTGCAGCTGGAGAGTACCGTGGTGAAGCAATGGGGAACCTGGAGGCAAAAGAGAGCTTTCCAGATATCTGTGGAAAAAAGCAAACCAGGGGCACACTTCATTGTCATAAGCAAAAGGCAGTTTTCCAGGGCTGGAACTCACGTGAATTTAGCAGGTTATGGTACTTTGCTTCAGTGGGCCAAAACACTTAACAAAAACTCTTTTCATGGCATTAGGGGTTTTCCATGTGACAGGCCTTCCACATGGCTGTAGACAATAGGCCAGTGCTTCAGGAGTCTGTGGAGATTTAGGGTACTGTCTTTTTGACATATCCAGCACAAACATAGACTAGGTGATTTCTTTCCTCTTTGGAAGTGCCCAAAGATAGTTTGAAGCATTTGCAGACTCCTATGATGATTCTCATTCAATTTCTGTTCTTTAGGTTGAACAGTCTGAGTCTGTTCAATTTTTCTTCACAGGTCATATTTTTTAGCCATCTTGTCGTGGTTTAACCCCAGCTGGCTACTAAGCACCACACAGCCACTTGCTCACTCCCCACCAGTGGGATGGGGGAGAGAATTGGAAGGGTAAGAGTGAGAAAACTCGTGGGTTGAGATAAAGACAGTTTAATAGGTAAAGCAAAAGCCACGCACACAAGCAAAGCAAAACAAGGAATTCATTCACTACTTCCCATCGGCAGGCAGGTGTTCAGCCATCCCCAGGAAAGCAGGGCTCCATCACGCGTAATGGTTACTTGGGAAGACAAACGCCATCACTCCGAACGTCCCCCACTTCCTCTTTCTTCCCCCAGCTTTATATGCTGAGCATGACGTCATATGGTATGGAATATCCCTTTGGTCAGTTGGGGTCAGCTGTCCCAGCTGTGTCCTCTCCCAACTTCTTGTGCACCCCCAGCCTACTCGCTGGTGGGGTGGTGTGAGAAGCAGCAAAGGCCTTGACTCTGTGTAAGCACTGCTCAGCAACAACAAAAACATCCCTGTATTACCAACACTGTTTTCAGCACAAATCCAAAACATAGCCCCATACTAGCTACTATAAAGAAAATTAACTTTATCCCAGCCAAAACCAGCACATAACATTCTTGTAGGTCTACACCCCAAAGTATGAGGTACAAAACCTCATAGTCTTGGATCAAGACCTCTAGGTTACACCTTCAGCATTATTCAGCATTATTAAGGCTAAATTACCATAGCTTTACAAATCTATTCATACCAYCTATCACTAAATTACCTGTTCTCAAAGCTTCCTTCATGCTGCTATAAAGGAAGATTTGCTTGCATTTGCTTGTCCTTATATCACAGAATCATGGAATAATTCCATTTGGAAGGGACCTCAGGGCTGTTCAGCCTCTGCAAAGAGCCTGTTGATCTCTTGCTCATCCTCCCTGACAGTGTGCAGCTGCTCAGCTCCTCCTCAACTCCTTCACCTGCCAACAGCTCCTCACCCAGTGTCATATCTTACCACAGGGACACAGCCGCTGTCCCCTGCCCCAGCCCTGGGGCAGCAACTGGGCAGTGCCTGCTACCTGAGACTGGGATGGTGGGATCCTCCCCCAGAACTCTGTCTGKGTTGAGGCCTCTGATATGATGAGGCCCATGCTTCCTCCCAGGTAGGAGACCATATCCCATGGTGCCTCACCACCACCTTGGGTTCATATATATAAAATCTTTCTGGTTTTAGGTATATATACACAACATTTTTATATTTTGGTTCTTCCAGTTTTCTGAAGAAGGCTTTATCTACTTCTTCCTGATCGGGAGGTCTGCAGCAGACACCCATCACAATGTCATCCATGCTGATCTACTCTCTAACCTTGACCCATAAGCTCTCAGATGGCTCATCACCCCTCCCAAGGCAGAGCCAGCTGCATCCTCCCTACTATCTCACATAAAGACAACTCCCAGTTGTGCTGATTTCCCAGAAAAGGTATGAGATCTTCTCCTATCATGCTGTCACGTAGACTCACCCTTATTTGTGTGCATACTCTTAGGATGGGCCCCTTTCTGCTCCTTTCTGCCTTATGTTGATTATAAGGTCTCTTGTCCACATCACCCCACACTCTTTTCTTGCCAACAACTTCCTCACTTGATTATGGGTCATCACCTCTCTCCCCCATCACTTCTAGTTTAAAACTTCTCACCAGGTTGACCAGCATGTTGGCAAAGACATTTTTGCCCCGCTTGGTCACAGGGATCCCATCTCTTCCAAGAAGTTCTCGATCATCAAAAAGTCTTGAAGATGAATCTTTGTTATTGACACCAGCTGTGCAATCCCTTGTTGACCTGTAGGATCCATCGACTCTGCCTCAAGACCTTCCCCTCACTGGCGGGACTGAGGAGACACCACTTTGGACCCCTTGCCCTTGGCCACCACCCCTGGATCCATGCAGTCATGCTTGATATGCTCCAGGTCTCCCCTGACATCATCAGTGCCCCCATGGAAAAGCATCAGGGGGTAACAGTCCCAGAGCTGACAGACCTTGGCAGCCTCTTCACAACACTCCAGCTCACAGCCCCTAGCAAGCAGAAATCCTCCCCACAAACCTCCCCAGCAAATCTCCTCTAATGAACTTGTTTGCAGCTTTATCTCCAAAGAGCTCCCAGGAGTCTAAGATCCTAGAAGATCCCCAAATCTCGAAGCTGAGCCCAGCACCTGCTGTTGGCTGCCTCTGTTAGCTGTGCTGTCAGATATCTCCTGCTTGGGCTCCCCGGCAATGCAGTGCACAAGGATGAAGGCAGGGGATTTGCACCTCTCAGGTCTTTGGGGCATTAGGAGCTCTCCCACCTCTGGCTGTCCCACCGGGTGGGACAGGCAGTGCTGGGAGAGCCTGTGTCCCTGCAATGTGGCTCAGGCTTGGCTCCCCAGCYGGGCTGGCCCCAGCTCTGCCCCACACCAGAGAAAGACCCAGGCCCCATATGAAAGGAAAAGAGTTGGGGTTTTTTKGCTAGACTCTTCTTTTGTTTTTCATGACCTTTTTTGAATATAAAGAGGTTTTCTTTCCCCACTAACATTTTGTTTTGAATGGTTGGCAAGGTTTGCTGGTACTTGCCTAAAGGAAAAAGATAGACCGATGGGGAGGGGGAGTGCTTCACCCGTAAGCTCAAGTGCCATCATGCCCAATGTGGCTTTTTGTCTTGAACAAATGTAGGTGAGAAGCTGCTGCCTTCGAGGCCTGACTGAAATCAGACAAGAAAACCAACAAACTGTGAAGACTGTGACCTTTCTCCATGACAGAATTGAAAGGACAGTTGAAGAAAAAACCCACAACATAGTTCAAAGTTCTGAAAAGAAGAAAACAAACTGGAAAAGTGTGGAGGAGAAAGTTCTATACTCACAGCACTTAAGTACAGGCACAATTTTGGATGTGTCAGTATCCCACCGATCTCAGTCTGTTTAGTGAACTGGAACACACGCACTCAAATGCTTGGCTTAGCCTGTGTACTTTTCAAAACACCAGGAGGTATCTCAAGCAAACAAAAATTTAATCAATCAGTGGCATTCTTACAGCCCAAAGGTTTTAAAAGGTGATGATTTTGAAAACCTGGATGCAGAAGGCCTCAGGCTGGCTGGGAAGAGTGAGGTGTTGTTTTGTGAATGTCTCCTGATTTAGACATAAGCAGTTGAAGAAATGACCTTATTTTTACACTGAAAAAATGTTATCAGATGTGACTAATTGGAGACTGGAGGCAGGGGAGAGCTTAGAGGCACAGTAATTGTTTTTGTCTGATCAGAAGGATCAAAAGAGAATCCCTTAGAGAGCTAAATTAAAAAATGAGATTCCTGTGGCATGTTGATCATAAGATTGATTTTTTCTGGACATGCCTGGACAGGGAGAAAAGAGCTGAATATGATTAAATACAATTCTGCGGCCAAGGAGCTGAAGAATTTGTTCTCTTTACTACATGCCTTGTTCTATATAATGGTCACATTTCCATTTGTCTGCTCAACAGTTACACTTTAAAAGAAAAAGTTACAACTCTTCTATTCTTTCAGGAATAGAGAAAGTACTGTCTGGCTGCGAAATGTCTGTGTTTATAGGAATTTCAGTGTTAGGGACCTGAATGAATGATTTCTAACAATGATTTTCAATTGAAGAATTTTGTTTCAAGACCATATTGACCCTCTGTCTTGTGGCTGAGGACGCATAAAGACCACTCACTTAAACATCGAGTCTCCTGTGGCATGGCAGCGTGCATGCAGTAAGCCCAGAGCGCTGAGGCGGAGGAGACCTTTGGGAAGCTGAGCGCAGGCGACTGCCACCACCAGCCTGCCCAGTTCATCCTCTGAAGCCTGTCACCAGTCAGGGCTTGGGCCTGGGGATGTCTGAGCTGCTGTGGCAGTTGGTGCTCTGGGTGAGCACATCTGATTAGGAAAAAAAGAGAAGATGTTGCTGTCCGCTTTATGTTCACTCCTGTCTGTACATGCTGGCATTTCCAAAATAGGACTTCTTTTTTCCCCTGAATACTTCAAATCTTAATGCCACCAAATGCAATACAAAGTGAATGAACTTGCAGCTTTCTGATGGAGTATTGTACGAAATGCCCTTGGGAAACTCACCATAAGGGAACTTCTTTGGTATTATACAGCCTCACTCAGGAAAAGCCTCTGGGAGGGGCAGATCCTGGTGCACACATGGGGCATTCAGAGTGGGAGGTGTCCCGTGCCCAGCAAGCGCAGCTGGGATTCACTTCTTTAGGTTGTGCTTTAAGGTCTCCTATTTTTTTCAGCTGCAATGAGGTCTCACCAGGAAAGGACATAAAAAACTGGTAAAATGGATTAAGTCAATGAGGAGCTGAAAAATTCCCAGTCCTTTCTCTTGAAGTAGAAGAACAATATCACTTGATAAGGGAAGAAGAGAGATTTGAAAGTACATTGCCTCTACAAGGTTTCCTTCCCAGCACTCCTGTTCTGTCAGGGCTCTTCCATCACCTTGAGAAAGGGATGCAGACTATATACCTACATGAAGCACTCACTTCAACAGAGCATTTCTCTCTCACGATGGTTTTCAAATCTTCTAACACGCAGGCAGTTGCTTTGAGTGGCTGAAGCTGTCTGAACCTTGCTTGGGACCCACTATTCTCTGTTTGCCTTCACAGCTGCACAGACGCTTTTCAGAGGCACTCCTGGAGAGTGGGACAGTGCACTCCAGAGTGGGGCCATCCCAGGCACACSTCTGCTTTGCTCTGGGGCTATTTGGAGAAATGAGCATGTTTCACATAGGCTGTGTCTTCCATCCCTCTGTTGTTTCTCTAGCTGAATTCTTCCTTTTGGTTAGATGCACAGCCAGCTCACACCATGCTGCTGACAGAAATGGCTGAGTTTCTTTCTTTACTTCTTGATTTATCTTCACCACAGTACATGAGTCACAGAGTAGTCTTCAGTGTTGAAGATATCTCTGTCATTGATGCAGGCTTTTCTAGAGGGATATCTTGTTAATGCCAGTGCTGGATCTTTGCATTCCTCTCTGCTGTTGCTTTTATTACCCATTTCTGCTAGCTAAGGACAGAAGAGCCAGCACTGCTCTCTGTGACTGCCTTTTGAGGCATTGCACGCAGTGTGAGCTGGACATAAGATGCATTTTTGTGTGCTTCCTAGCCAGGCACTTCATCTTCTCTGACGTTCAATGTCTTGCTACATTTTTCTTCAGCTTAACTAACAGGTTTTGTAAATTGATGTACTACATATACTAGTGTTTTTAGCTCTGGAGTGAATCCCAGAATAGAGAACCAATATTTTTCCATTAAAAAAAAATAATAAATAATTAAAACCCGACTTTCAAAGATGAAGAAAAGATTTAGAAAATGTAGTAATCCACTAGAATAAAATGCTAACTTTTATTTCATATTTTATGGCATGTATTTCTCTGTTGTTTTAGTACTAAAGTTAATGATCAAAATAGGTCAGTTCCCAAACCACATAGGACTGAAATGTGTTAGATCAAAAAAGGAAGGAAGGAAGGAAGGAAGGAAGGAAGGAAGGAAG
>JASVER010000001.1:2687046-2785031 GCA_030449065.1 Oceanodroma leucorhoa
GGAAGGAAGGGAAGGAAAGGAAGGAAAGGAAGGAAAGGAAGGAAGGGAAGGAAAGGAAGGAAAGGAAGGAAAGGAAGGAAGGAAAGGAAGGAAAGGAAGGAAGGGAAGGAAAGGAAGGAAAGGAAGGAAAGAAAGGAAGGAAAGGAAGGAAAGGAAGGAAGGAAAGAAGGAAGATACCACTATTTGTCTTCCTTTGTAAGTCTGGTTTGACTAAACTCAGACTAAAAGTTTTAAGCTTTCTTAATGTCCCACGAGAAGTAAAAACTTTTAAAAATAAAAGTAAGACAGATTGAGCTTTATGTAATTACCAGGTTGTGGTATCAGAATAAGAGGGATTTATCCTTTGGCCGATCTGCAGGAAGGAAAAAACATGTTATCCCATTTCACAGATGAGGAACAGAAACATAAAAGCGTAAACTCTTCATGTCCCACTTTGAGCTTCTAACCGGGACAGCAGTGCTAGGAACAGCAGTGTTCCCTTCCGCGCTTATGGAGTGAAACAGATACCTCCAGAGAACAGTTGCCTAAGGCAGCAGTCACGCTACCTACATGAATATGCTCAACACTAACAACTCAGAGCTTTCACAATCACATGCGAGAATCCCAAAACCACAAAGTGTCTCAAATCAGAAGATTTAAGAAAACGCACTTGGGGGTTGTTCCATTTTCTGCGGCTGTTAGGTAGAGACAGGTCACAGTTTTTTCTTAACTGTAAGACCCAAAAAGACTTCTTAAAAATGTAAGTGTAAGATTCTTGAGTAACCCCACATCTATTGATACTAAGGTTTTAAGGAAAAATAACACATCTCTCACAAGCTTCAGACTAAAGATGGAGAGCTGGCAACCTTCTATCTCCCTTCTCCAAATGATAAATTTGAAATGCCATTTTTTCAGCAGAGCTTCCTTGCCTGACTGAAAAATTTTCTGTTCTTGTTTCACGTAGCCAACCTGACCAACGAAGTGGTAATTCATGGCTGGCYGGCTGGTATCAGACGCTCTCCCTGCTACGTGTCCCTGCCAAGGCTCCGCACACAATTCGCTCTACTGAAAAGCCAGCTCATTTCCACTTGCAGCCAGCTCTATTCATATTCCTCTCAGAGTTAGTGACAATAAATATTATAAAATCACACAAATCCAGATGGTGTGGGTTGGAGTTGCCAGCTGTTCTACCACTTGTGACTTGCCTCTCTTGTCCTGCAGCTTGGCTTCCACAGAAAGCATCTCATCAGTTTCCTATGGTCTTGTTGCATTTCTTTACAAGCCATCCATCACCCACTCGTCCTGAGAGACTTTCAACTTTCACTGTAGTTATATAAGAAAGATAGAGGCAAAGCAAATTTGAGGCAGAAAATCAAAGAATCTTTCATCTCAGAAACTGAGGATTATTTTTCAAGTAGTGACCTTAACCTCACAACATCATCCCAGTTTTCACCTGTGAAAAGAGACCACTTCAGGGGTTCAGCTGATTTTTACTAATTCTCTTTCATAGGACACTTATAGCTAAAAGAGAAACAAAGGTTCTCTGATCTCGCTGGTAGCTATCACTGCAAAATCCGGAGGAAACCAGTGCCAAATGAACACAAAAACTGAAATACTGTCATGACCTGTGTGAATAGCGTTGTGCAAATCCTAAAYGTTCTTATGATTACCTGGTTTTAGCTTTGAGTGTTTGCTCCGAGTTTTGATTCTTTGAGCCTGGGGAGGTATCTGCAGGCTGGAGGCAGTCTCCAGTCCAGTGAAGTTACCATCCAAATGACCACCAGGGTTAGGAGAAAGGCTGCAACATAGCTATGGTTAGCAGTGCTGTCATTAACGTAGACGTGAACGTTGATATGATTAACAAATGTGTGACTGCCATGAGATTTGGTCCTCATATTGACTGTCTTCTGAGTTTTTTTGTTGAAAAGGGATGCAGACAAGAGTGAGCGGGAGGCAGGGGAGATGGGAGCAGCCTGCAGYCGGGACAGCAAGAGTGGGGGAAGAGAAAGCCTGAACCCAGAAGGGCAAGCAATGCCACCAGCTGTGGGGGAAGGCTGTAAGCCAGCAGGCTCTAGGGCTGTGGTGCCAGAAGGGAGCAGGCACCAGCAGTGGTGCAGATGCTCACAGCTGCTGCTCTGGCTGGTGCCATGGTTTGAGGCTGTGGTGGGGGGGAAAGGGTATCTGAGGAGGGAAGAAGATCCTCAGGGGCCCTCCAGGCAAGTGTCTGAGGCACCAAAGTGTCTTACCAGCAGTCTGTCATCTCATTACATTTGCAGCAAAGACTATGCAATTACATTGTTTAATCTACTCTTTCCCTTGTCTAGTTACAACACTGAAAAATAAAAATATGACAAGGCAGGTCCAGACAAGCCATGATTCAAGTCATCCTGCTGGGCTCAGTGAGGAGCACAGCTGGCTGCGGGCATGGCTGCAGCATAGCTCAGGCAAAGCCCAGGGATCAGGGGCTGAGCTTAACCCCAGCTGCCCCCCAGAGCAGGGGTGGCCTCCAGCGAGGCACCTCACAGCTTTTTTCTCCCACAGCTCTTTTCACAGCAGTCTGATCCCAGGTTACAGGGCTTCACTGAATCAGGGTTGCCTTTAAATACAGGCAGCTGAACCCCGYGTGGGGTATCGCAGAGCCTGTTGGTGCACCCAGGATGCGAACATCAAGTTTGCACTTGGACAAAAAAAAAATCAAGAACTGTGAGTAAGGACAGTTGCTCCATGAGGATCTACAAGAGTGATTGCTGGCCCTTGAGGAAATCCTGCTCAAGGTAGGCTCAGGACTTTTTAACAAAATTTTCGCTCACATTACAGGAAAGTGAAATTAGATTTGCAGATCCATAAATGCATCAGGATTTTGAATGCAACATAAGTCTCTTTTGAAACATTTCTACTTATCTCCAAGTCCATCACATCCAGTCTGTTCTGGTTGAGAAAGCAAGTAGGCGAAGAGGGGAGCACCCACCTCCAGTCTACACAGCCCGTCTCACAATGGCATGAAAGCTCCTCTTTTCATCCCTAAGCCATCACTTCAACAGTATGCTTGGGTAAGAAACCCGCCAATCCAACAGACTTCTTTCTGTGCCTTTTGTCTGAGCATCCCTCCTTGCAGATCCCCATAATATTTCATTAATTCCCATCTGCCTCCTGACACTGGAATTTTACCATCTGAGACTGCCCAGAAGTGTTGGGTATCTAGGAAACCTGTGACTTAACAGGTAAGACAATTTAGGGTTAGGCAGACACTGAACTGGAGTTATCTGGATGACAAATTTCACATTCGGTATGCTATTTTTTAATTTGATATTTTTATTTCACACCAAAGGATTCGGTCACCAAAGTCCTACCTTCACCTTTGCTCTTAGACTGCTCATACCAAAAGACTGTGATTTACGTAATTTCCTAACAAATTGGATAAGGCTTGCTGGGMTTTACTCAGGTGTCAATGGAGGAAGAGTCTCTGGGACAGCTTTCGCCACACTTCCAATTTCAACAAACAGGTCCCAGATGAGTCAGATTCTCGCCAGCAAAGATCCTTGAACTGCAATGTGACTCATTATATAAATTTATCATCCTTCTGAGTCTCTATGAAAAGATCTTTGTAAAGTCCTGCCAAAACTCTGCCTTGAATTTACCTGGTAGGACTCCTATTATCTCAGTAGCAGTGCAGCAAATGAGTCAGCAGAGAATGTGCCACTGGGTCTGTTACTTACTCATTCATGTCTGCTGCATTTGGGAACGCATCTGAAATAGGCATCGGTGTTCCCAGCTGTGCCCCAGGGAGGCACTTACCCTATGCAGGTGTGACTCAGCAACATTTATTAATTATCTGATGGTTGCAGGAGATTTCAAGATTGAAATTTTGTCAGCAGCATTTTATCCAAAGTGGTGAAAAGCTTCTAAAAAGCACTATTGGGACATATTCTTGCTAGCTTTATGGCACTGAGCCTTCATTACCATAAACAAACTCCGATGTCTGAGTGTAGTCTTTTGGGGAATTTCATATAAAGCCGCAGGAAGGCTCATTGCAATCACTTACGCATGTGTCCTTCCTTAAAAGCAATGGTACTCCCCACGCAGGTTGGACCTGAGGTGGGCTCTCCATTTCCCAGGGGACGGTGGCCTTTCCTCGCTGCTCCTCGCTGTCAGCGAGGCTGCGCTGCCTTGGCACAGGGGTCACAGGTTTGTTATCATCTCACTGGGTGAACAGAGCTTGGCACCATGTGTCTGCACAGCTTAAGGGTGGGATAACAGCAAAGGCCTTGAAAATATGGGCACAGGTTAAGGAAAGAGTCCCCAGAACAATTAACAATGCACCTATGAGCCGTTACCCATCATTGAAAAAGTGCAAGGAAGAGACCCGGGAAAAGACTGCTTCTGCTTTAGGAAAGGGAGCAGCAGCTGAGCAAGGAAAGAAACAGCAAGCAGCCGGGTGAGGCACCTGCTGCAGTTTGGAAAGTAACATCGCCGGCAGGATCGGGCAGCGTGTAGCCGAGGGTGGAGGCCTAGGGCTGGGAATTGCCTTGGAAGTCAACCACCTTATAAAGGGACCAGATTTGGGGGTGGGGAAAAGAAACCAGCTGCCCACTTCAGATCCAGCGTTCCTCATTGAAGAGCTCCTGGGTGTGATCACCTCCACCACAGTGACCATGGAGGACCGTGGCCAGCAGTGCCAGTTACACGGGTCAGCTCCGTGCTGTCGGGCACTCACAGTCGGGCATGATCGCCGAGCAGGGATGGCTTTCAGTGTGCGATGGTGGCGACTGAGGATGAGTAAGAAGCAACCACCAGCACGGGGGTGTTGTTGATGCATGTCAGCACAGCAAAGGTTTGTTTTACAGTTTAAACTGCAAAAAAGGTGCCATTATCACTGTGTCCTTACCATAAAAGAAAAAAAAAAGAGAAAAAAGAAAAAGAAAGAACTCTTAAGTGAAGAGTTAAAATGTGGGGTTTCATGATAACCTTTTCAAAACTGACTGAAGAACTAGACTGYTCCTGAGCGTCCTCTAGATGCAGAGAAACCCTTCACAGACTTCCTGAGAGCACTCTTTAATTGAGTAGCAGCATTAGGTGCCTTGTTGTTTTGGAAAATTCTACTACATTTCTGTATTTTTATCTAACTAAGTACTACAGATTTGCCTCCAAGTGACTGAGGGTCCCAYGTAGGGCTGAAGGTCCCAAGCCCTAGTTCTCAGAAGTAATTCAAGGCCCTTATTTCAGCTGCCAGTTTGGAAGCAGAAAATTAGAAGCTTCCTTGTTTAAGCTTTCAAAGGAAATTGGAGAAGTGAAAATGTGAAGTGTCTTTTTTTTTTTCTATTTCTATTCTGAAATTTGACACAGCTGCCACAAAATGTTTATAACCATACACAGTGCTCAATAAATGCCTAAACCTGGAAGGAACTATGCATGAATTATGTCTGATTTATACATTAAATAAAAATAGAAAGAGCCAGTTGAATTTTAAATGTTCTTCCTACATTCAGTAAGCATTGAAATTACGATGTCTATAGAATATTGCCTGCAAAAGCGTCTAATGCATTACATATACTATATAAAAATATTTTTAAAGCATTCTAAGACCTTATCAGATAAGGCAAATACTCGGGCATAATTAAACCTTCATAAATTGGCTTTTCATAGGGAGAATTCTTGGAAAATAATTTTATTTTTAAGCTCACCCCATAACATGCAGACCAAGATTAACCATAAGGAAAGGTCTGAGCTGCTAGTAATTGCTGCAAGTAGTTGCACGTGGGCAGGTCAATAAACACACCAGGCACATAGCTTAGCCCGCAGGAATTGGGCCCCAGCGGTGAGGCAGAACGACCCCGTGCCSGGCCCTGGACCCCAGCCATGAGTGCCAGACCCCAGGCCAGCTCTGAGAAGGCCAAATCTTCAGCTCATCTCCTTACGGGGAAACGAAGGATGTTTGATTACAGCAGCTTTGAAGAGGTGGGAGCAGGGCCGTGTTACAACCCTGACCCCAGACTCCGCTTGACTGGCTCTCTGTGCCAGCCAGGAGCGACAGCCTCCCAAGGTGGGGACAAAACTGGGGACCCCGGTGTTCCTAAACGTCCACCCTTCCTGCCCCCCGCGAAGAGCCACGCGTTAAAGAAAGGCTTCACGGAGCTGAAGTGCAACTTTCATGTTGGGTACAAATGAGTCAATAAAGTCATACTAGAGTTTTGACTACAATGTAATCCACCTCAGAAGATATGTGAAGCTAATGTTTAAAAAGCAGCGTCATTATGTATCTTTATTTAGTTGCAAAATACTTTAGTAGATACTTTTGCTGCTTCTGTGGAGAATTGTTTTTAAACTGCAGATACGTACTCTCCTACTGATTTATCTTTGAAGTGATAATACTTGGCCTGTTTGGCCCCAGGGAGTGAAAATATTTAATATTTTGTCTTCCAGTTTATTACCCAGCCCAGACAWACAAAGCAAAATAAATCCATTAAAATGTAATTTTAAGAAGAGTATTCCCAGGTTTTGTTAGCTAAATCACATTTTTGCAATTAACATGATCGTTATAAACATTTTAGGCCTTGCTCAAGATCACCTGCGTATATCAAAATAAAATACTCTCATCCCATTTTTATGGCACAGCTCTGTTTGTTAGAAAAATATTTCAGCGAAACAACAAAATCAAAACAAAACCTTGCGGTTTAACTCCCTAAACAACAGAGGTAGTTTAGATTTATTTCAGCTGTCTCCACCACTGCTCTGCATAATAAAAGTGCTTCCCAACTCTCCTCGCACAAAACGCAAGCGCTGTCATCTCGGTCCTTCCTTGCTGTGTGCTCTTCCCACCGGTGCGGGAGTGCGCTCTGCGTGCCCCCCATCACCCTGGCAGCTGAACACTTCCTAGGTTTCAGCCCCCAAAAGAAYGCAAGGCAGGTGAATGCGTGCCCTGAGAGATATGCACGTAGTTCCATCCACCATCATGTTTTCATGGATGTGGGGACAGAGCAGTGAGCTCCTTTACTGACCCAAAGGCACCGCCGGACGGTGTGTCACTGTGTTCCTAAGCAGGCACCTGCCCCTTTGGCCCGGGAAGGCAGCGGGCAAGGCATGGGGTGCTGGGCCCATCATCGCCTTGTTCCACCTCCTCCAGAAGCTGGTTTGTCTCCATTTTACTGGGGCCAGCTAGCTTTGGGATACCAGTTTATGTTCTTACCCTTGGAATGAGCCCCAAGAAAACTTTTCAGAAGCAGCTTTGGCACCCATGAGGGTCCGTGCTCACACAGGAAGGATGTTTTCACTGCAGACATGCTCAAAGTCTGGAGTTGCTGGTACAACAGCCRGCAACATATCTGCCTCCATACAGGCCATGGCCCTTTACATTGTGAATTTTATGCTCCAAGGGTAGARGAGGGTAACTGCCCTGCAGCCAGTCTTTGCCAATGAGCAGGTGAACCACCGCAGTTGCCTCAGGGAGCTCTAACTGAATTTTCTGGGGAAACCAACGCACTGACACATCGTGTTAYTGCCTACCAGCTCAACCCCATCCCTGGGTGACCTGACCACATGAAAGTAAGTTAATATAGCCATGCTAATGCCAAGCTTCATTTGAGACAAGGACCACACATGAAGCCCTCCTTCTGCATACAGAGCACCTGCTTCTCCTCGCTTTGAGAAGAAATGTGTGAGACTAGGAAACCCTCTCCAAACCTGCTGGGCCCTTTATAGAGCTACACAAATCTGCAGTCCCACTATGTGAATAACAGATTACYGCAAAACTGGGGGGAAAAGGAGCTGAAGCCATCCAATTCCACAGCTTCAGTGCAGGATAAATACAACCAGCAGGGTAAATGTTTCCCTGCTAAGTTTAAGCAGCAGTAGCCAGGTGCTGGCTCTGCTCCAGAGGGTTTCTGCCTGCACAGTCATAATGGATATTTTACCCTTTAACGTTAACAGTGTTTTCATAGTATATATTTTTCTTAAATTAAAAAAGCCCCAAACTTTTAGTAAAGCTCACTCTGGGCCTTCCTTTGTTCCTCTGCTATCCAGGGTGGTTTTGCCACTGACAACAAAAAAGGAGGACCAGAGCCTTTAATGCCCTACTTTTAAGTGTTAATACATTTACAGAAGACAATACAAASAAGTGCCAAACAGCAATTACACATTATTAGAGCTACACAGTATTTGTACGTCTTGCTAAAACAATGCTGCTAAATGAAGAAGCTTTATTAGTTTAGAGTTTTTGGCTGCTGTTATTAAAAATATATTTACCTAAAAGGAAATCCAAGTATTTAATTTTACAAACGATTTAAAATATAGCAGTAAGCAACATAAACTATTGCTTTTTATGTTTATACAATTTTTTGGCATAACACTGCCATACAGTTACAGAATTATAAAATATATCTTTATAGTGCATTACAAATCCAGAAACTGGTTACCACTCCTACCACATACATATGGTATTGGTACTACCGAACATGCACAGCATTCTGTAATTAAACACTGCAAAGGAATACAGAGAAGAGAGCAGGACCACTCATTTTGCAAGTAAAAATTGTTGGGTTTTGGTTTTTTTCTTTTTACTGCACTTTTTTCTTAGAATACATTTTAACAATGAAGTCTACGATATTTCCAAATTTTATCAGTGCAAAAGTATACCTAATCRTCTGTCACTGAACTCAAACTGCATAAAGGGCAAACAACCATGGAATAGGTTAAAACACAGAAAAAAGAGCAACTAATGATTAGCAAACATGCTTCAGCAGATCCCAAAATTATAAGTGCCATAACCTTTTTTACTGCAAAACAATAATTTCCACATAGTTAGCCACAGTAGTAAATACATTCAGTATATTTCACAATAAAATTTAGTTGAATACGCCACTAGACTTCTAAGCATGGTAGAATTAAAAAGTGCCGAGTTTCTAAGAAGTAAGAGATTTCTTTCAGAACAATTTGCCAATTCTCACATTTGTTATTTTATAGCAAACAGCTTAATGCTTTTGAAAATAAATATAAAGGTGATTGTAAGTGTAAAGCCACAGGAGGTGTCTATTTAATTGATCTCTAYAGCTTTTGAACTATATTTTAGGAGTCCATTAGGTATGGCATGTACTAAATATATTCTTTAAAATAAACTCTTGCTTTCCCCAATGGCCTTAAGTAAGTATACTTAAGAATGTGGGCTGTAGAAGGAATACAGCTTTCAGGAAAAGAAATAGCTCATAGGCAATACAGAGCACAGAGATATTACAGAGACACAATTTACATTCCCCTTGGAGAATTGCATCTAAATACCTGCTAGTARTGAATCTATAGTGTTGACCGTGATGTGAATGGAGGGCGGGTTGCCCATGCTTAGGCCTTTTTGACCCATCCTTCATTTTCAGGCTCCAATGGCTATCAAAAACACCTTTTGAGCAGTTACTCCAGTTGCAGCTGGAACTGGGGACACGTATCAAAATAAGTTACCAAGATGTGGAATGAGGAGTATGGTTCTCAGCAAACCCCAAATAGTATTTCCATCTTCTACCTGATCACAACGTGACACCCATTGATGCTGGTGTCTCCAAATCCAGAGGCACCTCACTCAGATGTGGGCTAGGAATAGATTTTGCCTTTGACTGATCTTGCTTTTACACTGATAGAAAAAAAAAWCTGTTCTGCAGTTGGAATCTGACTTTTAACACTTCATACAAAAGGATTTATGTGTAAAACTTTATTCAGAAGGGACAAGTAAGATAGTATCGTCATCAACATAGGACAAGTTTTCTGCCTAAGCAGACATCTTCTGCCTAAGGACAAACATAGGACATTTTCTGCCTAAGCAGGTATTTTATCATTAGAATCTCCCACAGCTTTTAAAAACTGACTTAAAGTGGATTACTGTTCATCTTACAGTACTTTTAGTAACTGTGTTCAAATGCACTAGCAATTTTTGATTAAACAGATCTGAGACAAACAAGAGATTACTTTTTCCACACAAAACATAATTAAAACATGGAACTCACAGCCACAAGGGATTGTGGAGGCTGAAAGAAACCATGAGTTCAAAAATGGAAAAATTCCTGGAGAAAAATGGGGTCACCTTATCTGTTCTTTGTTTCACACCATCTGTTGATGGCCACTGCTGGAGGCAGGATAGAAGGCTAGAAACATCTTTGGTTCTGATCCACATTGGTAGTTCTTAGGACAATTGTCACACTTTTATTAACGGAAAAACTTACTTCACATACTTGCATCTTATTCATAAATACAGCTTTTGTCAAGGAAATTCAATATATGTTACCTGTAAAAGTATGGCGTAATAAGAGTTACATTTTCACTTAAACATATATATCTTACTATAATTTGTCATCAGTACCATCACAACTGTCAGGAAAAGAAAGGTGCAAAAAAATAATTCAATTAAACAGATATACATAAATTTTATTTAAAAACAAACAAGAGCTGTTTTCCATTTAAATCTAGTAAATCTCCCTTGACTTACCTTATTCAATCATCCATCAAAATTATACAAAGCCTCTAAGGTCTGTAAACTTTCTGGTTATAGTACAGGTATATGCAACTGTAGATTATTAGAGTTATCCTGGAACAATTCAAGGAGGCTTACACTAGGTTACATGAAATATTAACTATGATTATACAATTACCTAATACATCAGACTGTTGCAATCTTAGAGCAGGAAACTGAGGAGCTGACCAAGCCAGCAAACAGTTCTCAAAGGTTTATTGCAAATATTTTTAGCATCCTTCAGGATCATGCCTTTAAATATGAGCAATATGGACACCAAGAGCTCAGTTCTGCTTCTAGATATGTGCACACACGTAACTGCTCTGCTGATCTGAGTGGTCTGTGGTGCACACCTCAYGTACCCAAGCTTTCAGTCTCTACGCCAACACAGCATCAGGTACCGAGGCAGTTACGTCCTGGATAGTAGGGCACAAAACTGTAACTAATCTTCAAGTGCTGCATTTTTGCATGATTTGTACAATCGCCTTCACTTGCACGTGTGTACTCAGTAACGTTTTGTCAAGTTGCGCATTCGTATCACCCCACCATAGGATACTTAAAATCAAATTCACGGGTGTGTGCATATACACACTACTCCCACTTAACAGTGGCAGAGGCTACTCAGATGTACTTATTAGGAAAGAACCCCTGTATGGGAGAGGAGATTTATAGTAAATTCAGATTCTAGTAAAACACTGGGCCAAAATACATTATTGTAGTAAGTGCACAGAAATCCCTGAATATTTGAGCATATAGCGAGACAAAACCAAGTTTAACAGTGAGCAAATGTCCTGACTTTTGTTGCACATGCTCAGTTTCTGAAGTAATGGTTAAATAATTAAGTACTGGCATTTATGAGAATACAATCATTTCAACATATATTGTACTGTAAACCTGAAAGCCAATACTTCGAAACTTCAAGCATGGGGTGCTTCTGCTTGCTAAGGCCACAATTCTGTAATGAAAACGCATACAGTGCTCCCACTTGATCCTCACAAATCTCAATGGGATGCTACACTGTATGATTGCCCTGCAATGTATCCTTCTTTTAAGCACTTCCAAAATCAGAAGAAACAGCTCCTCCCTGAAAAAAATGATAAACCATCATATTTTACATAGAGCAGATTTGTTAGTTAAAGCTAAGTGTCCCATGGGAGTAATTYTGTTGATAAAGCTGTAAGACAAAAGATTACAGAGCACAGGAGCCCACTTGACACCATACTTCTTTGTAGGCAATTGGTATGCCACTACTCTTCTCACTTCTATGAAAACTGATAGAAATATAGAGAGTTGCGGACTTAAAAAAAAATAATTGCAGAGTTAATAAGGATAAGAGTCCCAAAGTTCTTGACTGTATTTTTAGATACACTGGGTCCTTAGTGCAGACAGCCCTGCCAGATTAAGAGTACATTAAGTACTTAATTATGAGTGGAGAACCAGCAAGTGTGTATAGGTGAAAGCTGTGTAACAGAATACTGTACTGCAGAGCAAYCTTTTGGATGCACATCTCGGGAGCTTTCTGGTTTAAAATTAGAGCAAGATTTCTCTTTTTCTTTTTGTTCACTAGACAAAAGATCTCCTGAGGTCATCGATGTTCAATCAAATTACAGTATAACACTCCCAGCACCCCTTATTTCACTTTAATACTATGCTTTTTTCTTTTTTTAAGTGTTTAACCTTAATACTAAAGTCAATAAATTGAAGGCTCTGTATAACTACCTACCTTATAGTTATGTTCCTCATACACAGGGTATAAATTTTCCCTAGG
The DNA here is from genome assembly GCA_030449065.1 of Oceanodroma leucorhoa. Lineage (NCBI taxonomy): Eukaryota > Metazoa > Chordata > Aves > Procellariiformes > Oceanodroma > Oceanodroma leucorhoa. The sequence goes on from JASVER010000001.1 coordinate 2,699,277, forward strand.
CCATTCAAGAAATAACTACGTAAAAACAACGCTATTAAATTGGCATGGTTAGGCACTCAAGATTTAAAAAGTCATAGGCAGAACATAAAGTTGTGCTCCCTGTGCGTACGCGTGGGGTCAGAGTCCTTAACTACACGGACCAATTTTATCTCAGCGTTTCCTGTCCCCTTCTGCTCTGAAGGTCAGAAGCAAACATGAACACGGGGATCCTACTTCAAGTCCAGGSTATTGTGAAAGGCTTCTCAGCACCTTTCCAGTTTTAAAGAGGCGATGGCTGCAGGAGGAATTCTCTGGGGCATTTCTGCTCAGACAGACTTAATGCCTCCTTGAGTGATCTGGGTTACCCTTAAAAAAATCCATGTACATACATTCGTTTCCTTACCAGTCAGCACAGGAGAAGGAGGGATAYGTCTTCCTTCTTCCCTCCCTCGTTAGGATGGAAAAAGCCTAATCTTTGTCCATGGGTACCAAGATCTCCAACTGCCACTCTATTTGATCCCAAGAAATAGYGCTACCTGGGGAAATCAATGGATGATGCACTGCCACGATGGGAATTAGCGAAACAGAAAAATACAAGACATTTTGTCTATGCTCTGAAACCCCTGAAGACTTTGTCATTTTGAGTTATAAGACTTGAATAAAGTCCTGTAGCACTCTGACACTCAAACTGTAGTCACTCACTTGCCTTGTAACATTTTATCAAAAATACATTAAAGGCAGTGGATAATATATACACTTTTAAATAGAAAATACATACAGAAGTTTTAGACTACTTTAGGACTGTAGAAAGTGTGAGTTCTACCTGCATTACTTTTTAATTCATATTCTACACAATTAACTTGCTGGGTACTATCTTGTTTGACTGAATGGCATGAAGTCAGAAGAGGCTACTCAGGGAAAGCAGACAGTCCTTCAGTGAAGAAAGTTGGGAAAGATCTTAATAGGGAAATTCCTACCTGCTGGGCTCCAGCCRGGCCAGCAGACTGGCCTGCCTCAGCTTTCAGCCGATGATCAAAATCACATTAAATTGTGAAAGACCTCTGACAGAGAGCAAAGAGAGGAAAGGAAAGCTGGACGAGCAAAGAGCTGGAAGGAAGCATCAGGACTGCCCTTCTCTCCTAGACCAGCAACAGGGGGTTCAGCATTGTGCAGACCTTACCCMAAACTGGCCAAGAAACATCCAAGTTCAGGTAAGATCCAGTTGGACAGGCCTGGTGACATTTTCTCTGATGGCTTTGATGAGTAAGCAGTGCTTTGTGGTGAAGACACTGCTCTTCAGCTCTCCAGAGGCTTTCCAGGTGCTGAACCCCGCTGGGGGAGTTGTTTTATTACAGCTGATCAGCAGAGAGCTTTCGCACTGAGACCAAATCTGAGTGATCAGAGAGACCTCTCCCCTCAAATCAGTAGTAGTAACAAATGAGTCAAGAGAAGAGAGAACTTAACAGGGACTAAAAGAAGTCTAAAGTGCAACCTCCCTTGTACCCAAAAGCTGTGGATACAGTTTCATTGTAAGTTAAACTTTTATTCAATGTACAATGATACCCAGCTGCATAGGATATTTTCATATCCGTAACTAAGTGTCTCCGACAAGGATGCTAATCTAAGGTAAAAGATGCTGTGCAAAAATCGCCGTTAAATATGAACATAGTTCCTAAAAAAAATATCCACTAGGGAAAAAACTGTGCTCTTGAAATAATTTCTAGTCATTTCATAAAAGGAAATCAACACTTAAAGCATATTAAAAGAAACTTAAAAATTCTGATGTTCCAAGGCTTTCTAGTAAGTTACACTTTTTTTTCTTTTTAAATACTGGATTAATTTAATGGCAAAAAAAAAATAGATAAGCTTTTCTATGCAATCTGTCTGGAAATGACAAYGAATTTCTTAGGTTTGAATATACATGATTGTTTTAAAGAGCCACACCTGGTTGGCTGCTGATAAACTGAGGTTAAAAAAAATAAAATTCATTAACCTAACAGAAGCCTAATCTGGTGCATTCGCAACAAGCATAGTCTCATGAACATTTTATACTACAGTAGATGGAAATTTCACCCAAAATGAAGGAGCAATGAATAATTTGCTTCATTCAATATGAAATATGATGATTTTTAACCTCAGCCTCATGATTTGAGCTCATCCTTGTTTTTTGTGGTGGTCCCCCCTGAAAGCATTTCCTTATCAAGGTTGTCTTGTAGATCTGCTGACGTGTTATTTGAAGAATTCTCAGTGTCACATAAATCYTCCTCTACAGTGCCTGGGTGATTTCCACAATCATTGTTCAGATTTTCATCATCTTTTTTTAAATGAGAAGTGTCCTCCTTTCTGTCTGAAGTATCATGAATTTCTTCTGATTTTGAAAGCTGACCGGTATCAGTATCACTGTTCTTTTCACTGTTGTTCTGCCTCACAGCATCACAGTTCATTTCTTGTTCATCCTGGTCATTTTCTTCCCTGTTTTTTGTGAGTTCTGCCTTTCTTTCTTCAGTTGTTTTACCAGCTGAGCTTCCACTTGCCAATGTATTCTTAGGCTCTTTTGGTTTCTTATGCTTAGAAATATAACTATTGTGACTAGAAGCTGGAGATGCTGGCTTTTTATTTGTTTTGCTTCCCTCYGACTTTTGTCTTCTTGGGGGTCCCCAGATAAAATGCTCTGAGGGTGTATAATGTTGCTGGGCAAATCTCAGGAGTTTTCGCCTTTCTCTTCGGTCTCTAATAGTATACACAAAATATTCTAGAGCACTTTGCTTAATGTTGGGAATGGTATCTTCCACAAGAGCTTCATGGAGAATAAATTTTACCAGGGGAGATTTGAAACTCTCATATCCAAGCTCGCCAAGACTTTTCAGAATTCGAGTGATTCTCAAGTAGTTGTGTTGAGACCTTTGGAAGAAAAGAGTGAAAAAATTCCATTGAATCAGGAAAAAAAAACACCTTACAGATACAGAACTGGAACTGCAATTCCTCACTCCTTTTTATCACTCCAGGTGTGTACTTCAGACTTCCTGTACTTTAATTTCTCGCAGCTGCTGAAGCTTGCCAGCACCTCCTTTGCTAGGATGCTGTGAGTGAAAATTAGTGTCTGTAAAATGCACTGAGGCAATAGGCTGAAAAAAAAAATAAAATCAAAGTGTGTACTGATTTTGATTCCTTCTGCTGTATGTATTCTTTCTGAGGCGAAAACCCAGTCACTTTATAAAATATGGGTTTTGTAGTGTATTGCAGTAATACAGCTACAGAACAGGCTTCATTGCACTTCACTTAAGCTATTTAAAAGGTGGGTCTCCAGTCTAGACTAGCTACCTGCACTACTGATACAGTCAGTGCTGGGAGAAAAGCAGGCACCTCTGGAGAGCAAGTCCCACTGTCGTAAGAAGTGTCTAAGATACATGGAACAAACTATCTTCCGGAAGTGCTTGTGAAGAGCTCTTTCCGTCATTAAGTTTTACTGTTTACTTAGGTGTACTTTAATGCCTACATTTTAGATGGCTAAAATTAGGTAAAAAGAGTCCCAATTCCTGACTTAAAACTGTGTAGCTAATCTCTGGTGAGAATATAGGAATTACAGTGTAAAAAYGTGCAGGAAGTAACGTTTGGGCTTCCTGAAACCCTGTTTTATCTGTGGCCTGAGTCTGAGCCCACAATCATATTGTCTCATATAACATTTAAGTAAAATTAATAACAAATTATTCCCWTTATTCACCCAAAATTATCCATCAACAATTCTACATACAAGCTTTCATTTCGATGGGAGAACAAATACTGCAAGAAAACAATCTTCAGGTAACAAAGGTCAGAGGTATTAGGAAAGTGATCACAAGATTTGAAAAGAGATTTTGATACAATTAATCTGCATGGGACAAAATGCAGTGCAAACATACACTCCACACCGATGAAAAGCAACAGATGTAATTTGCTGAAAGTTGGGCTAAAGTTTGACTTAATGCGTGTCTGAACCTCTCCAGTGAAGCATTGCAATTAAAAAGTATTAAATACATAATATTTCATGTTTTGAGGAGGGAGGGAAATCTTGTTATTTAGCTTCCATACAGGTGTGGAGAATTTGATTTTTCTCAAAAAGAAATGTGAATGCAAAGATAAGCCACTCTTTCTTTCCAACTGAGAAGCAGCGCTTTGGGATCAGGTGAAAATGCGTTCAGTAGCACGACAAACAAATTAATTTGGAACTGTGATCTTCTTCAGCACCTTCAGTCTGAAGTTGTATTTTCAGGGAGTTCAATGATGTCAGTTAGACTGGTAATGGGTGAGAAGCACAATCAAAAAAAAGGGGAAAGAAGAACGTACACATACAGACACAAACCAGGCATTGACCATTTCTTTTTCTCTTTTCCCTGGCAATCTTTGGAAAAAGTCTCTTCCCTTTCTCTAGAAAACAAAAGGCTAAAGAGATTTGATGGCAGTTCTAGAGAGTGGAGTACATGTCATTACTTACTCATTCAAATGTTGAAATCTTTCTTGCCAGTTAGCAGCTCGTGCTACATTTCCAGTTTTATCAATTAGTTTTATTCCGAAAAACTCCAACATCATTTTGTAAGCCAAAAGGAATCTTCTAATTGCTTCTTTTGTTTTCTTGAATTCCTAATAAACAAAGAATACATCCAAAATTCTAAGTGGCACTAAAGCAAATACTTCTGCATTGTATAAAACAACTCTATGTAACAAAAAGCAGTTATGTATCAAAATTAACGTGATGGTTTATATTGAGCTCAATTTGTATTACCTCAATTTCATATGTAGTTAATTCTTTAGCATAGAAGTTCAGACCTTGTTCCCTCAGTGGGAAAAGCCTGTTAAAAARAAAAGCACATTACAGTTCACAGTATATGAACACATAATCAAATTAATGCTTTGAAACAGCAATAGGTAATAAGTGACCAACCACTGTATGTAAGTGTGGTTATGCTCCAGTTTTTCATAGTCTCCTTTCCATTTATTTAGGACTTCTTCAATATAAACCCCTGCATAAAAATAATTTGAAAACTGTTAGGTAGCCATCAAAAACAGCATTCAGCTACATAAAGTACATGCCATGTTAACGTAATGATAGAATACATACTTTAATTCTCTTTCACATACTATGTGAAATAAGGTCTATTACAGCCATAATTAAATTCAYTTTAATTTAAAATTAATTTAGTTACTAAAACTTAATTAAATATAAGAGATTTATCAAATTTCAATATAAACAAAACCAACTGACTTATACTGAGTTACTTACCAGCAGAGGGTATGTGACAATAACCTCTGTAAAATGTACTTCCCCAAAAGTTCTCATGTCCTAGACCCCTTTATCACACTGACTGGTATTTAACAAACCACTTACATAAAATATTGCATTGTGAATCACCTGTCATTACTTTAACATGACAAAACTCTGCATATATATATATATATTTCTTAGTAGAGCAAAGCCTCAACTCTTTATCTCCCATTCCAGGAATCTCTCCAGCTGCAAATAACATTACGATTGGGAAATCTTTCTCAATTAGCTGTGACCAAGAGTCTTGCTGCCACTGCTATGAGTTTGACCTTGGGTTCTCAGGTTGTGCTCAACAAATGAAAATTTCAGCTTTTAGTGGTCTCAAAACAGTTCAGTCAGTTCCTCTTGGAAAAACACAGTGATAGAAAAAGGGGACAAAGTACATGTAAAAGGAAATTAATCATTCTGCACACTGAGACCATGCTCACGAAATTCAGTCATGGGCCAGGGCGCTTTTCCAGGCACTGCACAAATACACACAGTACATAAAAGGATGTTCCTTGTTCCAAAACCTGTACAGTCTCTTTCCATGAATGAACACTCAGTGTTAGCCTGTTTCTACTCTGAAATCAACAACAGTTCRACCACTGCCGCATGGCCTCTTCCAAAGTCAAATAGCATAAGAGTGGCCTAAAAAGTCCAAAGCCCCATGTAGAAAGTCTCCTATTACACATTTGAGATCTCTCTCTCTCCCCCTCAGTGAAAATTTCTACTTGGGTCTCAGTAACAAAGGAGAACTCACTTGGTACTTTTCTTCAAGAAATGGAGAAAGCAGGCAGACAAAGAGGCTGTTAAGAACATGGGGTTTCCAGTGCAGGCAAGGCTGGAAAAGGACCTTGCAAAGAGGACCTTCCGCCATCACCGCACTGTATCCAACCTACATTCAAGTATTGGAAAACTTGCTGCTAAGTTCCAGGGCGGAGAGACAGACAGGCCAGCTCTGAGTCAAAACCAAAGCTAAATCTGTAGGTCATGGAATTAAACTTCAAACCTAGTATTGCACTAGAAATGTCTTTTCTTAATACCGTTCTCCAGTAGTTCAGTCCCTAACATGGTAGCTTAGACTCCCTCTGAACACTCGCACAGATCCACAGACTTAGGTCAAGGTGGTGGCTACTCTTTCCCATTCTCAAGAAAAACTTCTACATAACCAGAGCTCACAGCCATCAACGCTTCAGCCTCTATGGCCTATCAGCTACCTTTGACACTACCAACTGGTTTTCTCCTAAAATACTAAGAGAAATTTTATTATTTACAAATTTTACGAGGGAAGCCCTCCTCTAGCTTTCACGACTGTCTCTTCTCGTGGCTAATCTTGAATTGCTCCTTCATTTTGCACTTTAAAGGATCCCTCTCCCCCCCCCACACCCTTTTCTGGCTTTTAGTTTCAGGTTCACATGGACCTTAGTGCCCTTCTCTTTTTTTCTGTACCTGTTCTCTGCTTAACATCTCCTGAATTTGCTACCTCTGTACTAGTAATTCACAGATCTAACTCTTCTTCCAGTCAAGCTAAGAACACAGTCTTCAGCATCTGCCTGTGGATATCGAGATAAAGCTCAAGATGATTAAAACAAAGGTCTTATCTTTCTTTCACATAACCTGACTTGTTTTCTCACTTGCTGAGGATATTATCACTACCTTGCCTATAAACAGCTCTCATCTTCAACCTTCCTATATGTACATCTTTACATCCTTCTATATAACATTCCTTCCCATCCAGCTTCCTATCAGAACTTTGACGTTTTGCATCTCAACATCCTCTTTCCTGACTTTGAAAAGTGCCCTCTTGTCATGCTTGTACCTACCCTGAATGCTGCTGGTAAGATCATGTTTCTAGACAGCCGCTTTTTTATATTGCCTCTTCTTTTTTTGCTTTGCATTTTTCCATTGTGAAGCCCTTTTCTGTAACATCAGACAAAAACTATATGCCTTCACTTCCAAAGCCTTTTGTGACCCCTTCCTACCTTATCAGAACCCATTTGTTGCTATGAGACTGATCCTGCCTCATGGCAGCCTCCACGTCTCACTTCTGTACTCCAATGTGCACTTTGATATTTCCTCCCAAGCTGCTCTCATGCTGAGAGAATCTTTCTGCAAACACTTTCRAAGTAACCTCCTCATCATTCCTTTAAAACTGTCAAAAGCTTATTCTTGCCCTGCAAAATTTTTTTTTGCCAATGGCTAAGTTCTCATGTGCTGAGACTCCTGTCTACCATTCTAACCAAGATTGTTTTATTGCCTCCTTCTGCTTCCCCATCTGTCTACTATCCTCTTGTCTCTCATACTTTGCTTGCAAACTCTCTAGAGCAGCGTTTGTCATCTTTCAGCTTGTCCTGTGTTTCTGCAGAACCTTGCATATGAGGTTCCTGCTCCACTATCAGAACCACTAGGGACTTTGAGAAATGATTTTATTATTGTTATTATAATTATCACACATGACATAGTTACAACATTCTTTTTCCCTTACACAGMGCTAGGGATAACACCCATATCCCTGCCACTCCTATTCAAGCAGCAAGAGTTTGTGCAGCATAGTGGAGCAACTTTATCTTTGTTTAATAAAAGGTARTGCCAATACTGTAAAGTAGTGGTACAAACAACACCCTGTACTACATCATGCTGAAAATGCATGAGAAAAGCACCACCTCCCTAGAGTGAAAGCTAACTCTGGTTTAAGCATAACCTGCTCCCATGTTATCAACATGTTACTCCAACATGGGAGATTCAAGTCGTACAATATATAACTATACACCTTTAATTTGTCAGCACCACAATTATCACTACAGTTTCACTTTGTTACTATTATTAGTAAGCATTCTTTTGTTATCACTATGATTGCCACAGATTACTCACCATCAGGTTTAAAAGGGATTTTATTTTTGTAAAAGCGGAGATTGCACAAGTCATTTTGATATCGAAGATCTTTAAAGTTCTGCTGAAAGAAAGGAAATAGGACATTATCACCCTACAAAAACCTATCAAGAGTATCCAGAAAGTGATATTGTGCTCTCTGAATAATTTGAGGACAAAAAAATTTCAGAGTTTTATGAAAACTGGAAATCACTTAGAATTAATCATGCACTTAAAAGATTCAGTTTGAGGATCTACAAGTTCCTTCTGGCTGGTACCTCCTCCTACTGAGGCAGAGGTTAGAGCAGCAAGCATAGCAGCACCTTGACTTTGGTCTCAAGGAGCTTCCAAGACGCAAATAATAGTAAGTCCAAACTCTATCATCTACCCTCTTCGATGTTCAAGGCACAAGCCTTTTTCTGGGCTCCTACCACCGTTCGCAGGCTTACACAGCTCACGTGTTTGCACGTACACCTGGGATGAAAAGACATTGCACTAGTTTCACTCCTCTCCCACTGGCATATGTTGGGCCTCTGCATCAGCTTTTTGATTCTTCTCATTTCTCATATTTAACAGGCACCACAAAGGTTTAGGAATGTTTGGGTTGTGTGCTGYCATCTACTAAGACGACAATTTTAAACCATAAAATATTCTTACTGGATACTGGTGTCGGTACTTGTATAAATCTCTTGCTGCGTAGAAGCTTCTCTTTGGCTTGGCTGTCAGATCAGTTCCATCACCACTCTGAAACAATTAGAAAGTAGATAATAACCATACACAAACACACTAAGTAGTGAATTTGTGTAATATTAAAATAATTCTTTTTCATGATGGATTTCAGCAATGTAAACATACAGAAGTGCATGTAGGTCTGTTTGGTCAAACACTGAAAATCTCCCTGCTGAATACTTAACACCACACACTTTAAACCTAAATTAAAAAAGAAAATAAAACACAAAAGCAAGACTATGAAATGTCCTTGCAATGAGATTGAATTTGATTTAAATCAACAGGTTGATTGTCATTTCCAAATGCAAGCCTTCAAAGTAACCTAGCAAGTGCTAGCACAAGATGAAATAAGTAACTGGACATGAAAATGCAGAGACACTACTCATTTTGAACAGGAAATCATACTATTTGCCAAGACTATTTGTCATGTGTACATTGTCTCAATTGCTATCATTGCATCCTGTGGAAGAAAATGAATAGTCATGGACAAGCCAGACTGCAGTTCTAACACCTTCTTGAACGATTTTCTATTCTTTGTTTCTCACAACTTAAATTTAAAGCCTAGTAAGAAGACCCACTAAACCCCAAACCAAAAACCTGCTTAGAGAAAATACGTATGTACGAGAACTTGTACCGGCCCCCAGCTGTTAGGAAGCTGTGACCTGAAACAACCAGAGCCCATCAAGGTCGATGGAAATAATCCCACTGACTTCAGAGAACACTTGAAAAAGCTGCACGCATTGAAGAAAAACAGAAAAGGAAGCATTAGTGTACAGAGACTTCAACTTGCTACCAACAACTTTATTTTTGTTGTAATTTCTTTATAACCATACTGCAGCAAAGAGTTTTGTATTCTTCAATCTCGTAAAATAAGCCTCTACACTAAAACCAAAGGCCAAATGAGAAAAAAAAAAATTCATTCCACTCCTTGCAATACCCATGTAATAGGTTAAAGTCAAGCCTAAAAAGGTAAGTTCCTTGTGACTGCACTGGACATTTGCCTTTATTCTTGCCCATCCTACTGATTATCAATCACACATTAATGACAAACAAGCATCTGTTTTCACTCTTCCTTTTGCCAGACCAGCTTTGAACATACCTACAGGCAAAACACGCTTACTTGAACAAGCAACACCCTTTGACACTCAGTTATCAGGCATTAGTATCACCATGTATCAAACAGAAAAGGGAAAAATGCTTATGCTTATTTAATTTTGCACAGATTCTGAACCATATAACATAATATATCTAACAGGGTAGAAAAAAACCCAGCTGGTCCACCCTGCATTCAGTTCTAACTCCAATAAAATCATTGGCAAAGCAACCCTTTATTTCTTTAGGGTCGGCATTTTTAAAGGTTCCTAAAGGAGAGAAACTTGCTCTGAAAATTCCTCACCTCAGACCCACCGAGGAGTCACAAACCCGTTGCCACGTATGACCCAATATTCAGATTTTTAACCCATTTAATTAAGAGGCCAAGTTGAAGACTACATTTAATTTAAAGCAGAACCTTCTCTAGAAACAGCAGCATGYGATTGGCACCGGCTTCAGGGCCTCAATTTTCTCCCAAGAGTCGGTTACCATAATGATGGGGGGCAGAAACCAGCTCTTTTCTACTCCAGATGAAGAGCTAGTTTACCACACGCCACCGCCACTCTCCATGCAACGGGAAGGTCCCGACGCCGCGGTGCCCCGGCCGCCGGCARCCGCCCGGGCCGAGCCGGGCCCGTGCTCCGGCCCGCGAGTGCCGCAGAGCGGGGAGGGCGGCAGGCAGCGGGGCGGCCCCGGCACGGCCCGGGGGCTCGGCTCGGCTCCGCCCGTGCTCCGGCGGCGGGGAGCGCAGCGGGGCAGCCGCAGGAGCGCCCGGCCCGGGGCCGCACGGCGCAGACGCCAGCGCGAAGTGCCCGCCGTGCCCGCCGCTCCCGCCCCGCAGCGGCCGCTCCTCCCGGCCCGCCGCAGCACGGCCGCCGGGCAGGAGGAGGCGGGGGCGCGCCCGGCGCTGGCGGTACCTGCTCGGGGCTGGTGGCGTCCGCCTCTGCCCGCTCCTCTTCCTCCGGCGGGGACGGGGGCGGCGGGGGCTCCTGGGGGTGGCAGTCTGCGGCGGGCAGCTCGGCCGGCTCTTCCCCGCCTCCCGCGGCAGTGCACACCCCCTCCTGCCGCCGCGGCTCCCCGCCGGGCTCCGCCGCCTCGGGCTCCGAGTCGGTCTCCCAGGTGGAGTCGCAGTCCTCCACCGTGGTGGGCTCCTTGAAGCTGACCCCACTCAGCAGACTGCCCATCGGGCAGGGCAGGGCCGGGCCGGGCCCGCCGCCGCCGCGCCGCCCGGAGGCCGCGGAGGCCGAGGGCTGGGAGCGGCCGCGGGCTGCCTACGGCTGCGGCATGGCGGGGCGGGGCGGCGGCGGCCGGGGCTGCCTCCCCGCCCGGCCCCAGCCCACGGACACGCGCAGGGCGGAGCTGGAGGCTCCGGGATTTCCACAGGAGACACGCACGCACGCCCAGTCCCCCGCCCGCCCCACAGCGCCCGGGGCGCCCAGCCCCGGCGGCGGGCACCGGCGGTACAGGGCCGCCGGCACCGCGGAGGCGTGCGGGTGTCCCAGCGCCGCCCCGGGCACCGCTCGCCTGGCCGCGGGGCCCCTGGGACGCCGGGGGACGGTGCCGCRGGGCTGGGGCGGCCCTGGGGAAACCCGTGCTCCGCGGGGAGATGGCGGAAATCTCCCCTCCGACGAGGTGCACCCCGAGGGCATTTCTCCTCTTGGAGGAGACCTCGGTGTCCCCTAAAGGGTTACGAGAAAAGCAAGTGGGTGTGGATGTTTATCGGGAAGAGTGTGGATGGCAGCTGCTCCAGAGCAGTGGTCTGTGAAGGAGATGCTTATTTGGAGTCAGAAGCAGTCGTGTTACCAGCAGTGTGCAACCACGGGTTGTCCACTAGACATGGGGAGGGTTGCGGTGAGGGGGACCTCAAGAAATATACAGGTGCCAGAGGAGACAGGACCGGAGGGGGCAATAGTGTGGTACCCAGCCAGTTTCAGCTGYTCCTAAAACCTCTGAGAGTTTGGGGATAAAACTGACGTGACATTCAAGGATGGATTTGGCAGGGGCAGTGGCAGTGTATTTTGTATTTGGCTAGAGCATGCCTTTTGGACAGAAACACTGCCTGGAGTGAAGACCTGATGAGCTGAAGGCTTGGCACATTGTTCCCATTGCTGCTCTCACACTCATGATTAAAAATGTGTTCTCCTTTTCTAACCAGAGTTGTCAGGCTTCAGTTCACACTCACGGATTTCTGCCTTTTCCTTAAAGACAGTTCTGTGGTGGCCAGTATATTGACTGCTCCTGAAGATGTGCACTGTCATCAAGTCATCTCAGTCCTCTTCTTGATAAACCAAACAGGTCGAGCTTCTTCAGCCTCTTGCCATAAATTACCTTCCCCATTCCCTCACTCATTTTTGTGCCTTTTTTTCTGCTGGTGMTTCAGCGTTTTAGTATCCTCTTCAAGTGCAGGTACCAACATTTTAACTGGATGTCAGGATCTTTGGCCTTATTTGGAGGAAAGGCAGATTTGTTTCCTGCTTCCACAGTATCTCCTCCCATGCTGTTGGCATAGTTTGAAGGAACTGACTTAAGAAATTCTAATGTCTGGAACCCGTTTGTCTTGACTGCTAACTGACTAGCTACTTCCATTGACTGTCTACTGGTCCCGGTATAGGCCAGCTCTGTCCCCCCTCCCCTGCTACAGCTTTTGTCAGTGCTCCCTCACATTGACCGTGTTTATACCAGGGGCAGCGGAGCCTTAAAAGCATACCTTAAGTATGCCTTAAGCATGCATCAAAAATCAGGTGAAGGTTTTGATGATATTTAGTTTGCATGGCAATTAATCCCACAAACTAAAGATCTTCCTGCAAGAAAGCTCCATCTCTTGTGCAAATAACTGCACCTTATTATAGAAAGCTCAGTTCCTCCTGAAGAGCAAAGCTATCAGCCAAACCCTATCACAGAGGTTTAGGAGGATTTTTAAAGGATCTGGATCTCAGACCACTGATAAGAACGGGGAGTCAAATTAATTGACTTGGAATTGCTATGGGAAGACAGTGCCAAGAGTAAAAGACTGCTTTGACTTCCTTACAGTAGTCCATGCTGCTGAGGTGATGTGATGGAGTTTTCTGAAGTACTGGGATGTATTTTTGGAGTTCCCTGGGGGTCGATAACTAGGTATACCATATTGCTTGCAATCTATGCAAGAAGTGACAGAAATGAGGCTGGCTGAAGCCTAATTGAGTGGTGGTGGATTGCCAGGGTGGGCAGGTTTTCCTAGCCACCCAGAAATGTTGTAAGGCATTATTCACTGCTGTAAAGGAGCTTATTATCAGCAGGTAGACTAGAGGAACTCTCAAATCAGAAACTGACTTGACTGATTGTTGATATGGCACTTTAAGAAAAGGCAGTGGCACCAATGATGCAAGCCTTCAAAATGTTTCAAATACCCATCCAAATAATTTCAGTTTTAGCTGGACTCAGCTCTCATGCAATTGATTTTCATCCTTTGGCTTATCATTGGGCAGTGGCTAGTTTCTAAGTGAGTTTGCTCAGGAAAGGAAAATTGAGCAGCTCTTACGTAGGTCAACATCCAGCAAGAATCGCTAGTTAGGCAGCGATGGGGCATCCAGTTTGTGCCTATTGAGACCTGGCTGCACTGTTGTGCAGCTGAATGAGGAATGAAGGCTTCCTTCCCTGAAAGAGTCATCTGCTATTTTTATCATGTTACTCGTKACCACCTCTCAGCTGCCCAGGACACGGGTTTGACTTTTTGAGGTAAGAATACTCTTAGCTTTGGTTGTGGTGGGGCAGATCTGCACCACCACATGTGTGTGCATTTTTTCCATGAACAATGTCTTCTTTCACAGTTGCAGCTTATTGCTGGTTCTGGTTGTGAACTGGAGGCAGTCAGGATTCATGAAGAGGCTCTAGCACCTTACATAGTTTCTTAGAGTGGTATTTGAGAGCTTGAACAGATCCCCACAAGACATATCTTAATAAAAAAATAAATAATTAATTTCAGTTACGTCACAGTCGTAATTGGTAGTCATTTTTGAGAAGGTGGTAAATTTTTGGCATTTGAGTTCACCAAAGTATTCCAGCACAACAGAAGATGAGTAAGTGCTAAATCCAGGAGGACCTATTCTGATCAAATAGTCTGACTTCAGCATAATGCAGGCCAGAGGAGTTCTTACCCTACCCATTTCTGAAGAATGATAGAAGACCTGCAGACCCCTAGCACATCAAATACTGACTTTCATAAAGCTGATGAAAAAAAAGTAAGCATTTCACTTCTGGTTATATACTTTCATATACATTTTAAACAGCACAGATTATTAAAAAAATTTTTTTTTCTTTCATGAGGACATGGTTTTATAAGGACTTCAAAATGGATACCACATCACTTTCTGGAAGCTAATGCTGCATGTATATCAGTGTGATAACTGTAAAATTTTATTAAAAATTAAATATGAGGTAATTGTAATACTTCATCATTATCTTGGGAGGATGTTTTGAACAGGATACCAGAGAGGTCAATTAACAATGTGGAGAGCCTTACCAATCTAATATTAAGGTGATATAAAGCTGGGAGGGATTATGCATCCTTAGAGGATATGAATAGACTACAAAACCACTTTGATAAATGGCAGAAGAGGGCAAAATAAATAATGTTGGTAAAATGAAATTTAGTTGAGATAATGTAAAATGATTCGTAGTGGATACTTAAACACACAAAGGTAGATTTTAGAAATGCAGAAAGGCAGCAATACAACAGAAGTATCTGGGCRTTTGAGTATTATTAACATATGTTTGGACAAGGGTCCAAATATATTTAGACACCAACATATATTTGGGCAAGTGTACAAAGTCAGACAGGTAATGACAATGGTTTGTATGCATTAGCAGTGGCTAACTGGTATTTTAATGCAGTTTGTTACCTTGTTGGCTTATTTTTGAAAGGAACTGGGCATTTTCAATGAATGTCTTACTATGGTAAATTTTAATTCTCTTCTTTAGTTCAGTAATGCCCCAGATTGCTAAATGCCAAGCCTGATGTAGTATCTATAGAAGGTGAATCTAATGTATAAAGTTCTCCATAATTTTTCTCTAGTGAATGTCATTGGAAATAATTAACTAACTGGAAAGTCAGAAGTCAGGTTGTATATTTGCGTAAATTTGTTTCTGTTGAAATCTGAAATTAATTTGCAGAGAAGACTTCACATAGATCATGCTGGACATTACAGATCAGTGTATTAAGCTCACTAAAGCCAGTGGAAGTTCTTTCCTTTTTTGCTGAGTTATGATTACAACCCTGAAGACCTTAACTAAAGCCCTGTTTATTGGAGTGTCTTGTACTAGGGCTCTGTAAAAGGTCACAGCCAAGGTAAGCCCAGAACAAATTAATAAAAGAGTGTATTACCTTAAGCCAGTCTGTCTAGGTGGTCAGGGAAGTAGTCTCAGTCTAGTCCTTAAGCCTCTAAGATTCTGCTCAATTTCTTCTCAGAGTGGCCTTTCAAACATAGCACAAGACTGCAGCCAGTTTCTTGAGAGGAAATTAATCCAGTTGTAGGATCCAATATGGTCTAAACGAGCTGCTGTGCAGCAACCCCTGATTTATAGCTAGGGTCCTACATCGCCCTTGTGATGGACTGAAACCAGCTGCCCGGGTTAGCATGCTCAGCTTTCCGGCAGCGGGGCTTGGCTATGGTGCATCAGCAGGTCAGCTGCCTGACACCACTGATAAGAAATGACATTTACTTGCCAGAAATTCACATAGGGTTAGGTGATGCCATTAAGTTTTGCTGAAGGGCTCTGGGACTGCACCAGGCAAGCTAATAATTTTGGCAGTGGAACCTAGAAAGAGATTCTTCTCCCTGAAAGACAAACTGAGAGTGTGATTCAGAAGCCCAAATGTAGGCATCCAAGCGCCCTTGGAGATCCCTTGGTGTACCCATCTTCTGCTGCAGAAGGGTACTGGTGCTCCATAGGCTCAGTGGGTCCCGTGGTGCAGCTGCCAGCCCCATGCAGATGTCTTGGCTACTCTAGGACATCTCAAAGGGTATATGCTTATCACATATAGGCATAGGCCAACTATGCCTATATGTGACTGGTTGGCTGAATCACTTTGAAAGCTGCATGGACTGTATTGATCAGAGCTCCATTTATCTAATGGACGCTTACATACCTAGTTAGCTTGTAGGCATACAGCTATGTGTAAACAACTAAATTTAGGTGCTTTATTACAAACTCGATCCTGCCCCTAATCTCCCTGAGCATCCATATTTCTGTTGGGAAGGTGTACTACAGACTATTTTTGCCATTGGACGTGTAAATGGACGTTTCTGATCTGACAGCACACAGTATCTCCTGTCTTGAACTTGCAGAATTCCTAAACCAGGCACTTTCTACCTGTGCCAGATATAGGGCCTGACTTATCAGTGTACTCAGAGTGGGCCCAGACCCCTCAAAACTGTGTGATTGTCTTCTCTGGGACATTAACTAGAGGCACAGACTGGTATCTTTCTTGAGCCTGAGCAAGCTTCTCATTTGGGGGATTTATGTGCCCTGAGGCATCTAACGTGTGGAGGCCTAGGCCTGAGCTAATCACATAACACTCCTTGTGTAGTCAATGGAGAAAAATGGGCACCTCCAGAGGATGATCCATATCATCGTAAGACAGGCATTTTAAATATGTAGGCTAATTCACTAAAGAGTTGTTTGTATCTACCGATTATAAAGGAAGCCAAGGTCTAGCAAACTCAGGTTTAGACATCAGACTTTCAAACTGCAAACATTACATGACATGACCCAGTCCCACACTCTTCAGGTTTTCTGAAGCTATTGAATTTTGAATTGAATACCCAACTTCCTATAGGAACAGGAGAGGGAACCCAACTGAACTGGTGGTGAGCATCCCTTTCCCTGACATGAGAAATATCTGTAATCAGGTCATATCACGTAATACATTTCCAGCGAGAGACTGAGAGGACCCTTGTTTCAGAGTATCTGTTGCCAGGTATGTAGAACTCAAATCTCCTTAGGAAGAGACAGGGCTTTAACCTTCCTGCCACATCCTATTGAATTTCTTATGCATAAGATCACAAAGATAAGGAGACTAACAAGAAAGTTGCCTCCTCCTTGGCCTTTGAATGAATAGCCAGTCATTGGCTCTATGACCAACAGAGAAGTACAAAAGGGTAGAAGGAGATCATAGCATCAATCAACCCTGATATGTCATTACACTGTGCTTTATTTTCTCACCTAAACACAGCAGAAGTTGTGCGGAGTCCCTTCCCCATCCATAACAAGGAGGCAATAATGAATTCTGTTCTGCTCTGCTCGCGTTAAAGGGCCTGACTTTAAGGCGACATAAAGCCAGGGCACCCCCTGGGAGTGCAGCCCAGCAGGACCAACGTACAGCCATCACAAATTTGGCCCACCTCTGCCAGCTGAAAGCGAAGTGTGCGCAAGCAGTAATACTTCAATTTGACTAGACTAGGAGCTCATGCTGTCCCTGTAAAAGATATTGCCAGTAAACCATTATTTCAAGACCACAGACTCTGCTTGTTCTTTCTTAGCTGAGTTTTTGTATGTGACTGTGTGAATTTATGTAGTCGGGATGGTGCAGCATAGCTATTTCAAAGATCTAATTGACGTCAAGATTGATGTGACTCATGGGATCCCTACAAGTGAAAAAAGTCCATGTTAAATGATATGCATTTGTGCAGTTCTGTAGTTTGCTTTTGGGCGGACGATCGTGGATTTCGTACAGTTCATCAAGGATGATTTGAAAATGCCTAAAATCATGGATCTCTAACTCCTCAGCAGTTATTTCCAGCCGGAGGTTGGCAAAAGGCCGAGTAACACAAGTGGGACAACTGCAGGCAGTGACTCTGTCACCACCTGCTTTTCATCCTTTTCCATATCATGCTTTGTATGTGATCTGTAGGAAACCTATATAAATGTATAAACTGGGGAAGAAGTTCATCAGGGAAGCCATTTTTAATTAGGTCATTGATGCTCCATAGGGCTTTTAGCTTGTGATTAAAGCAAACACATGTAGACTGAGATATAAAAGCGAGCAAACACAACCAGAAACAGAAATCACCAACAATACTGGCTTTCATTTACTTCTCACAGGCCCAGTGATTTTTTACAACCATTTAGGCTAGTTTGCTTAGTTAAACTATGTAGCACACCTGTTAAAGCACAGGTCCAGCTTCCCAGCTGTGCTGGGGCAGAGTTGTCTTCTGCATCAGCCCTGCCTGTTACTCTGATGGCACCTCAGAGTGACCCTTCCCTATCCCTGCCAAACTCTGGATGACTTCAGGGTGGTCAGGCTTGAGGGAGAAGGCTGCACAGCCGAAGAATTCAACTACTTTGGAGTGATGAGGAGCAAGAAATGGCCMACAGTTTGTGACACGAACCTGAGATGGGACTGAAGCATGTTATACTTCACATCATGCGAGCTTCAGAGAAAACTCTGTAAGCAGTTGGTGCACACAGATTCTGGAATGAAAGGAGCAATTTTTTTTATCTTACTTGTTGCCCCTGTAATATTCCCTATCACAGGCTTCGTTAGATCACCACAGGACAGCCTCATCGTAATGCTATTAGGTTCTTCTATTCTGAAGAAAACGTGTTAGTAGATCCTGTAAAAGCCTCTCACCCTTTATCTCCGCTGTGCCACCAATATATTAAGTGTACTTGCCATCTCAATAGAGCATGCAAGATGGTAATTTTAAAGAGATGAAATTCTGCTTCTAGTGACACTGGAGAGCTAACAACGTATAGGGAAGATCTTTTCTTGATATGGAGAATCTGAGTTATGTGTTAACAAATAATGGTAACAAATGTTCACTTTAGGAATCCGATGCAGTGACCAAAATTATCTGAATACAGTGAGCATGTGCTGTATTCCAGAATTAGCCCGTTTCATTTTGTAACATGCCACATTAGAGCATGAAGCCACCTGGTAGCTGGAGTACAGGCAGCCTTTGATGTGCTCGGGAAAGACATTGCTATTCTTTCACATTGGTGTTTGACCAGGCTGCATGAACCAGTGGCATCCAAACGGGCTCGCTTCTGTCTTGAATAAAGAGATGAGTGAATAAGCACATCATTGTCCTTTTGCATGTGGCAAAGTGGGCCAGCAAAATATTGGTGGTAATGTGCTAAAATATGAGTGCTTTGTCCTCCTTCAGTACATCACATCCAGGAGTTTTCTTGCAGCCAGATTTGGGAGGAGTCAATTTGTCAAAAAAACYCTAGGCGAGTCAGGAAATTCCAGGATTTGGGGATGAACAAGGGACTGCAAATTACACATGTTAATCAATGGCATTGTTAAAAAACATTAAAAGCAAAACTAAAAAAACCCCACATTGTCACCATAATTACAGATAAAATCAGACTTAATGGTTGATAAAGCTGTTAAAATACATGGTCAAACAAAGGTCATTACAAAGCAAAACACAAACCAGGACACAGGCAAAAGAGCACAGCCAAATCCGGACTCAGCAGGCAGAGCAGAGGACAGCCAAAAAAGAAAAGGACTGATCCAGGCCAGGGACACAAAGCAAGGAGCAGCTTCCTTGCTGGGTAAACGTGGCGTGTTCAGAGGACAGGAGGATCCTTACCAAGAGGATAAGAGCAACTAAACAATATACTTGCTTCATCATTGTCATACCTAAAAATTTCCCCATACTCATCCTACAACAGAAATGTATGGCTAACAAACCAGAGGCAACTTTTATTCTTGAAATTGATGTTAAAAAGGACAAAACCCAATTGTTTTTTCTTAAGAACATTAAAGCGATGGCATTTCCTGGCTTGCGGCGCTTTGTGGTGATGTTTCTTTGTAGTGGGAAGCTACAAGTTAAGATCAGGAGATAATGTTAACATTGCAAGGAACACAGGAGAAAAAAAACATGATGCATGTTTGTGCTCATTAAATGAATTCTTCAAAGGAATCAGGATGAAAACAAAATAAAGATTGCCAGCCACGCATGAGTAACAATATTGAGTGTTCTGGATGTTTTTTAAGGGAGCTGGCTGAAACTCTGACACAAGCAGTTCACGCTCATGCAAGTAGGTGTTTGCAGTTTCTAGAATGTAGTGATGATCTCCCTGTTCTGCTCCAGATGAAAATAATGATTGATTTTTGCATTTCTATGAAATTTGTCACCCTCTAACACCACTCCTAGCTGTCCTTAAGCAGGGAAATACTCAACAGGTCTGAGGGCATGCCGGAGTGAAAAATAAAGCATCCGTGGTAGTGTAAGCAAGCATCACATTAGGGCTAAAAAGATAGAATACGAACAGCCCTTTTCAACACTGCCAGTTTGAGCAGACACAGCCGTGGGACATGTGTCTAACTGCTTTGGTGTATTCTTTCATTTACATTACAAAGGAGTGTTTTTGGCAGAAAGGCGATGTAAGCAGTATTCATTATGCCTTTAAGGGGCTTGATAATTCAGTATGTTAATGCACCGCAGGCTATCAATGCTGTCAACAATCCACCAAAATATAAATTAAATCTTGTTCCAGCATCAGTATTTCTGTATGCAGTCCTGAGATTTAATAGGATTGGAGCTCAGATCATGGGGTGAAAACTAGTGATGGTTGATATGTTTGTGAGACATTTTGGGCCAGGGAGAAAACACCAGGAGCTGATTAAAACTTGTGAAAGAAGTCATCATTAGCACACTGGGTATGAAAATTACAGAAAATGAGAAGAGTGATTCAATCTGACAAAAAAAACCCCAAACCAACCCTCAAGAGGAATCCCTAAGTACATCTCTGAAGTGTGGCTTAGATATGGAAAGGAGAAGTGGGCTTCTCATGCAACTTTGGACATCTRCAGCGTGGGTGCCTCTAAATGGTTGCTCAGAGTCCGCTTACAGTCAGTGGAGAAAAGCTGGAACTTTTAGGTCATGAATCATTTAATCCTAACATAGACATTTAAACTAGACCTGATGAAGTGCCTCTTTCTTTGTCGTCTTTATAAAGGGAGAGCAACTGACTGACTGACATGTAGATGTCTACACTGAAGATACCTAAAGTTACCCAAGAAGACATCCATCTCCAGTACCTAGACACATTTTGATTTACCAGGCTGAGCTTGGTCTGCCGGGCCATCTGATGAATGACTAACTCATCTGGTTTAAAGGACTCTTGCAAAGCTTGGTCCTGCCAGGAGGGCAGCTCCACACTGCAGCGGTGTCACACAGAAGTCACAGTGCAACTCTCAGCACTCACCTTTCCTGCAGTAAAGTAGCTGGCGAGTCTCCATAGACTTGCTCTGTAGGGAATGAAGGAAGAGGGAAACTGCCACAGCAAGAGATTCAGAACTGTAATCTGACTTTGGTGCTTTGAGGGTGCATCTATGTTAGTGTTTTAATCTGGATCAGAAAAGAGCTTTAAAAGCTATTATTATTTTTTTTTTTTAATCAAGTAAACCAGAAGATGAATTCCAGGAGTATACCCAATGCACTCCAGATGCAATGGGCATTCAGTCCATGGGCCCAGATAAAGCCTACTCTGAAGAAGGAAAAAATCCCTAACATATTTATAGTGTGGGTGTTGGGTCCTCAGTACTGACTGTTTTGCTCTTCAGGTCTGCTATTGGTTTTCACTACCTGCTACTATAACATAAAGTGAATAAGGCTCTGGAAGAGGCCCTTGCTCCATTAACCATTGGAGGAGTTTAGGAAGATGAAATAGCTAAGTTAGCATGCTCAAAAGTGAATGAAACAAATAACCAYCAAATGGACTCTACGTTAGTTTTGCAAAATCCACTGTTTAAACAAAGGAAACATCCATTAAACATAGGCAGAAACAAGTCCTGCGCAAGGCATGAGGTAGTGAATTAACAGAGGATGCAAAATACCTGCTGATACCGATTACTCTTCCAGGCCTACAGAGTCAGTATATCTGTCTGAGATGGCTAGTAAATTCAAAGTATAGCTACCTGTGGGATTTTGTTTATAGCAGTACAGCTTCAGGACTTCATCCAAGCATAAACTGTAGTAAACTAACCATGACATTATTACCTACCGGTTAACATGGCTGCAAAAGAACAATACAAACTGCAAAACAAAGCATGAAGACCGTTTCCAGCACTACTGACCTAGCTGAGTGCACCGGTTACCCCAGTGAGAAGTAATATTGCACACCTGGTAATAAAAATATTAATATCTCTACCAGAGTACAAAAGAAAATACTTTAGGTTAAATCTTTTAATTACAAGATGGTACAACAAGCTAATGAGAAACACCACTAACCAGGGCTCTACCAAGATGGCCTGAAGCATACTGAAGTCAGCTTAAAGACAGTCCTGAATTTCTATTGATTTTGGATCAATCCTTTGGAAAAGGCAGACCTGGAGCGGTACTTAGATGGGAGACTGCCTGGGAACACCTGGTCCTGTAGGTTTTTGGTGAGTTACCAACACTGTTTTAGTCACAGATCCAAAACACAGCACCAGTATGAAGTTAACTCCATCCTAGCCAGACCAGTACACTGCCCAAATTCTCCCACACACCTTGCCACCCAGGAGTCGGCTGCCTCGGGACAGACTCCCGTGTTGCATCCCCTACCAGCTGGCTACCCTTAGGAGAAGACAAAAATCAAGTTTACAGCCCACATCCGTATGAGAGCTCTGATTGTGTAGGSATGTTCAAGAAACTGAGTGGTCATTGCAATAAGGCTGGAAACATCTACCTCGGAGGAGAAGGGGGAGGTGCCGTTCTTCACTTTCCCCACAAAGCAGCTCCCAGAGGAAAGGGGGAAAGTGTAACTGCTGCTGTCTCCATGAAATGATTCTCCAGAGATTGGGAGGGCAGTGATGCAGGGGCTGAATACCAGACTGGGCTCAAAGCCAGTGCTTTTATCATAGGTTTCCCAGGCAAGGCAAAACAAAGTGATAAACAACACAGAAACCAGCAAAAGCTGAAAGGAACCATTAACAAGCCCTGGAATTCAATGTACAGCAAGAAAGAGAGCAAGTAACGGAGCAGGTAAGGGAGGTAAGGCAGCAAATATGCCATCATCGGGACCAGCAACAGCAAATCTGTCATTATCTTGAACCCCTCAAGCACCACATTGGGTGCCAAAAAGGACTGTGGTGGGTTGACCCTGGCCAGCAGCTAAGCACCCACATAGCTGCTTGCTCACTACCCCACTCCAGGGGGACAGAGGGAGAAAATAGGAAGAACAAAAGTGAGACAACTCCTGGGTTGAGATAAAGACAGTTTAATAAGTAAAGGAAAAAGAAAAAAACAAGTGAACCAAAGGAAGTCTCTCACCACCTGCCATAGGCAGACCGATGCCCAGCCAGTCTCTGAACACTGGCCACCTACGAAGCCACCCCGTCCCTTCTTCTTCCTCTACCTCAGTTTTTATTGCTGAGCATGATGCCATATAATGTGGAACAACTCTTTGGCCAATTTGTGTCAGCTGTCCCGGCTGTGTCCCCACCCAATGGCTTGTGCACCCCCAGCCTACCCGCTGAGGGGCAGAGTGAGAAAAAGAGAAATCCTTGACACTGTGCAAGCACTGCTCATTGAGAGCCCATTGGTGTGTTACCAACACTGCTTTAGCCACAAATCCAAAAGACCGCACTATGTGGGCTGCCATGAATTAAATTAACTCCATCCCAGCCAGACCACTACACCCTGGAGCTACTGCTCCAAGTGATCACTACAAGAATTGCTTCATATGACATTATCTACGAGCGCCTTTATTGCTTCACAAGCTTTAAGGTCTTCCTCATGCAATGTATTTGCATACTTTCAGGGAAGTTACAAAACCCTTCATCCTTCCTATAAACAAATGGATTCTTTGATTCTCAGGAAGAAAAAATGATATATTTTGCATACTTTGTTCTTTAATAGTTATGATTAAAAAAAATAGATTTGGCATGTTTCCATAATTCCTTTTTTAAAGACTAGTAAACTGTTTCAACCCTTCATAGTTCAATCTGAGTATGTGTTTAAAATTGAGTTTTCCTAAGAAGGCTACTCCAACTAAAATTTTAGCAAAGCTGCTACCAAAGGATCAAAATATCTTTTACTTAAAAAAAAACCAACAAACCAACCTTTTTGAAGTATATTGGAACAAGGATATCTCATCAGTTGTTTGCTCTGTAAAATAGGTGTGTTRTGGAAAAAAATGTCTGTAGAATGACTTTAACTCTTCACCTATAAAATTTAAACTTTGTTGCACTGATTTTCTGAGATAGCATAAAAACACCAGAAAGGCAAATGTAATGTTCTACAAGGAACCACAACATTTTCATTTTTTCATACTATACGCAAAACTAAAGGGCCACAATTCAATACAACTCTTAATAGCTAATGTTCCTTAAAAATGGAAATTTAAAATCAATCCTTGTATTCCTACTTTCACGCAAATAAAATCAGACATTAATACAATTGCAGCTTCTCTGCATGGCAGTAAAACAACACAGACAATTCTGGTCCTCTGTGGGTGGCTCTGCATATAACATGGTTTCACACACTGATGTAATGCTGCTTCTTCATTCTCTAACCCTTCCCATTCATTTGCAAAGGAGGTATACATTACATTCACCTGTGAACAAAAAGTGACAACCTCCCTCATGCCTACCTTTCATAACAGCAGCATCACTCCCGTTCTCCTTGTAAATCAACCACTTATTGCTTGTATTAAACTAACATCCACTGGTCCCAATCAAGGACTTATTGTGCCGTGCCCCTGTACAAAGCCATAGCAAGCTATTTCCCTGACATTGAGTACCCCAGGCAACGCTACAGGCTTGGGGAAGAGTGGCTGGAAAGCTGCCCGGCGGAAAAGGACCYGGGGGTGCTGGTCGACAGCCGGCTGAATGTGAGCCAACAGTGTGCCCAGGTGGCCAAGAAGGCCAACAGCATCCTGGCTTGTGTCAGGAATAGTGTGGCCAGCAGGACTAGGGAGGTGATTGTGCCCCTGTACCCAGCACTGGTGAGGCCGCACCTCGAATACTGTGTTCAGTTTTGGGCCCCTCACTACAAGAAAGACATTGAGGTGCTGGGGCATGTCAAAAGAAGGGCAATGAAGCTGGAGAAGGTTCTGGAGAACAGGTCTTATGAGGAGCGGCTGAGGGAACTGGGGTTGTTTAGCCTGGAGAAGAGGAGGCTGAGGGGAGACCTTATTGCTCTCTACAACTACCTGAAAGGAGGCTGTAGCGAGGTGGGTGTTGGTCTCTTCTCCCGAGTAACTAGCAATAGGATGAGGGGAAATGGCCTCAAGTTGCACCAGGGRAGGTTTAGATTGGACATAAGGAAAAATTTCTTCACCGAAAGGGTAGTCAGGCATTGGAACAGGCTGCCCAGGGAAGTGGTGGAGTCACCATCACTTCGGGACATAGTTTTGTGGACATGGTGGTGTTGGGTTGACAGTTGGACTTGATGATCTCAGAGKTTTTTTCCAACCTTAATGATTCTGTGATTCTATGAGTTACTCACTTGGGATCTCAGCTCATGTAAGCACTGCTGCAAAAGTCATATAGCATGTGGCAGTACAGCAGCACCATTCACCTGCAAACTAGCTCTAAATTAAGACAAAATGCAACCAAGTGATGTGAAAATTGAACACAGAGATCATGGGATGAGATCATGGGATGAGACAACACTGAGAAAATGTTGTGTCTTCACTTTGGTGGGCTGCAAGCAGAAGGTGCAGGACTCGGGGATGGATCACTTGGTTTCTTGGCCCCAGGGTTTACTTCAGGTTCGTGTCAGGCATCAGCAAAGGTCTGTGAGATGCTGTCACCCAGCTTGTGCAATGCTATTCCCCCACAACACGTTAAGCGCACATCAGCACCAGAGCCCTGCCCTGAGGGCACAGACCACAGAGTCTGGCAGCAGAGCTGACCCCTGCTTCTCCAGCCRTGGGTGGGTTTGCTTGCTGCCAAGGTAGAAAGTTTGCACCCAGGCTGACACCTGCACAGGGTACAGAAACGCCCACACCACTGTCCCCTGATGGGTAGCTCCTGCTGTACCTACTCCCTGCAAAGCTGAGTCACCGGGTACAAAGTGCAAAGACAGTGTTCAGTTGATGTGACATGCATGACAAGGCATTCAAAACAAGAATACAGCATTGACAAGGTATTGTGGTAAATGCCACGGTAACCTAAAGAATTTAGCTGAGAACATGCTGTGTAGGATCTTTGCCTACTTGGCCCAGCTAGTGAAAATCAGCTTTCTTCCACTCCCATATTGAATTCTTTGTCCCTAGTGTGATGTTAACTCTGCATATATCTAGGCTGAGCATTCCTCCAACACTAGGCAAGAGCTAGTTATGAAGCTGTTCTTTCAGCTGCTGCTCTTACACCAATGCTTGAGGTTACCCAAATGAAGATGTACACCATGCTCACGGGCTCTGAGCAGACTTCTTCAGTGTTAGACAGCAGGGAGGGTGTGATTCAGTTGCCCAAGCTCAGGTGTCTGGTAACATCTGAGATGTCTGGGGGAATCAGAGATGTCCAGTATAGCAAGATATGACACAGGGCTTCTGCTGGATTTACACCCTAAAAGTAGCATCTGTTGGCCAAGCAGGGCACCTGAGGACATCTCAGTTGGCATGGACAATTTAAGAGACAGCACAGGGGGGACTCTAGTTGGAATTTTCGACGTTAAGTGTTTAAGTGTTTACTTCTGTGCTGTGTCTCCAAGCTCCACAACAGTTAGTGGGAAATCTAACCAACAAGTTTTATTGTAATCAATGACAACCTAACCAACACAGTTTAGGAAACCTAAAAATTATTTCATAGAGTCATAGAATCATTTAGGTTGGAAAAGACCTTTAAGATCATCGAGTCCAACTATAAACCTAACACTTCCAAGTCCACCACTAAGCCATGTCCCTAAATGCCACGTCCCTAAATGCCACGTCTACAGGTCTTTTAAATACCTCCGGGGATGGTGACTCCACCACTGCCCTGGGCAGCCTATTCCAGTGCTTGACAACCCTTTCGGTGAAGAAATTTTTCCTAATATCCAGTCTAAACTTCCCCTGGCGCAACTTGAGGCCGTTTCCTCTCATCCTATCACTTGTTACTTGGGAGAAGAGACCAACACCCGCCTCTCTACAGCCTCCTTTCAGGTAGTTGTAGAGAGCAATAAGGTCTCCCCTCAGCCTGCTTTTCTCCAGGCTAAACAACCCCAGTTTCCTCAGCCGCTCCTCATAAGACTTGTTCTCCAGACCCTTCCCCATCTTCGTTGCCCTTCCCTGGACACGCTCCAGCACCTCAATGTCCTTCTTGTAGTGAGGGGTCCAAAACTGAACACAGTATTCGAGGTGCGGCCTCATTGCAGAGTAGACATGTGATGGCTAGTTAGCTGAGGCTCTCCACTCTCACTGAAATGGTAGTATACAGCAGTAGCAAGGCTGTAGACACCTACACTAAGGCATCAGTCTGAAGCGGGATCCTTCTCACCTAGCCAGAGCATTTTTGACAACTGTGTTCTATAAGACAAAAAAGCAAAAAGCATCATTGCCTAGTTTTTACTTTTATGGCAGTGCATTGGTGGTGGGTTGTGGCAACTACAGCAGTGAGTTATTCACACAAGAAACACATTGCAAATAGGTATCAAAAAAAAAGAGAACAAACAAAAAGCCTTTCCTTACTTATTAGAAATGTTACAAAATGTTCCTCCTTTTCTTTTACAACAGCACAATGACAGTCATGTTTATGTCGTATCTCTCCATTGAAATGACCCAAAGTCATAAAGCCTCAAAAATTCAACTGAAGTTAGACAGTTGCTAAGCTAAGACTGGCATCATCCTGACCCAGGCTGACTATATTCCCCCATGCATCTATATCCATCTGCTATTTTCCTTCTGTTATGCCAAGATTATCCATCACTTGGGGCAAGGGAATGACTTTTATTTTGTGGCTGTTTAGGACTAAGGAATACATGCTACAAGAATACAAATCATCAGTACCACAGTGCCTGTGATGATTTATTCTCCCCTTCTAGCTTGCCTTTTCTGCAGGAGACCTGAAATCCTTGCATGCTTTTTGTGAATAGGCATGTACTTTTTTAACACTTGTACCTCCAATAACTAGTGAAAACAATTCGGGATAATCAATCTTGTAAGGTTTACTGCTGAGCATCAACATACTCAGCAGGACCCAGGGCCACTGGTTATTTTCTTTAGATTTGCAACAGGTGGTGTCACAGGTGCTCTTGCCAACCAAAACCCGTACAGGGGTGACAGGTATGTGAAGGGAGAGCCGAGCATGGAGCAAACCAGGGGCAGGTTTTGTTCGTGGGCTGAGCAGTTAGCCCAGGAAACAGGCTGAAACCAGTAGAAGAGACTGGACTTCCATTGCAGAAGCTTTCTGCTGGTATTTGTAAAGTAATTACATCAGTAATTCTACAAGAAGGAATCTCTGAGAAATCTGCTCCCACTAAGGAAAGTGCAGTAGCTATGGTTACCAAGCAAACAGGGAGAGGAGGCAAAGCTGAACCACAGCTCTGGGCACCGTACACCATTTTTAACACCAAAAGCCTAGTTTTAGCTTTCCAAAACACAACTATGAGAACAGCCACCCACGTTCCCCATTACAGTATGTGTGTGTGTATGTATGTCTGTGTGTGTGTATATATATAGATTTAGATATATATATACAGACATGCAGACAGATCTATAGTAGGATGAGGAGATGACAAAGAGAACAAAAAACGTAGTCAGCTTTTAGACCATCATACAACTATGAAGTTTGTCACGTACTCATAGGCAACAATCTTATACTCTTGGTTAGACAGCCCAGGGCCAGCACCACGGGACTTTCCCCAGGGAACTTCTGCTGCCACAAAGAGGAAATGGGTGTCTTCATTTGCCCCTGAGGGTTTCTCAAGAGGTACAAGCAGTTCCCTATAAGGGAACTATGTCTCTATTGCAGGCTTAGTGCAACCCTTCTAGAAAAGCTCCAATTAACCTTAAAGCTAATGAGCATCAGTACTAGTGTCGTGTAGCAGCAACAATGTGGAACTTGGCATGTGCCATAAAGCCCCCTGAAAAACTGGGTAAATATTTAGGCAATTAATCCACACTGAATTTCACAAAAAATGGCTTCACATAGTGATCGAGCTCATTAACTGGTGTTTTTGAAATGGTGGGGATAGTTTAATGGGCTGTAGCACTGCCTGCACGGTGGGTGTTGTAAGGGAGAGTTTACATACTGCACAGTTTCCCCAGCCCTTCACATCTCCTGTCAGCAACAGCCTGGGCACATCCACTGAGGCATTGATTTGGACCTGGGTATGCCCTCGTAGCTGCCTTCACATCTTTGATGGCAATGTCTTAAAGCCATACCTGTGCTGCCCAGAAAGAGTCCTCTCCTGAATGGCCATGAACATGGCCCATTCCACCTCCTTCCCACACTGCTGTCTCACAGACGGTCCCCAGATTCTTGCTGCAGCACAGTGCCTGACACACCATCAGCCAAAGCACCCTGGACGCTTGAGTTYCTGGGCTATCTGGACAGTATGCCTGGCTGTGCCTTAGTGCACACTTGCAGTCTAATCAGGGTTTCTTCAGCGTACCATGTAGACATACACTCTGAGGCTGCAGTTCAAATTAGTCATCTAGGTTTCCTTTTCAGTCACAAGCAAGAAGCAGGCACCATCATCTCACTCATCTCAGGCACCTCCTCAGCACAAAACCCTTTCAAGGTGTTTATGTCACTAGGTTAGTTATCTAGACTGCCTCTGTAGACTCGCTAAGAGTTTGGTCTCTAAAGTTAGGTGAACTGAATCCYGTCCCTTACTAGATACAGTTTCCTGAAGGTGGAATGGACTGCTACCAGTTTGTCCCTATGAATCTCTTCTCCAAAAGGACAATAGGAGAGCAGTGACTGTTTGGTAACAGATAGAGCAGAGCCCTCTGCTTTCACACGAACTTCTGGATGAAACAAAGTCTAATACTGGGGATGGATGAGGAGCCAACCGAGAGCTTATGGGTCAGGATTAAAGGGAGGGCAGGGACAGGTGACATTATAGTGGGGGTCTGCTACAGGCCACCTGACCAGGAAGACCAAGCGGATGAGGCCCTCTATAGACAGATAGGAGCAGCCTCATGTTCACAAGCCCTGGTTCTCATGGGGGACTTCAACCACCCCAATATCTGTTGGAGGGACAACACAGCAGGGCATAAGCAATCTGCGAAGTTCTTGGAATGCATCAGTGATAACTTCCTTCTCCAAGTGATAAAGGAGCCAACGAGGAGGGGTGCTATGCTGGAGCTTGTTCTCACCAACAAGGAGGGCAGCTCCTTGTGAATGTGAAGCTCAAGGGCAGCCTTGGCTGCAGTGACCATGAAATGATGGAGTTCAAGATCCTTAGGGCACTAAGGAGGGCACACAGCAAGCTCACTACCCTGGACTTCAGGAGAGCAGACTTTGACCTCTTCAGGGACCTGCTTGGTAGAGTACCATGGGATAAAGCCCTGGAGGGAAGAAGGGCCCAAGAAAGCTGGTTAATATTCAAGAATCACCTCCTCCAAGCTCAGGAGCGATGCATCCCATCAAAGAGAAAATCAGGCAAAAATGCCAGGAGGCCTGCATGGATGAACAAGGAGCTCCTGGACACACTCAGACACAAAAAGGAAGCCTACAGAGGGTGGAAGCAAGGACAGGTAGACTGGGAGCAATAGAGAGAAATTGTCCAAGCAGCCAGGGATCAGGTTAGGAAAGCTAAAGCCCTGATAGAATTAAATCTGGCCAGGGACGTCAAGGGCAACAAGAAAAGCTTCTATAGGTACGTCGGGGATAAAAGGAAGACTAGGGAAAATGTGGGCCCTCTCTGGAAGGAAACGGGAGACCTGGTTACCCAGGATATGGAGAAGGCTAAGGTACTTACCAACTTTTTTGCCTCAGTCTTCACCGGCAAGTGCTCAAGCCTCACCACCCAAGCCGCAGAAGGCAAAGGCAGAGACTGGGAGAATGAAGAGGAGCCCGCTGTAGGAGAAGATCAGGGTCGAGACCATCTAAGGAACCTGAAAGTGCACAAGCCCATGGGASCCGATGAGATCCATCTGCAGGGCCTGAGGGAATTGGTGGATGAAGTTGCTAAGCCACTATCTATCATATTTGAGAAGTCGTGGCAGTCCGGTGAAGTTCCYRCTGACTGGAAAAGGGGAAGCATAACCCCCCTTTTTAAAAAGGGAAAAAAGGAAGACCTGGGGAACTATAGGCCAGTCAGTCTCACCTCTGTGCCTGGGAAGATCATGGAACAGATCCTCCTGGAAGCTATGCTAAGGCACATGGAGGACAGGGMGGTGATTCGAGACAGCCAGCAGGCCTAGGGCAGCAGGTGCCTATACGGGACAACCAAACCACATTTACCTCATGGGCAAGATGCACATAGTTTTAATATTTGTTTTAAAGACATAAGGCTTAAATTGCTTTCATCTTGAAAATGAAGATAAAACAATATACATCTAGTTTTAGGGCAGTAGGTCTTCACGGAGGGCTTCAGTTTCTAGCTTCTTTCAGCACAATCACAGGCTGAACTCAGTTGTAATACAAATAAAATTATGGAAATTCAAACCCAATTTCTTTCCAGCAATGAAAAGAATAAGGCTTCCTTTATTCAAACCAGTATACCGACCTCCTGCACTCATACAGAAAGGAAACTTTTTTCTATGCTGTAAGGAATGTTAAATCAAACTGAAGATTTAAGAAAAGAATTCAGAGTAAAAAACAACACTACAGACACTGGTAAGGAGTTTCATCTTAACCAACTGAGCCCAAGAAAAATGAATCACAGAAACTCTCTCATCTTGAGAAATTTATGCATCCTATAATCCCCAAAGGGAACAATCACATCTGATAAAAATCTTTAGACCAAAATTAGAAAGTAACAATAAAGCTGACAGAACTGCCTGAAATACATATTTTAGCAGAGAGTTATTAGAAAGTCAGCATAAAGTGCCTCTTAATCATACTCATCATGTATCTACTGGCAGTAAATCCAGGCAACCCTAGTTTATATACCTCTGTAGACTTTATTTTATTGCTTACTTGCTTAGTAAATTTAAACTAGGTATATTGGCAATGTGTCTAGGGTGTCACCTGGAAAAGGTAAATTTCTATCACTCATTATGAGCCTGCTTTAAAATATGCAGTGCTTGGAGCCAAAGGCATGAGTGTGCAAAGCTCAAATTATTGGTCAAACCATTAAAAAGATCCATCTTCAGAATATTTTTTAGTCTTGGTGCAGTCATCTCAGTAACTCTGCCTTGAAAGGCACTCAGAAGTTTTAACCAGTGGTAGATCTTAGAGAGGAAGCAGTGATAAACCTCCAATCCTCATCATTTCCACTTCTCATTTCAACAGAGTATCTATGAACCTGAGCTAATCAGAAGATCTATACATACTACCAGGTAATGACTTAGCAATACTGTGTGTAAAAATTATAGTGAACAAATCAAATAGGCAGTGAGAGCCTATTAGCTAAGAGCTAATTTCTGTCAAATTCTAGTCATGATATCTTTGCTAACTTCTGCATGACTTTTCCAGGAGAGAGTGCCCACTAAAAAGCTTACTGCAGGATACCATTTGGTATACAAATTGTAAGAAAGAGGCTTTGCAGATATATTTAGTATATTGAACTTTTCAGTTAGCAATTCAAACAAATGCTTTAGAAGTTAAGAATCTCTAAATCCCATAATCTCCTGGATCTTCCAGTTCCCCTAGGAAAAGACAGATAAACCTGGACTTCTTCCCAGTCCCACTTGCTAAAGAATGAATAGCATTAATATTGCCAGAGCAGGATGTGAGGAAACATGCAACACTTTCCACTAGGCACCATGAAGTCTCATGTCAGATGTCACAAGTTTCCAAGCTATTTCACAGTGTTTTAACAAGCAAAAAGAAAAATCAATTCAGTGTTTAAAAATTAAACATTCAAGTTCTCATTGTAATCAGTATTAAAACAGGATGGAGAATTTACGTAAAGTCTGACAATAGGCGTTTACATGCCAGTAACACACAGTAAATTATTTTAAAAAGACAGTTATTATTTCAAATGTTCAAAAACTTCTGACAAGGGACTAATTCATAATATTGGATTACTGGTCTTAGTAAAATGGACACTATTGTCTCCAAAAGTCTAAATTATTGTGAAATCTCAGAGGCATTATGTTGTCTGCTTTCAACTATATTTAACACTGCTTTATTATTTAAAAATATAACTTTGAAAGTAAGATGACAAGAACTAAACTTATTTGGCCTAAAGGGAGAAGAATTAAAGGAAACAGCTAGATAACTATATAAATGTTCACTGAAAAAAATAAGGAAGGAAGAGAAGTATTTCCACTGGTGATTAGCTGTAATAGTGTAATGGGCTAAAGCTCAAAAAAAAAAAWAATCAGTTTAAGMTCTGTATCAGGAAAAAGTGTTTTTGAAGACACTATGGTGGGCTGGACAGAAAGTAAACTTTGTGACTGCTTGTCAAGTGCATCAATTGGTCCCCTTCCTTTCCTCCCTCCTAGGCAACTAGAGGTGTTTTTCAGCCATTTCAGGCCTAATTTGTTAGGTTTTGCTATCTGATTCTCAAAGTGAAAGGAAAAGCAAAACAGTTGGCGCTTGTAGSTTTTCACAAGTCACTAAAATTATTTGAATTGTTGAAAGATTACAGGATTAGAAACTCTCAGAAGGTTCTCTCCTCCAGTTTCACCCACTTCATGGATACCATTAACCAATGGAGAGGACATCTTAGCTTCTAGATAATCTGCAGGAAGTTATGCAGACAGATGAGGAAGATAGTGAAAACACTGTGGTACTACCAACATACTTGGGCAGTGCAGGACTCTATGAACCTGCATGAGAGAAGGTATACAGTATCTTGCACATAAGAGGTGTTAAGRTACCACTGTAGAGGAGGTTTTGAGAAAACAGATAAACGCTGGACATGACTATCAACTCAGTACCTAGGTGGTGGGGAGGTATTCAAGATGGGATGATATTCTAAAGAATTATACCTGAGTTTATACAGAAACATCTGCAGTTAGTCCTCAGGGTATTTCTTTGCATTTTGTGAGATGAACAGGGCTGTGCCTGCATATATGGCTGAAAATTAATAATTGGGTCATTCTCTCATAAAAACAACACAAGAAAATCTGTTGTTCTGTTATTAACCTCAGAAAAAGCAATGTCATTCCCTTCCCCAATACATCTGCCACAGGAGTRTACTGCCCCCTCCCTCCCCCTTCCACCAACAGGTTAGCATTTATGGATAAGTAGTGCTGAAAAATATGTCCTGGAATGAACTACAAGCACAAAAGCTTAGCTTCTCTGGTTAGACAAAGCTACAACATCCACTCACCTCCCCCCAAAACACAAAAAGAGATCAGTGCTGCCCTGTAAAAGGCAGGGTGAGAGGCCCTGCGCACTTCTCATTGAAATGAATGGAAAAATTCTCAGACGCATGAAGGAAAACAAAAAATAGTTCACGTTTGCTGGAAAGAAATAAAACCTATATACATAAAACAAGTAAAAATACATTAAGCTAGAGAATAGTCACGGAGCTTTGAAGCATGCCAGACTGCTTCTGACATGGATAAAATTAATGTATTTGGTTTTGACTGAATACTATACTACTAGAAGGCCCATGGAAAAAACAGAAAATACTGTTTACATAACTGTTTGATTTTTTTCCCCTCTCTTTTCTGAGAGTATTCTGATTTCAGGTTGAGAAGGTTTAAGTGACAATGGAAGGAAAAGAGAAAGGGAAAAGAGAAAGGGAAAAGAGAAAAAGAAAGGAAGACAAAACTGCAACTCCATGTAAACATTTCTTCTACCTTGCATCTTTCAGCATCATTTTGTTAAATTGATGTTAGCTCTTAGGTAGACATGGTCTTCCTTTAAGTCTAGCTTCAGCTGTGGTCAGATGCCTGCTGCAGAGCAGCTGGCACAGACTTTGTTGTTGTTGTTGGCATTGCTTGGGSTTKTTTGTTTGTTTGTTTGTTTTTTAATTTGTTAGGGTGACTCCCCCCACCCAGCTGGAGGTTAGCACCTGGCACCAGTGGCCAGGCAGCACACTTCTGGGAATGCCTTATTCTTGCACAGGCATCCAGATCTGTCGTAAATACCACTGAAGGCTGCTTAAAAGAGGAGGCCTTATAAAATCTGCTGGGCCGGCTGAGTGGCTGGCAGTGGTAACCTCCAGCAGCAGATTGGTAACAACCTACAAGTGGGCAAGGTGGATCTCAGCATCAGAGCAATTTCTATGCTGATTTTGATCACCAGAGTCCCCATGTCCAAACAAAGGTCTGTATTAGTTTCAGGAATCAGACTTGGAGCCTCATGCAATTAATTAGTCAAGCTCCTGTACGTGGACAGAGATCAAATCTGCAATGAGTGTCTGGGGATTTTATGCTCCTCTCCTCCTGCTTTCTTAACTACTCCAAGCATGACTTTTTGCTTGGGTTTTTTCTTTGTTTCTTAAAGAACTTGTGCTTGCCGGTAAGCAGAGATGAGGACTGTGCAGCAAATTGTTGCCTATTCACAGGACAGAAAAGCAGGGCTCATTCAATAAAAAGTGAAATTAAAACCCAATTCTGTTTCTCCACATATGTTATTTAATAAAATATTTGTTCTGAACTGTGACCTCTGACAAAGGAGGAATAAAAATATCCTTCTTAATGGAGACAGCCAAAACACAGTTAAATGGTGGTTGAGATAGAGCAATAAACATATATTAAAGCAGTAACTCAGTTTGTATTCAAAATTCATCCCAGCTCTCTGTTCTGCCTTTTGTAATGGCTAGGTCCCAACTGCACACTCAAATCAGTGTGCATTTTACATATTCTCTGAAGACTTTGAAGGCCAAAAATCTAAGCATCACCAAGCTTCCTTCACAAGAATATGCTTTCTTAGGGCATGCTTGGAAGCTTGTTAGAATTACCAGGAATTCGCTAATTTCCATGGACTTTGGTCAGACTACCTTGGCCAGGATGCAACACCAAATGACTTGGCTTCCAACACAATCTTACAGTAAGTACCAGCAACAAGGATTTGCATCTAAACCCACACAGATTTCTGTGGCACATGATGTGGATCACTCCCACAGGAAGACACTACTTCCAAGTTGCATTATCAAGAAATATTCCCTGCCTTTGGCATAATTGTTCAGTAATATGCATTTTGTGTATGGAATAAAACAGAAATGCTGACAGGCCAGCTTTTATGGCTGCTGACACAAACTTTCTGAGCATAGCTGTGTAAGATCTGCTGACACAAACCTTCTCCTCGAGAACAGCTGCAATTGCCTGCTGCTTTGGGGAGGGGATGGGGGGTTTCTTTTCTTTCTTTTTCTGCCTCCTGTGGAGAACTCCAAAGTGCTGGCTGTGCTGTTAGGGCTGAAGTATTTACCAACGCCCGGTTATGCTACAGATGCGAACATATAAAAGACAAAGTCAGTTCCCCTCCTGGCTTCATCCTCCATTTGTCTTTCAGATTATTTAATAATCCCACACTCAGCAGTATTTGGATAAAATGGGCAGTTATCAAAAGTGCTGCAGTTAAAGCTGAATACAGCATTATGCCTATTCTTCTAAACCGATAAGCACTTGGGATAGGCAAACTTCCCACAAAGGGTCAGATGTAAGGCACCATTTACTTGAAGGTTAGTGAGCACATTCACAGGAGACAAGTGCAGCTAGGGGGTAAGGCAGCAGCTTCTCTCAGGGCACAGCTACAATATAAGTGTTTTGAAAGATATTCAAGGAGCCTCCCAGCTCCCTGTTCAGCACAGATAATTAAGAGCTTATGTCTCCCCTTCATCAACAAAGTGCTTAAGGATATGCTTAAAAGTCTTTTGCTGATTTAGGGCCTCAATAACTTGTCTGCAAGGATCTGAATGCCCACAACTCCCCCTTGAAAGGAAAAGTGCATTTGGGTCCTGGAGAAACTGATGTGCATTGCAAAGTCTTTCCTAACAGCTGCCACAAGAGAAACCTCATTGCTTAATTTAGATTACAGCAATTACTGCCAAGTCGTGTCTGGGTTGATACAGTAGGCATTTTGAAATACCAGATTTTCTTGAGTTGCGAATGCTCATTTTATTGGTCCTATAGTTGCCTTAACATAGTGCAAGGTTAACCTGACTTTCTAACCACCCTGTTATGAGTGTCTCAAGCTCACAGATTTTGTCAGCAAAGCTGGTCACTTCCTCAGCAGGACCATACTCAGGTGCAAAGGCTTAAAGTGCAGCACTCACCAGAACAGTTTGATTGTTTATCCTGAGCAAAGCTTGGAGCTCCCGAAAGAGCAATTAAAAAAAAGTCAAACTAACACCTTTGCACAATCACAAGTTACAATTAAAAAAAAAAAAAAAAAGCAGTAGTTGTGCTGTAAGGTGCAGTAAGACCAGGGTGCTAAGCCTGAGTCAACCATGCTTTCCCACTGGCTGCAACAGTTGTGTGTCAGCAGACATCAGGCACAAACTCAGAATTGGCACCTTTTTTTTTTTTCCTGTTCATGTCATAAAGATGATTAGAATAATGTAATATCTGTCCAGTGAAACCCCCTGTGTTGCAGACAGAAATCAATGCAGCCACATTGCTCAACTCGGTCAGATGCAGAGAGAAAGCCCGGCAGACGGATGAAATACTGCAGTGACAGACAAGCCAGTACACTGGGCTTTCTTGTAATGCAAATTAACAAGCCTTGCCTGTTCCTGATCTTTTCTTGTAAGAACGGTAGGAAGTGAAGCCATTCACAGCTCTCCAGCATACTGACTTTATTGCCCAATTATGTACAGAAATTTTGATAGAAAAATTTATCTTAAATTTCAGCAAAATGAAAACATGAAATAAACTATCCCCCAAAGCTCCAGGGTTTAGAGATGTCTGCAATCTTTCTTCAAATAAAAGATTTCCCTTTCCTGCACCAAAGGAATGATTTAGAGTCTCATACCATCCTTAAAAAGCCATCTAAGATCATATAATGTTATCATCTTGTCCTTTTGCTGTCTTTCCTCAAAGATTTCCTCTAGAATATAGTGGGACATGGAAGAAGGTACTCGTGGGGTGACAAAAAAATATTGAAAAGAGCTAGCAAGATGCAAACATAACTGGCCTCTGTCAACTGTGCAGCTTGGAGCTGGAGCTCTGTCTGAAAATGCTAACAAGAGTTTTGTGCTTCCGCTAGGTTTGAAGGTCTTACCTYTCCTCACCTCCAGAAACAGGGGACATGACAGCAAAAAGAAATATAATAATGTTTCTGAAACCTGCAGACTGATTGGCAGTGAGACCAAGGTACCCAGATGCTGGCACATTAAGGAGAATTTTACAAAAGCAATTCCTGTCCTTTCTGCAAGCTGCTGTAAACATTTCTGCCTCAAAACCTTCCAAAAATAGGCGAAATCTGCTATAATTCATGGACTAGCTAGCTGCAAAAATATTTCAGACTACCTTAACTATCTATTCCCTAAATCCTAAATGAGCAGGGAGGCAAAGCAGAGTGCAGCATTCACCTTGAATTAAAGCAGAAAAAATCACTTTTCCTGTCCTGAAACAGAAAACGGCAGTTAGAAAACAGGAGTTATTAAGCTAGGCTATGTCCTCGCTCATTAAGACCCGACCTCTATTACTAGATCATTACCTCAAATTATTCCCCGTCTCTCCCCGAGGCAGCGTAAGGCAGTTACCTCATGTATTTGAGCTGGAGGCCGTGCCCCTCAGCGAAGCAAGGCCGGGAGATGGCAGGCCCCAACGGCCAACGGGCCCCGCAGAAGACTGAGGAAATAATTTTATTTCTTTTAATTCTGTGGGTAGGGATTTTAGATTGTTTTTTGACTGGACGGAGAACAGAGTGCTGAGGGAGAACAGCAAATTTGCATTGCACCAAACCAGCAGCAGCGCTGAAGACTGTTTTATTATTATTATTTTTTAAGGTTTCGGAAGCAGCAGGGGCAGCCCGCCCACCTCTGTCAGCCCCACAGCCTCCAGCAACAAAAAAAATCCCCGAACATAAATCCACGTTATCATCAAACTTATTTTCTGCTCACAGCCCTGCCGCTGGTCCCCTCGCACCAGCCACCACAGGGGCCAGCAGGAGGATGGACAGCTCCCATTTTGTACTGCAGCACTTGATGAACCTTATAGACACTGCAGAGCTACCTCCAAAATGCTGCTCCAGAGGACAACATTTAAAGGAGGCATTCCAAAATCGCTTATTGATAGAAGACAAGTTCTTAGAGCTTGATTTGATGCAGGTGGTTTGGGTAACATATTTGAATCCCTGGCTACTTTATATGTTGCTTTTTGTTCAAGTTGCCCAAGAAGATAATTTTGTGATGCATTAACTCTCCCTCTCAGAATCAGGCTGTATTCTCTGCTGTCTCCGGCATCTTCCTTTGACGGTGCAGGGGTTTTGGCTACGGGTGACCAGAGCAAAAGCTTTCTCCTTCCAGAGGAACACAATGCCACAGACCAAGCTCTTTGCAGACGATCTTGCCCTCTGCAGGCTGAGCAGTAGCAATAGCTGGTTGTCACTGGACTGATGTGGGAGGACCAGTCCTTCCTTCACCAAGGGAGAAGTCCATGCAATAGGACTTAGAATAGGTATAGATGGCCTCTTCCAGATAATTAAAAGTTCTGTTTCTGCCAGCTGGACACAAGACTGTTTCAAGCTAAAGGTCTATCAAGTCCCATCTCCAAAAAAGGTTCACTGTGCTCTCCTGGTACAGTACTTCCACTTTCCCTCTCACGAGCCTACACTGGCAGAGCAGTCTCACACTTTGCTGCCTTTTGATTATATACACACACATTGCCCACCTTTTGCATTTTATGCCCTCCTGTGCAGGATTTCATGCCATC
Organism: Oceanodroma leucorhoa; assembly: GCA_030449065.1. Classification (NCBI taxonomy): domain Eukaryota; kingdom Metazoa; phylum Chordata; class Aves; order Procellariiformes; genus Oceanodroma; species Oceanodroma leucorhoa. The sequence continues at coordinate 2,739,016 of JASVER010000001.1, forward strand.
TCCTCTCCTGTGAAATCAGCTGCTGAGGCTCTACATTAAGTAGCAAGCTCTGTCCTTACCCAGATTTGCTCTTCTCTTTGTTTTCCAAGACTCCCCTCTACTCAAGCCGTCCTCAGGTTGTTTCTGCTAAGCCCTTCTGCAGCCCTATTTCTAGGTCTCTCTCTGCTGGCAACCGTATGGACTTTAGCCCCTCTTGAACTCTGTAGGGCAGCTACCTTCTTCTCAGACCAATTTCTCTCAGTCCCCTAGCTCCAAAATGTAAGATGTGAGAGACAGATCAGCTGAGAGTTGGTACTCAATTCCCCTTAGTGGGATCAGGCAAGCTCCATGGAGCAGACAGGCAAGAAAGAGGGACGCGGAGCAGGAGCTGCCAGTGAAAGGCAAGGCACAATCTCAGAAGGGTATAGCCATGTCTGCTGAATATTGATCTCCACAGGACTGTCAGCATCAGCAGGGATTAAGTTGGACCTTTTGGCCTTTTGAAAAATTCTCCTCTACTTTCTTCTCTGTGCATGATCAGTTCTTGATTGATTCTTTTTCCACCACCTCCCTTCCCCACGAGAAAATTGTATCCCAAACATAACTGGATGCTTCTATACTTAAGAAATGAGAAATTAAGATTACTTAATTTTGAAGATAAGATGCTCTCAAGCAGGCTATATGTCAAAGTCTTCAGAGTATAAAACAACTGTCTTTTCCATCAACAAACAGTGGCGTAAAGCTGGCCCAAATATGAGAACACAGAAGTTGGGGGGGGACACATGCAGGTTGGGGCACCGTTTCGGTTTTGTTAAAGTTCTCAAGATTTCAACACTTGCTTTCATTTTTTAATCGCGTAGAAGAGAGGTGCATGTTTCAGTCTCCTGCATTCCTCTTGAGTCCCAGTGTCTGTGCTGCAGGTTTGCCCTCACTGTTCATGCACAAGTCAGTCTGGATCCAAGAACCTTTCTCAAAAATTCATGCAAAGTAAAGAATATTTCCATAAAAAAGTTTTGTTTTCAACAAATTGTCAAGAACTTGTCTATGCCTAAAAACTGTCTATTATTATTAAAGCAGGGTGTGCATTTCAAACGCAATGGATGATTCAAATATCAAATTATTTTTGGAAGCGCCTGTTCTATTCACAGAAGCATCGGGGAGAGCTGTTCAGAACAAGTCTGTGTATAGGCAAGTTCCAGGAGCCAGGTAACAAAAAAAGCAATGTTCCTGCTTGAAAAAGTAAAGCTTTCTCCCCCTGCCCTTATCTATTGGTGTCTCGGTTCAAATTCTCTTCAGAAGAACAGACATTAAAAAACACCTTACACTACTGAGCCACGTGAAGTAGCCCTACTGGTGACAGCCATATGCATTCGTCCTTTCAGGTTAATCTCAAGAGAAACGAAACTGCCAGACCTGTGAATTTTCTTTGAAGTTCAGCAGGGGAGTTGCAGGGGAAGGGTTCAAGGACACAGCGGTCCAGCCCACTGCCCCTGCTAGGATCCCGCTCTTCAGAGCATACAGTCCGTGACTCGCGCTCTCACATCCCCGCAGAACTAGAGGATGGTACTAAATCAGCAATGTTAAAAAGCCTGTGAAGGCCTCACCAGAAATCTTTGCACAGCATAGGAACCTTGACCCAAATGGACTAAGCAAAATCCTTACTTCCCCCTCTTCACTAGACACAAATACAGATTACAGAGAAAGGAAAGGGGGGGGAGTAAAACCAGCCTAATAGCCTAACGATTCCAGCAACATCAAATAGATCAAAAGAACAGCATGATCTACTAAAAAAGACACAAAAACCACCAACCAGAAAAACAACAAACCAAACCACCCACAGCAATCAAGAAATCATTGTGAACTTTTATGCACCTAAAATCCACATATATTTTTTGAACTGCTCAAACTGGGAGATGATGACAGCATCAACTACCTTTCCTCTCATTTCAGGTTAAAATGCGAAATAGAAATTTCATTTTTGTTAAAATACTCAAAATAAGTCTTGATTTTAAAATTAAGCGACAGACCACAATCTGGGAAGCGGGAAATTCTATATTCCTTTATAGGCAATTACCTTACTTGCTGTAAACAATACATTTGGCATATGTTCAGACATCATTCCAGCCTGCAAAAATACTCAAAGAAACCAAATACAGGTATATTTTCAAGCCCTAACCAACATTTCTCATTTCCCACCTCCGCATTTCCACAGATTTGTTCTATTATACATATAAAAATCATACATTTGCCCCTGAAAGACCTAAATCAACTCAGTTCAAGTCTTTGAGCTGGACCTCTTTCTTTTTCTGCCAAGAATCTGGAGTTTCTTTTCTGGCTGCCAATAATTATTCCATTCCTGTAGACAAAGATGTAAATACGTGCTGTTCTCCATTTAGATTTGTCTTTAAAAATTCCATGGGGACTTCAGGGGAAAACTTTCCATTCAGTTTGTCTCTGGAGTTTCCTGAACTGACAGTTCAGACATCAATTTGTCTTTAATATTCTTCATTTTTGATCCTTTTTCTCCCCCACTTGGAAGAGCTCCGTAGTTCATAGAAAAATCTTACCAGATATTTTCCATTCAACTTCTTTTGTCCTCCGACTTTCAGTCCTGCTCCTTTCCTATCCTAACCAAGCCATACTACACGGTGAGTTCACATAGCCCTAACCAAATCTCCAAGCTAAAGAGCAGCAAAGCCCCACTGAAGAGCATTTGGGCTAACACACACACACATCTCTGCAGGAGAGAAAAACATTAAGTATAGGTGAAAACACACTGTCAGAATAAAGTTTGCCACTGGAAGTATCAGAAAATAGATCTTTGTTAGCAGTAGAGCTTGTCTCCCAAGGTGTAGTATCACCAAGCACCCCTCAGTTTAGGTACTTGCTGAGACTTTTACAGCATGCAAACTTCAGCAAGGCTGATCACAAAAGGCAGCTAATACTTTTCACTTTCAACAGGGAAGCAGGTGATAAATAGCCTCAGGAGAGCCCTTTCCTGGGGTCAGAGGGGAGGCACTGCAATGGTCATCAGAAGAGCCAGGGTCCCCAGAAGTCAACATGACAGACTTCTAGCCATGAACAGGAGTGACTGTGGGACTTTTCATGAGTGTCAGGACTTTTCAGCAAAGCGCAGACAGGTTTGGTCACTCCTGTTTTTGCAAACCTATATGCTATGACACACACCTACTCTGAGTGGCAACAGAGACAACTGGTTTTGTCACTTGTAATTTCACAGGCTGTATGCTATGCACAATTACCCCAAGGCAATAAAACATGATCTTCCATGCAGGCAGCACAAAGCATATTGTAGCATTTCATCAATTAGAATCATAGAATCATTGAATCATTTAGGTTAGAAAAGACCTTTAAGATCATCAAGACCAACCGTAAACCTAACACTGCCAAGTCCACTGCTAAACCATATCCCTAAATGCGACATCTACACGTCTTTTAAATATCTCCCATTAAATTGCACATAATCAAGCTGCAAGATCTTCATTAGCAGCTCCATTAATATCAATGCAGTGAGTATGGTAACTGCTAAGAAAAAAAAATAAATCTACCATTGTGAATATTTCATCTATACTCTGTGAACTAAGGATAATCTAGTGGCATCTCAACATCCTTACAAAACTGTTTGCAAGCTACGCAAGTTGCACAAAGTTCAACTATTTACGAAGCTCACAGCTATACAGAGCCATCTATTTCTAGCGAAGGAACAGAACATGAATTTCATAGAGCCTGGAATTATTTCATTTGTCAACATCAACCTATCCCTTGCCCATTACAGCTGAGTTATTTTAGCAACACTTTTTCAGAACACCTGAACCATCAGGTGCTTTAGGCTATACAGAAACAACTGGAGGAAGGCAGCCTTCACATGGCGCAACGCCCTTAGTTGATGGCGATGCTCAGTCTATTTCTGCTGAACTAAAAACAGGGTCAGCTGGACCCTCCCGTAGCCTAAGAATATACCCAGGGTCTCAGAAAGTGGGGTGAGGCTGGCTTGGAGCTGACTTCCGTGCTGCCATAGCTGGGCAGCTCTCAATACCGCGGCTGCCTGGGTATGACTGTACAAACTGTGGGCTGCCCTATAAGCACACACTTAAAACGTGCCGTACGCCCGCTTGGCAGCCGTGGGAGGACAGCATCACAACAGAAGCATAAGAAGGAGCTCTTAGCAGTCTTTATGATAACCCCGCATTAGGTCTTGTAACAAGCGCATCCTTTCCGCTTCCCCAGCAGTACAACCGAGCAGTGCAATCTATCTAAATCATAGTGAAAGGCTGGAACACAGTRAGACAAACTAGCTTGTAATGGTATGATTTTGGGAAACACGCATCACTGCAAAGAGAGAGACTCCTAAACAACATGGGGTTCCGTGTTTACAGAGGAAGCGGCATCTTCTTTCACAAAGGAGAAAATGAAGCACAGAGAGTCTGTCCAAAGCCAGGATTAGAGCCCATCTTTCTGCAGTATTATTTTAACAGCTTAGTAACAGGACCAAGACAGAAGCAAAAATCCCCTACTAACTGTAGCAGGTACAAAACTGGATCCTCTTGTGGAGTGGACTCAGCGTGGCAAACATAAGGCTTACGCAACACAGCCTCACTCTACTCTCCCTTTTAGAGAGTTAAATAGGGTGTAATTTAGCTATCATATTACACTATTTAAAATAAGCAAGCCCTCAGCTTCTCTTCTGAGGTACTTTGTAGTTATAGACTGCAATGCTTAGTTGAAGTTTGTTTATTATATAAAGTGGTTGCTACAAAAGCATATTTCCATTTAATTCATGCTAACATCCTTAAAACCAAAGGTCAAAAATAAGGAAACAAAAGCCTAACTGTAGCTAAGTCGGTCTTGGATAGAGCCCAGAGCTGACAAGAACCAGAAGTTTCACACAAGAATAAAAGAAGCTTCAGCTTTTGCATTCTGTTTAATTAAATGTGCTTTTTAAGAGAATCAGCTTACAAAAAAGGCCTTTAAAAAACAGAACCTAATTCTGAAGAAAATCTGAATCAAACAAAAAAAGTGTTTGCTCAGATTTTAAGTTAATGTATTTTTAAGCTTTAAAAATCTTTATTTGCATATGAATGCATATTTGTATTGCAGATGTTGCACACCTGTTTGCATTTTGCAGGACAGTTGCTTTTACATGTTTTTATCTCAACCATAGCACAGAGAAAATTCAAATCTAGAATCCCCTCTCTCATTTCAGAGGCAGTTATGACTGAAGTCCACACAATGTGTTTTTCTTCTCCTCCTTCATTCAAAGCAAACTTTTTTTTATCTTCTTCAATTTAGATATATGTCTTCAAAGTAGAATAGTTTGTCATAGACCTTTAAATTCTCCTGCACTGAATTAGAATCAGTGACAGTGAGATTTACTGCATAAAAAAAGAATTTGACTTTTGTAGAAGCAGCAAGGACAATTGCTGCTCTCTTTCACTGTATCATCAACATTACCCCAGGCAACACTACAGGCTTGGGGAAGAGTGGCTGGAAAGCTGCCCGGCAGAAAAGGATCTGGGGGTGCTGGTGGACGGCCGGCTGAACAYGAGCCGGCAGTGTGCCCAGGTGGCCAAGAAGGCCAACGGCATCCTGGCCTGTGTCAGAAGTAGTGTGGCCAGCAGGAGTAGGGAAGTGATTATCCCCCTGTTTAGCCTGGAGAAGAGGAGTCTGAGGGGAGACCTTATCACTCTCTACAACTACCTGAAAGGAGGCTGTAGAGAGGTGGGTGTTGGTCTCTTCTCCCAAGTAACAAGCAATAGGTTAAGAGGAAACAGCCTCAAGTTGCACCAGGGCAGGTTTAGATTGGATATTAGTAAAAATTTCTTCACCGAAAGGGTTGTCAAGCATTGGAACAGGCTGCCCAGGGAAGTGGTGGAGTCACCATCACTGGAGGCATTCAAAAGACCTGTAGACGTGGCATTTAAGGACGTGGTTTAGTTGTGGACTTGGCAGTGCTAGGTTAATGGTTGGACTTGATGAGCTTAAAGGTCTTTTCCAACCTTAATGATTCTATGATTCTATCAAGGAAGTGTTTGCACTTAAAATCAACAGTATATTATTTTTCCCCCTTTGGATGACAAGTCAGTCACCTCTCTTCCCCCTTCACCTCTCCTTTCCCTCACTAGCAGMTGAAACTTTTAATACAATGTTTTTCCAGTATCTCACTTGTAAACCTCAAGGTCAGGTTGTAATCTCCAAACATGCAACAGCTCTGCCCAAGGTCTCCCACATATTCTTTCTTCCCACAGTCACTCCCTATATTACCAAAACTGGATGTTAGGCAATTATGTAGAGGACTATTGTAATCAAAAATGTAGCTAAAAAAAGGAAAAAAAAAAAAAAAATTCTGCTTCACCTCTGTGTTAAGAGTTTAGTGGGAGAAACTTACAATAACTAAACTTAAGTTTAGAAATAAGGAAACATGATAATAAGAACTATCCTCCTCTTCCTTATAAAAAAAAATGATAAAACCATAATCAATGCAGCATGTTGAGCTTAACATGCAAGATATTGTCCCAGGTGGTGCCAAAAATCACTTGGAGCAACTCACTTTTGCATCTTGGCAGAACCACCCTCCAAGAAAAAAAAAAAAAAAGCCCATGCCTACAGTCAGCAATTTCCCACAGATGACTTGCTGTGGTAGCTATCCAGATTACCTCTCCGCGGACCCAGTCCAAAGCTCATTACTGGCAACAAGCTTTTGAAACAGCCCTGTATGTTTTTTCACAATGGGAAAGCTCTATATTTAATTGATAGACTGGAAAGAATTTTAAACTCTTTGAAGTCTGAGATTAACAAGAGAAAAGGACATAACGTTTGCCTTTGGCTTGGCAAGTGATACCTGGGGGGGGGGGGAAACAACTCTGTGATCTAGAAATAATGCAATTTATACAGTGTTCAGTATGGTGCAAGTACATCAGAAGATACTTTTACAATTAAAGGTCTGGAGGTAGCAAAATTACTGGTTGCTCCTTATTACCAACACAATTTAGTTATTAGACTTTACAAACAAATCTTCCAAAGAGAAGCATGAATGGTGTTCAAAAAATGAAAAATTTTAATTAAACAATTTTATCTGAATTTATTTTAGCACCATGTTTGCAATTGTATTCAAACAGCATTAACAGAATTTAATATAAAACAAAAATATACAAAATCCTGTAATTTCACCATTTTATTGTTTTAGGATTTTATAATCCATTTAGAATAAACTCTGTTCTAGCTCTTCAGAAAAGTGGCCATATTTGAAGGAATTAGCATTTCCAGTAGCATTTTAGGCCTCAGCACAGTGGTGGAGTGAGCCATTACTCAGCTGATCCACATAAAAGCTGTTTTGCTTATTTGGTTTTCAGCAGGGTCAAGCCACTGAATTAGCTCGCAGTTTAAACAAATATTACTGTCAGCACAAGTAAAAGGGCAGGAAAGCGTGGCCAAGGAAGAATGTACGAGAAAGACTCCAACAGTCCCAACTTACACTGATGAAACTGAAGTTGGAATTTCACTATTAAATGCACAAATAGGTAATGCTAAATACAGAGAAGTTTTTCCAATTGACACAAAATAATGATTCCAAACCTAAAGCAAATCTTAATAAGAATAATATAAAAAAACACACCCCACAAATTCAGGATGTTATCTCCTTTCAGGAGGTTGTCTTTCCTCGACAGCATAGCCTACAATCAGTATCGTCATGCAGTGGAGGATGTAACTGTGCGCTCCGTCACCCTCAGAAATATCTCTCTGCCAAGGGAACCATGTGTATTAGGAAATGCTACCCTCTATCGTTTGGCTAGTCTGAACAGCTAATATCTCCTTAAACCAATCATTTTAGGAGGCTAACTCTGCTCTTCTTAGAAATTACTACAAAATCATGAGTTAAAGCCCCATAAATCTGAAGTGTTGGTGTTTGTTACTGCACAGCCAGACCTCAACCTTCTTTTCACTCATCAACTTACTCCTTGGCTACAGTTCTCTAAAGAGCCCTGTGACTCTGGCTTCCCCTCCAATTCCTTTTTCCAAAAGGAATGCAAGCCAGAGCCTGAAAAATAATTATTACTTCAAATAACTGACTTTTTTTTAAGCTCTGCCTAACAGTTTTAAATTCTTTTTTGTCCATTTTGTAGAAGTACTACTTCAAATCCTTACACGATCTTTTACCATTCTCCTGTTGTCTTCCCACTCCCATCACTTTCCAAACTCTGATATTTAAACTCTTAGAACAGCCCTTATTTCAAAGATTTTATATTTAAATGTCTTTGCTAAAAAGCTGAAGCAGCAGGACCTGAAGACATAAGAATGCCACTGCAAACAGAGCCAGAAGTTGAAATTTGAATTCAACTGTATTATGAAAAATTTCTTAGAGAGCACAAAGAGTGTCCCCTCCCATATATAAGAAAAAAAAAAAAAAAAGAGAGGAACAATATTCTTTCTGCCAAAGTCACTGCTTAAGAGGAGCTACAAAACTACACTTAATGAGGATTTAGACCATGCCAGCAGGATATTAGATTTAAAAGGAATTTTTTTTTTTTCAGCTTATTCTACATTTAAAATGAGAAGCTCTACTTGGCTAACAGCAAATAGAATGAAAGAAACACAAGGAGGAAGAGGAAGATTGCCAGGACAAAGTACAAAGAATAATACAGTCTGGGGGGCAAATAGCAGGGAACAGCAAGTGGAAAACATAAGGTTTTCCATAACCTTTGTATCTTTAATTCAGTTAATTTAGAGATGGAGTTAATCAGTGTTGACACCTCTGAATTTCTTCAAAAAGAAACTGAAATTTGAAGTCCCCTAGAACCTTTTTGCCTTCTGACCTGTTTGTAGCCCTTTTGGGTAGGAAAYGAGAATTGAGTGAATCTTAGAAAACAAGAACCAAACATATTTGAGGATGGTTTTGATTAAATACACTACTGATGTGTCAATCTGAGGATGTCTACACTGTAACTTGTATGTACCACCACCTATAAACAAACAGTGTGACAGGTCTGTTTTAATCACTGCTTAAGGATGAAAGTATTGTAATGTATTATTGCTACTATTTAAGTTTCCTTCAAGCCAGCAGTGCAGCTAAAGCATATTGTAATGCCCTTCTGACCTCAGTCACAAGACACTGATTACATGATATAATGCTATAATTTGTTTTGTGACACCATAATGTAAAATATGAAATACAGGTTGTCAGAAATACAATCAGCGCAGAGCTCACAATATTCCATCTTTGTCCTCCGGACGATTTCCAAGGCAGGGAGAGTAAACAGCCTTCTCCCAGCTTTCTTAGTTTCCACAGCTGAGAGTGTAGGATGTTTACACTACCTGTCACTCAGAGCTCTCGAAAACAGACCAAGTGTCAGCAGACCTAGTACAGACTTCACCACTGATTGCCGGAAACATGCAGATGTCAAGTAAAGGGAGGAAAAAAACCCATACCCATGACTATTTTATACCATGTGAATCCCAATCAATGTTAAGTCCTTTGTGCACAAGTTGGGAGGTGTAAGAAAAAAGTTCAAGATAAAGCTGAGCTTCAGCATCTCCAGAGGACAGGCGCTGTTATTGCCACCGTGGTATTGCAAGGCTTCCTGCCAGTTCACTCCAAGTTGTGCCTGCAGAAAAGAGAGAATTCACCATTTTAATGAGTGCGCATAAATAAACTAACAAACAGTCAAGCAGAAAAATTGTATTTGCATTCCACAAGTAAAAGCTGTCATGTAATTTTTTCCAAAGGACTGGAAGCTTTTAACACAATTTAAAAGCAATATCCTAGAGTGTTGGCTTAGAGGAATACCTACAATATTTGGCTTATTTTTAATTATCAGAGGAATGATGGTTCTGGGACACCTTTGAATACCATGAGGAAAAGGATACTTTTAAAGACACAGCTTGGTAAATTTAAGAGTTCAGTTACACAACAACAGATGACTGTTAACAGCATTCTAGCTATGTTTGAGATTAAATTTTCCTCTCAGAAACAGATTAAGTATTCAGTTTCCTTAAATATATCACCTCTAAGGGAAAAAGAAAAAAAAAAAAAAAAAGAGAATCTAATCATAAATAACAAAAAGTTTTTCTCACGTAGAACAAAAGCCAAAATCCTCAGAAGAGAAAAAGTTGCAGTTAAACAGGTTTTAGTACAACGTAAGAAACACTTTGGGACAAGATTATTAATAGTTTCTACTTTAAAAAACAATGCATGTGCAATAAAACATGTGCAAGTGACTGGGGACTTGAATTGTCTTACAGAACCACAGCAACCTACTTTAAGAAAAGTTAATTTGCTATTGAAAAGGCAGAGGAGCTTTATCTGAGAGCTCAACCCATAGAAGGGTTGCCCCAATACTGGTACTGTTCTCACCACTATACGAACACCATTTATAGCGCAGCATATTGGCCAGCTTTCTGAAGAAACAGCTTTCCTTTGGGCATTAAGTTGGACCAAAGTAACTGTACAATTTTCTCCTCTACCATTACCCTGCACCTCATTCCAGTACTTCTGAAAATCAGGCCACATATCTAAAAGCCCAGTTCTTGCAGTCACAAAAATCCCCAGTGGGGATCCCTTTGGTCAAGACAGCAGCAGGAGAGGGAAAGAGGGGGACTATGTAATAGTACACCCCAGTTTACCATTCATAAGAAGGCTAGAGATTTGCAGGAGCCTGAGAAGTTGAAATAAATGTGAAGGTACAGATCACCTTCACCTTCCAGTCTGCTACAAAATAATATGAACTGCAAAAGGAYGCAAAAATTGCAAGAATTAAAAGGTTTCCTTCTCAAGCTGTCTGTCCTGAATAAATCAGTTCTCTGGTCAGCAGCTAAACAACCTACGCTAGTTCTGCGCTCAGAAGATGCATTTCTCCTAAAAAAACTCCACCAATTTTACATGTTGACTGGGGCCATGGGTTGGATCTCTCTAAGACACACTGTGGAAGAGGGAAATCCCTGTCCTTTAATCAAGCAGCCAAGCCAGAGTGACAGGTAACCCCGCAAGAAACAGAATAGCCTGGTGCTGGCTCAACACTGAATCCAGCAGTTGAAACAAAAGCATAAAGTACAGAAAGAAAATCACAGAGCTGCACCCTCAGAGCAAGAAAAAGGAGTAAATCTCAGAATAATCCAGGTGTGAACACATCTCAGGAGCTCATCTAGTCCCAGTCCCTGCTGGAGGCATGGCCAGCTTCAAAGTCCCATGTGAACAGCTGCTAGAGACCTTATATTTCTCATTCAAGGTTTTCCAGATTAAGTATGATTTGCAGAAGGCACTTCAACCCTTTACTAGAGAGAGCGAAAGAATAATATTGTGGTAGTCTCCGACTGAATTTACCACAGTACTCTCAACCTTTGGCAGAGAGGCACCTGGTATTTCTGTTGTTAACAGATCCTATTTTGATCCTCTAAGGGCTATGATGAAWTTTTTTTTATATTCAAGTGATCAATCATGATATCATCCTGATTTGCATCTTTTATTACTGTTGGTTAGAACTTCTATTTACTATTATTTTATTTTCCCTGTACAATTCAAACTTCAGGGCTTCAAATCAGACAGTTGACTTTGAAAATGTTAACCTATGTTAAAYCCTCTAACATTAAAACAGTATTCCTGAGATTAATACATGGAAAATAAATGGAAACAAAAAAATTACCTCCCCCCCAATAATCCAGTATGTCTCTAAGGCAAAAAAAMCCCCCAAACTATGTAAATTCAGAGAGCATGGATATTGTATTTGCTAAAAAGAAAGTAGCAGGAAAAAACCCAAAATGTCTGCTTTGGCTTTTTTTGTAGCAACAAAGAATTCTGCTTTCAAAATAAGCCCATGAACCATTGGAGCTGTTGGCCTCATATCTAAGAAAATTTATGAGAGCCAGTGCAATAACAGGCAACATACTGTCAGGAAGAAAACTTGTCAAGGCAAATGATGCAGTGACAATGAAATACTCAAACAGATGAAGGAAAAACAATCCAGAAATTCAGAACAAGAAAAATCAGAATAAAAATTAAGCAATGTATTATTGCCTCATACTATTATGGAATCCCAAACACTTTTGAGACTTACTATACGTTCTTCGGCTTCAGCATTTAAATGAATGATACAAGCAACTTAGGACTTCAAAAGTCAGTTTTGCATATATATTTCAGATATGCTTCCCACCAGATAGTCATAACAACTTCAAACAATTTAAGGAAATCTTCTGGTGAGAACTGCATTTATACTCAACACAGTAATTCTTATTCTGAAGGGCCTACATTCAAAACAAGTGACAGGAGAACATGACAGCAATGAAATGATTACATTAAGCACAGGTCCAGTATATTTCTACTGCTTCTCTATTGACCCCATTTGACTTCCAAATCAATTCAGTTGACTATTTTATTTTAACCAATATTTATGAAGGCTGAATGACGCTTCTAAGGTGAGATACTTGGGGAAGTTACATACATCACATCCCTTTGCCAAAATAGATGCGTGCCACTTGCTAAGCACAGTTCCTCATCTATGTCTAGGTACTCAGATAGCAGCAAAAAAAAAACCAAACAAACACCACCACCAGCTTTCACTGCAAATCATGTCCTTCTATAGGTGTCTGAGAAGAAATAAAGCTGGTGATTTGCCAGCAAGTCCTGCACAAAGCTAGGCTAAAATTCTGCAGCTGAGGGAGTTAATGGAAGGCACTACCTGTACAGCCAGCCACACAGGTGCTCATGGTCTCTATGATAAAGTTATCACAACAGTAAGGATAAACTATAAATACAGAGTGTTAAGAAGGAAGCAGCTGCTAAAAGAACGTAGTGCAACAACAAAAACCAACCACACCAAAACCCAGCTGAAGCACTGCCCTGCCRTCACCTGGAAGGAAGAGATTCTGAATTGCACAATACAGGCCACACTATGAAGAGACTGCAGTTGTTCATTCGCTTTCATTTCACAACGAAGCATGAAAGGGAAGGACTGAAAAGAAAAAACTATTCTCTCCCCTTTTTAGCAAGTTAGATATTTGACTTCTTGTGATGACAAGAAGTTGGGTGCCAACATATACAAATTACTCACTGCTCACTTTGTTGTAGTCAAGAACCATTCAATTATATCACCCAACAGTAGATGACCGGAAAATAAAGAAAAATGACCCTCAGTTTGTAAACAGGGAGCAAATTATATATAGTGTGAGGTCTAACACCTTTATAGGCTTGTTAGATGAGTTGACATCCTGCTACTTTCCATATACTCATGGCCCTCTGAAAAAGCTTATCTTTCTGCTACTGCTGCAGCAGACACACCATTAAAATGGCGGAAAGTATCACTGAACATTATGGCTATTATGACATTAGCAAAACTAATGAGGCACTACTTACACGGTAACCTCTCTTATACTGCCTTTTACAAATGAAAAAAGTTCAAAGCAGCCTCCAAAAACGTCCTCAAAATTCATCTATAATGCACACAGGGAAGGTGAATCTGCCTACAAAGACACTAACTGATCCACCTGCAGTGACCCACCTGAGGGGCAAAATACTTGTGCTGTATCCCCCCTCCTGAACATAGACAGCTTAAAAAACAGCAGGCCCAGGGAAGACTTCAAGGTATTTAAAACCCTTCCTTGCCTGGTGGAGTGTCCTGGAGTAAGGACTGTGTGGTCTTTACCTTTGGAGGTATATATCAAATTACCTCTTTCACTGACCTGCCACCCCTCAAAAAGCAACTAGCAACATCTAAAGCACAACAATGTCAATTTGAAGTTAGAACTGAGATTTGGACTTGGGAAGGAGCAGGCAAAGTGGCGGGCATCCTTAGAGCTTAGCTAGAGTCTGGTGGATCCCCCTTCATATGTCTCCATCCTTACACGGTAGCTGTGAAGACCACAAACCACTCACTTCTGCTGTTTTCCTACTACATGAAGGAGCATTTCCCTCAAAATTGCCAAGATTTTCTTCTCACCTGCCTGCTCCTGGAAGGGCGCACAGCTTCAGTGAACAACTTCGTATCCTGGTAACAATGATTTGTTATCGACTTTCTCCAAAAATCCTGGCACGGTTATAAGATTACTTCAAGCTCATGCCAATGAATTCTATGTTTTTTCCTGTCCTGATCCTTCTGTGTTACATTTTGGATACATGCACTTATATATCTGGGTATGTAAGGAGGAACCAAAGGGTCTCTGTCTGATGGGGAAAACCTAGAAATGGAGGTGAATCTCAGGGCTCTCCTTTAGCAACTGTATGTGCCTTTCGCTTCAAAGAAAACTATCCCATTCATTTCCTTCATGAGTCTTGCAGCTCTTTGAAGGGAGGGGAAAATACATAAAATAATAAAAATGTTTCATTTTCCAAGTAACTGCTATAAGACACACACAGAATAAAAAAAAAGTCTGAAATTAAAGYCCTTAGTACACATTTAAATTAGGTAAAAGAAACATTACTTTCAGCAATTTTAAACTTCCCTCCCCCGGGAGTCAGAAGCAAGATAGTGGCCATTCTAGGGCCACCACACAGAAGCCACAAAATAGAGTGGAACAGGCCAAAAGACAAAAGCAAGCAGACTGTAGATAGGTAATCGCCCGGTCTTTGAATGAAAAACATTGCAAATACTATAGAAATATATAAACTGCCACCAGATGTCAGTACAGCCTAGAGAATTGCTAGTTCAGCCCTCCACTCCAGGCTGATAAGGATATTTAACACCCCCTCAACTGTCCGGGTACACAAATCCCTTCAGGACTGATGGCGGGGCTGGAAAGAGTCACACAAAATAGAAAGTCTCACTTTCATACAGAGAAGCTGCCCCTGGGGCCTGCCGTATGATCTCATTTGCATGTTATCAATGTGCAAGAAAATGGAATACAAAGCTGTAAGAATAGGCATCGGTATTTACTGCCGCAGGACATCAAGAGCCAGCTTGATACTAAATAATCTCTGCTTAAGGTTCAATGCCCTCCCTCCTCACGCTCGTCAGAGACTCTAGCTACGGCAYGTGTCTTTGCCCCACACGTTCACATTCCCTCTGTTCCTAAATAGCTTTAGTCTCCTTAGATTGTGCTGCAATTGTTGGGGAATATTTAGCAACAAGGTTGCTAAGCTAAATAAAGCTTTTCTGCAAAACAAGCATTAGCATGATTGTCCTTGTGCTACAGCAGAGGGTCCGTCCCTCCACCTTTGATTTTTGACAAGAGTTATAAGGAAAGTGTCTCTGGAGCATCTCCGGATTAGGTGATTTTACTTCGAAAATTCTAGCAGCAGTGTTTATCTCATTTCTTCACACAAATAAATATCAACATTCACTATTTCTCAATGGTAGAAATTAGTTTCAGCAAGACAGATGTGGCACAAAAACATTTTTGCTGTTCAATGTCCAAATTCAGTTACACACTTTGCTACTAAAGCTATTAACTAGAAAAGTTTCACAGGCTACTTAAATAAAGGGCAGGACTTACTTTAGACCATTAGTGCATAGATTAAAAACAATCAAAAAAGGAATGAAACCACTCCCCCATCCCAAACATAACCTATATTATTCAGTCTTAGCAAGAATTTTCAGCTTTGCTAGTTTACAGATCGAGCTTTCTGCCCTACCACAATCAACAAGTCTTACTCTGAAGCAAAAACATGTATTAAGAGAACACCAGAATTTGTAGAAACCAAGAAAAGAATTGTCAAGTGATTAAGAAATCTAACTAATGTCATTTTTGCTTGGCATAGAACCACTGGATGTTGGTGACATCCTGATTGCCGTTTTGTGAGAAATATGCAGGTAAGCAAAGCAACAAACATACATTGACCAATGGAATTTTACATTAGGAGAACTTTGTTTTTAATTCATTTCTTAGGTACAAGAGTAAGATAAGAAACCAGGTTTATGGTTTTAATACTGGCTTATTGCACGACCTTACAAAAACCTCTTCAATTTTCTTATCAAATGCAGTCAACTCAGTGCACGTATATTCTTACAGTCCAATGTAAAGAACTTCAAAAACGATATAATTAAAGGAAACTTTATGTTAAGTTAAAAACCGTGAATAGAAAATGAACTTTTTAGGCTGATGGCTAGGAAGAGAATTTACTGAAACATCTCTGTCGTGCCTTATATGGTGGTTTTAGCACAGCTCTGAGGTTTCAACTTAAGTTTTAAGCCTACCGCACTCTTCGATTTCCTTTGCATGGTTTCCTATCTCAAGTTAAGTAAAATTGGAAGAGCAGCAAAAATACAGATACATGGAGGCTTTTTTGGAGCATTTATATTTTCGTAATATAGATGCTGGACAACGTGCGTATTAAATGGAACAGAGAAATAAAAAGCAGAGAGGCAGACAGCATCCTAGAAGATTTACCTTATATAATGCTGAAGGGGAGATGGAGTACAAACTACCCAGTAGTTCAGCAGCACCAACAGCAGAAAATGAATCTGAAGTAAATTGCTTCACGGGAAACCCCCAAACCACTTAACATGGTATCGAAATTATGTCCAAAGGAAGAGCGCCTCTAATTTCATACCTAAACTAAGCCCTGGAACCTCCCTCCAATTCAGGTGAGTTACGTAGTCTCAGAAGTTTCTCTTGGAGGAGTCTGATCACAGACTGAGGGGAAAGGCAAGTTTTGTTGCAAACCTGACTAAGTGCTTAATTAAATATAAAACCTACAAGCATGTTTCACCTTGCTTTTGAGTTTCATCAGGAAACCTTTGCACAATTCCTATTTTGTTCCATACAACTGCATGTCTTTGTCAGGTTAAAACAAGAGGTAATTTATGTGCACTCTCTAAACTGGAATTTTTAATTCATGAGTCTTGGCTCTAATTGTAATAAAGACCCTTGAGGCTTATAGTTTCTCTCTGTTAACTTCTCTCCCTCTAATTCTCTACACGTAAACACTTGTTTTTACAACAGCTCTTCTGCAAGTCATTTTTCCCCCCACTTTTTGCACATTCAAAACATGCAAAACCAACCCCAAGTGCCTCAGTTTTACACGTGCCACTTGCTCAGTCCAAGTTCAACATGCCCGGGTGACGAGTACTATTCCAGTCACTCTCTCTTCAGGAAATCTCAAGAACATTACTAGCATCAAGAGTACATCACTCAACAGCCAGCTTGGACACTATGCCAGAATAATAGCATAGCTGGCCCTTTTTCCTCAGGAAATCTAACTTCTTTCAAATCAAACTTTTAAGAAGGTAAAAAATAATTTCAGCTTCTTCAGGAGCAAAACTACAAAGCTGCACTTAAAAGTTACTTAAGATTTCACATCAGCAGCATAATTTGTAGAAAGAAGCTTACAGTCAGTTACTATTTAGCGCAACTTCATTTCCTATAAATCTTTTAATTAAAAGTTCACCCTTGAGCATCAAAGGGGTTTTTGCGTCCTTCTCTAAATTACCTAAACTATGTTCAGCTAGCCTCTAACATTTCCTCTACACCCACCAGGCAGCTAGCTCTGCTGCTGAATGAACTGCAGCAAATGGCATTCAAGCTGTGAGACTTTGATAGAGGCTGGCATTTCAGCAGTTACAAGGCAATATTTGCATGACCGAGCAGATGGAGTGTGGTGGATGCATCTTTTTTCCTCTACTGAAAAAAGTTCTAGATAAAGATGCTTTTAAGAAAGGGAAACTGCCAACCTGAAATGTTGTCATTTTTACATAGAAAAGTAGGAATGAGGTTTGGCACAATGCTTGAAAGACTTGTACAGTCAACTTTTCTTGCCGCTGTTGTTTTAAGAGTGCTATTAAATTCACAGAGCAAGAAATAAGCAATGCAGGAAGCATTTCCTATTGGTAACACTTATGGTTACTATAAACATGTTAAAATAGTTTTGTTGGTTCATTTGTTTTTAATGATATCCTTTTTTTAAAGATTTACAAATAAGTTATACGGAAAAGTATGCATTATTAGGGGATTTCCATCCTTTAGCTATTTTCCCCATCTTAGATCCTTCAATCTCCTCACCTCTTCATTCACTACCCAGATTTTCATTTAATCTCTAAGCACAGGAGTTGCCTCAAGTTTCACTTTTCTATTTCCATCCTAGACCTTCTTCAGGTTAACTTAGCTAACAGCGTTCTTGCCAAAGTCCAAAGATATTTGCACTATTCTATCCCCATGCATTTTGAGTCATCAATCATCTTTTCTGTGACAGTCCTGACCTAGCTCTCTTATTCAGCTACTCCCCCCCCCCCCCCCCCCCCAATCATCTTTTCTGTGACAGTCCTGACCTAGCTCTCTTATTCAGCTACTCCCCCCCACCCCCCATCAGAAGATCCTCCATTTGTTTTTAAAGTGGAGATCCTGAAAAGCTCTTCTGAATATCCAGTCTCTGAGTAATCTACTTTGCAATTTTAAAAAAATTGCCACTTTTGTGAACGTGGTCCGGGAAACTGCCTCTACTCCAAATCTGTGTCCAATGGTACATACGAAATCTTTCTCCATCTCTCCATCACTTCAAGAAAAATACGCCTGCCAACTCAAACACATCATTAATACTTGCAACTCCACAGACCTAGCCAAACACCCAGTCTTGCAGATTCTTTATGCAGAAAATCTAAATTGCAGCCCGTTCAACTGATCCTTACATTTGTGTCCCATCCAGTGACTCTTCCTCTTCCAGGTTCACTTTTACACAATGTTGTCCAATGAAGGAAAGGCAAAAATCTTGCTGTAACTTGTAACACATTCAGAAAACTACTGCCAGAAAGAATAGTTTAAGAAGTCATCCCTTTACATCCTCCTATGGCTACCCCATCTCAGCTGAATCAAACAGCAGCTACTATCATAGTTTAGGCCTATCAAGGTCTATAATCATCTTTCCCCCCTATTAACTGGAGGTAGAGAAGATGGCTTATCACATGATGTCAGCCTCTGCCCCCCACATTACAGTTTCTATTAAGCCTCATTTGTGCTTTCCTCTATGTTTGCGTCTTAACAGAAATGCAATTTCCAACTCCATAGCCTCCCTCACAGTCTTTCTTCCTCCTCTCCTCTTCACACTGCCTACAAAAAAGATTTAAGCAACAAACTGGTGTTACTGGCTTACCAGCCCCACCAGTGCTGCCTTGCCCCATGCTCCCCCCCGGTGCATCTACCCATTGCAATCCAGAACTACGTCAGGGATCTCACAGAAACCACGGTGCTCAGCACCACCACGTGCTGCAGTCACATTGAACATCTGACTGACAATTTATAAAGTCATTTAACCCATTTTAGGCTCAGGCTGCCAAATTAGCAATACCAAAGAAAAAATTTAAGAGCGGTAATAGGTATTACTTGAAGCAGCAACCCTGAAACTGAAAAAAGGATTTAAAYTCACCATTTGAACATAAAGATAGTAACAAAACTCACCTGAACATACGTTATTTTCTCCTAAATAGGCAGTAAACTTAAAACTTCTTTATTAGTATTTCGGTGAGGCTCATCACTATGGTATGTGAGCAACCCAAGAAGATCAAGTTGCTCATCTGTATTAAACAACAGTTGCTGCGGGATGAAAACAAGCAGGGCTTCAGTTTTACAGAAACTCAGCTGAGGTTTCTGTTTGGCAAAGACGATGTATTTGAAACAAGGCATGGATCCAGATCCCATTTGATCTGGTTCTTCCTGATGTATAGATTTCAGGTAAATTCAATAGCTCCTCTCCCTCCCCTCCACGCAACACAAAGCTTTTCCCTCTGTGTGCTAACGGGATTAAGTGTCACATTTAAATTTCATCAAACTCCACTTTGTTTTCTCACCCCTTCCCTGAATTAGCAGATTACTTCTGAAGCAGGCAAGGAACACATGGCTTCTCCCACTCGTTAACATCACGGACACGCCATGGCACGAATCCAAGCTCTGTTTTCCTGCAGAGGATATAGCTTCTGTGGATGTGAACAATCTCCAGCGAGAGCTTAACGCATCGGCCCATTTCCTCCGCTGGAAGGGAGTCTCCCCACTCACGCTCTGAACAAACAGAGTCCCGGAGCCAGCCTATGGACAGTATTTACAGAAACAGCAATGTCACTGATAGGAGAGTTTCAGATGCTTTGGAACAAAAATAGTTTGAAGGGAAGAAAAAAAAAAAAGCAGCAGTATTTTTTTTCCATGAAAAAGTAGTAAATTAAGCATTAGTCAAACGTTGATACTTTTTTTAGTTATTTTATACGGAGGCTTCTTTACAAACCACATCTATTTTACTGTGGTTAAAGTAAATCTTATGTTGAACAAAGGAACTGAAAGGTACCAATTTAGCTACAGTTCTGTATTTCCATTCCCACCTCTCCTCTTGCTGCTTAACTTATACATGTACAAATGAGGGGCCCAAGTAGTGCCAATATAAAATAAGGAACATCTTTGTGGKTTTTTTTTCCCTGGTCTTTTTTAGTTTGTTGGTTTTTTTGTTTGTTTTGGTTTTTTTTAAATGCACTCAAAAACTTTATATTTTCACAAAGTTTGGGCAGTCTAAAGGCAGGGGTAGCTCAAGTATTTACAAAGGTTTTGCACCATCTGTAATTCTTCATACATGCACTTTAACAACCCTATTTAATTAGCTTCAACCTTTCACCACTTAGCATGCTGCTAAATATTAGTCTATTTTTATTTTATTTATTTTAAGGAAGTGGAACAATACAGTGATCATCAAAAATAGTACATCAAAATAGTACATGCTGTACCGCATACTTAAACAAATAAATACAGACAACTATAATCCAAGAGTAGGATATACAAATATAAACTCTAAGCTTCACAAAGTTAATGAGAATTATAACTTTTGGAAAACCCAGTCCATCTGGTAATTGAAGTGTTTTTGATCTCTCAGTTATGCAGGAATGAAGCAGAAAGCTGCTCTCAGCATGCATTTTGCCTACGAATCAAACTTGTAACATCATATGGTCAATGTATAAGACAAGGCAAGCAGGCATAAGAGAAAAACGCATCACGTTTTCTTCTTATTTCTACCTCACTTCCAGCCCCACAACGTGCCTGATGACTACGACAGACATGGCTGGTAGGAAGCAGGACGCAAAGAAGTGTCAGTCAGTAACGTGGATATCCAGGCTCCATCCAAGAAGCAGGAAGGAAGAAACTCGAGGGTCAGCAGCAAAAGATAAGGGCAGAGACAGGCTCCAGCATAAGATTTTTTCCTAAGTAAATGGCCTGGCAGTGGAAATAATATTTTTTAAAAGTTTCCATGCCTCCTCCCCCATCGAGGCTGCTAAATCACATCCTGTTGCCCTGCTCAGGGCTGTGAATCATTGTGCTAACCTGGAGTGGTGCCACTCACCTCCAGAGCTTCTCTCTGCTACAAAAATTAGCAGGCTACTTCTCACAAAAGGTAATTTGCAAGAAACTCCCGCTTCTAGACCCAACCATCAAACAGTGAACAGAGGCTTCATTTTCTTTTCCAAGTCTTACAACACCAGGAAATCTTAGAGGCAGCATAGGAAAAAAATAAAATAAAATTTTAAAAAAATCAAGCAACTGCCTACAGTTCTACCTGTGCCCTGCCTGGCTAAAGATGAGAGCAGGCAGCTAGTATTTCAGATTGCTTGATGCAAGTGACCTCTCCAACTACCACCCCATATTAACTTCCTGACCAAGCTAAGTGAAAGCCTGCCAAGTATTAAAGACAGAAGATAAGGGATGTAAGCACCTCGGGTACTTCCCTTCTGGAGATATTTTTGACCAGCGCTGCAATTCTACGGGTCTTATCTGAAGAACTGACATGTTAGACAGGGTTCAGCAACATCCCGATTTTACCTTCTGCGCTAAACACAAACCCGAAGAGAGGGCTGATGGCAAGTGCCACACAGGCTGTTTGTTAGGAGGCTATGCAAAATAATCAGAGTGCCTTGTGATGAGATGAAAAAGCCATGATGTCTACCTTCTCTCCTAACCAAAAAGGAAGTTGAAAGTTAAGTTAGGTTCAGATTTTAATTCTTAAAACAATAAAATCCTCCATTCTAAAATGATAAATGTGGAAGTGAAGACTGAATGATGTTCAGTTTTACATCGTGTGTCTTCAGATTCTTTAGAAAGGTAGAGAGTTGACACAGATTTTCTGCAGCAGAATTTACCGCAACAATAGTAATTTCTCTGACCAGATTTGAAAGCATACACCTTGTTTTCTAAAATGCAAATATTTTACTCTTATTAAGTTTAAAGTGACTGGAAACTTAAAATGAGTTCTGACAGAAATCACAGTAGAAAAATATAATACATACTAGCCTACAAGAGTTACTATATTCAAGGTACATTAGTCACTTCTTTTGGTTAGCTCAAAGAAACTTTTGTCCCACCAGCTGATAATTCTCTCCTAAGACGACGAAACTGGTTCCAGGAAATCACTTCCAGCAAATTAAAGCAGAATATTAGCAACATAAGGCAAAATGTTGGCAAAATGCAATCAAATCAGAGAGATTATTTATTGCTTACAGTGAAAACTAGAGGATTTATACCTTCAGATATCCTTTTCAGTAAGCAACTGAAATTCAATGCAAACTATTTCTCAATATATGATGTATGTCACAGCATATGATTTAGTTCATGATGCACTTTTTAGCACATGCTGTTTCCACTCACATGCTTCACACGACAGAACAGATTTGCTGCAGCCGTGGAAACATCTTTAGAAAGTTAAAAACTACTTACTTTTAAAGCAAAAATGCTGTATCCATACATTAGAAGTTGAACCGTACAAGTTTTATTAGGAGCTACTGAATCTCTAGGAACAAAGATACTTCACCAGTATCCAAAACAGACAGCAGACACGCCACAGATGCAGTTAAGAACATTTGCTTGTTCTACAGCTTTCATGGAGAACACATATCTGCATACAACACTATCTTGTAACTCAATACACCTAGCAAGTGTAGTCTGCCACCGGTTTAGAAAACTTCTCTGCAAGGGAAGCATTGATAATGCTACAACCAAGTTTAGTCACCAATGTCCCAAGACATCAGACAGCAAATGCCAGAAGTTTGAGGGACTTAAAGCACCAGATACCCTTCTTAGAAACATTTTAAATCTATTCTAGCTGCGATGAATAAGTACACTTAGATAGTCAAGAGAAGTTGTAGACAATAAGCACTTCTGAACACAAGGCAGATCGCGTGCACCTYAAGGTGAGTGCCCAGGGAGGAATACGTAAGCTTCAGCCCCGCTGTGCAAGCACCTTCACGAACATCAAACAGTCAGTTGGCAGTGGAAAAAAAAGCCCCATGTATAACCACAGAAAAGCAGTAGACAGGCTTAGAACTGGGTCCAGCTGACACTACTGCAAGGAAGATGCTTTCCATACCTTGATTTTATGCTTGCAGCTTTTTGTCTGTGTCCTAATGAGAAACAGTTGCCCCTTCTTCCCCTCAACATACATCCACTCGGCAGTATAAGGGCTAAACCAGTCTTAAGTGAGCGATACTGACAAAAGAGCCAAATCATTCTGAAATAAGACTATCCTCATAAGCAGCAACTGCAAAATGCCCAAGGCAAAAATGTGTTCAGTTCCAAATTTTAATTATTCAAACTCTGTACCGAAACACATTCTCCTTTTCCTAAAGCTACCAATTTAATTCCATTTAACTAGCATGTGGAAAACCTGCAGATCTTCCTGTTGAGRAGGAGAAATGCTCAGTTTAGAAAACTTGCATGTTATTTTTCASTAAGAGTTCACAGCTCCTTTACAATTGGATTCTTAACTCAGCACACTGACATGGAAGGAAGCGTAACAGAAAAATAAGATCTTTTAACAAAGCTGATATCTGCAGTCAGTTCCTCCCAGGAATGAAACACCCAGCTTTCCAAGACAGCACCAGATATGTTCATATAACGTATCTTTGTGATAGAAACAAACAAAAGAACAACAAGGCTTCTCTACAGATTTCCTCATACAAGACATGAAATCCTTCTGTGTAGATAGTTGCTATGGTGAAGACTTAAGGGGAAAAAAGAGGGGAGATCAGACTTCTTGTTTACAGGTTTCCAATATGCTCCACTTGATCCACCTTGAAATTGAAACCCTTTAGCTTCCTGTCTTTAGGCTGTCAGATGGTAGAGGACAAACACAGTGTTAGCAACTTTACAAAGCTCCCACGTGTTCTGCATAGATCTAGAGAAAAAGATCCACGTGGATTAGACGACAGACAAGAGGRACAATATAATTTCAAAAAGAATAAAAGCCATACTAAATCCTGAGAGACTTACTCAAGGGAAAAGAGACTTACTCTGGGAATGAAATGCCAGATTATATTTGAACACAGTCAACACTTCACTACAATGTAACACTGCATGGGCCTATAAAAAATATGCTGTTTCAACATTCTCAAATGAAATCCTGATTCTTCCGAGAACTTCTCACACAGGTTTTATCCAAACAGGTATGCCTGGCTATTTACAGATTCAGGAAGACTAAGACAGAGACATTTAGGGTAGGATTCAACTCTCAATAAGACACCTAAGCCATRTAAAGACACATAAACTTCCCCTACAGTCAAAAAAGCCTACAGAAAGATTCAGCTTATCCTACAGCAGACCCTTTGGGTGTAATTCAGGTACCTAGACTTAGGTATCTGCTGTTAGTTTAAACATCCTGGGAGTTCCACCTCACTTCAGTTGCCTCTGTTGTAAACCCTGCAAGTCCCAGGTTGTATCCATCAGCATTATGCAATTTTTACCAATGCTTTAAAGATGCTAATTGGCACTAGGTTTAGGCAGGTGACCAGAGGGCTGCTATCCAGGCCCCACTGACTCTACCAACTAAAACTTCACTGACTATGAAGAGAGAGAGCGCGCATAGAAACTTGGTGCAGAAGTATAACACTTAAATGTTTTTTGTCAGTCATGAACAGAGTGCATCCTTTATTCTTTCACCAATTGACAAGAAGATAGCTATCACTTGTAGAATAGTCTTAGGCTATTCATTATTGGGGTTTTGGTGCTATGTAAGAGATTTGGCCTTTGCAGTCACTTCTTTAGGGTCTCATCTTCTAAAGAAGCAGCCAAATGTAATTTCTTGCCTAGATCCATTATTCACTTGCCAGAAGATTAGACTAGAACCTTTTTGCCAGTCTTCTATATAACCTGCCTGCATGAACTGCCCTAATCAACTTTTCTTTAATATGGTGCATAAAACCCACTCATACAGAACAGGTTAGTTCTCCCATTCAGTCAGTGACCAGTCTGGTTCTGCCATATATTACATTTTTACTGAACATGCAGGGTGGGGCAGAAGCGACTACAGCATCCAGGATAATTCCAAGGTTTAAGAACTTAATGATGCAGTCTTCCTAAAATAAGTACAAAGTACCCTGCACAGACAGAGATGCCTTTAAAGACCTCCAGAGGGAGATGCTGTCTAATTTTTGACATCTAAATTGCTTCGAACATCCATCTTAGGCATCATTACTGGCCACACCAGCRTCTTGCTACAGCCTGAATATTCTATACTCTCTCAGGTTAGGAATACAAAATTAAAAAATAAATAGGAGAGGAAACAAGACTTATGACAGCTTTCAAATTCCATGGCAGTTTTCTTGCTCTCTTTAGACTTCAATTTATTCATCCCCCACCCCCAATGCTATTGTTTGCCATCATCTATTTCTCTTTCTTTACTTGCTTACTGTTTGAATAAAGTGTAAAAACACTATTTTCCATATTGTCACATATACCTGGAAAGCTTAACTAATGCCCCAAACCATTTGCTCCCTACTGCTAGCAAACAGCCTAAACTGAAACAGCAGCATCTGATCTGTATTTGTGCTACTACCAGCACCAAAAGAAATTTGAAAGGGAAAAAAAAAAATACACTGGAGGCTATTCGTGTAGACTTCTTTCCATTATTCTTTGGTTCTTCCATCTTCTGGGATTTGTTTCCAAGAAAAGATCATTAATCTCCTGGCTGTTAACCCAGAAGCCCTCTGTGTTCTGCCTACAGAAATCAGACCTTCACCGAGGCCAGACCTGGACAGAACAGCTACTAACTTTTTAACACTGGAGAAAGTATTGTCCCTTTACTGTAATGTTTACAAGCACACATGGTTCTCCTTTCCCATTTATTTAACAAGTATCTGAATGATTCCACTAATGTAGCTATAACCCCGTTCTCACAGCTGAGAGATGAGGGCACTGTGCAAGGAAACCACCCTGCACCCAGTGTTTCTACAGCAATACTCGTTACACACAATCCACCCAGTGGTAGGAATATTCARGAGAGTCACAAGGTTCCCATAGAGAGAGAGCTGAGATCTTGTCTGATTTCATTCCAAATCTACTGAAAACAGAGAAAAGCTTTTGCCAAGGCAATTTTGGCAAGTATTTCCAGCAGTATCCTGGCTTGCCAAATTGCATTTGGATTTTGCTGGACTGACTTACTTGTTCAGTATGCTTGGAGAAGTAGAAACATTTGTTGCTGTAGAAAATTTGGCTTACTTTGAAGACCTGGAACAACACTTAAAAGATGAATCAGAGACTGACTGACTTAGGAATTTGATCTATTAACCTCAGCTCATAGGGGTGTTGTATCCTGAAGTGTTAGAAGTAATCCACAGCTCAGCTACTTCAGGTCTGAGACCAGACAACTCTCCGAACTCTCAAACGACACTTTTAATATGTTATTTTTATATAGCCAAGTTCTACTCCTTTCAAAAATACCATCCAACACAAGCCGTAAGACGACCCTGAAGCTCCTCTTTAGGAGTCAAAAGAGCGCAACAACATTTTATGACAAAACCAGCATTCTTTGCTGGCTGCGTGGAGATAAATCCTAAAGGCCTGATTTTCAGAAGACGTTAAGCATCCAGTCTCTCAAAAAAACAGTTACAGCCCTTTAAGACACCTTTAGTTAAAGGCTGATCGCTCCCACGCTGTTGTCCCCACTGTCACTCACCACAGGGCTGGTCAGTGCCCTGTTTCCACCCTGTCACTGGGGCATGCAGGAATGCTTTTGATCAGATGTGTCAGAGGTACACTGGTGACATATTTTGCCTAACAGAGTCATGCTCAACTGCTCGACACAAAACCCGGAGTGAAAAAATCAAAGTATTTCAAAAGCATTATCTGTAGTGCTTGTTTTCAGGGTTTTGGCACTGTTTCTCCCATGTTTGTCCATTCCACATTTTCAGCTTTACTAGCTTGCTTTTGCTTATTTTCCTTTTTTTTTTTTTTTTTTTTTTTTTTTTTTGCTGAGCAAGACATTCCTTCTTCACGCCTCCCTCTATTCCCCTACCTCCTATACACTGCCCACTACCTTGCAACCTTGCCTTCCCTTTTCAAACACAGAAGCTACTAGGTCATAGCCACGGTCCAACTATCCTCAAAGCACATACTGCTAGAGAAAAGTACAAAATACCCAAAATACCACCCAGGCTTACATAGGGTAATTTTTCTAACTCCTCACTGTTATAATATAAATTCATCCTGGAGGCATAGCATTTCATATAATTCCTTCTTTTGCCTTTTAAAAGCATATATTCTTACAACTCCTTCAACCCATTATCCAGTAGGCACCTGCAACACATTTTTCACAAACAGAAAAATCAAGTATAAACATACCCTAAATTTCTGATTTCTAAATGTGTGTGTGTATATATATATATATATATATATATACAGGTTGCATTCAAGAACAGTACCAACTTGCTTCCTAAGAGATACAAGTAGACTGCTATATGACCTGTTTCCATCTTCATTGCATCTTTCCAATATTTAATTAACTTGTAAAGTGAACAGGAACACCTCTGGTTGGTTTCCTCTAGATGAACCACCAACAAAAAAATAAACCAAGAAGAGATAAAGAATCAATGTCTAGCTCTCTCCACCCCAGGGAAACATACCACTCAATGATGATTCTCTATTCATAATTATAGTTTTAAATTTGTTCAACAATTTTTAATCCCTCTGATAGATGGTATCCAGTCTTTTTACTATGTTAAATTTTTTTTCCAGCAGGATGTTTGGGTTGCCAAATCAAATATCCTAAAACACATCATAAAGGCTAGCGTTTGTATGAGGCTACTAATCTGCCTGACTTAAAAAGAAATAAAATAAAAAGATGTCACAGTAGATGAGTTGCATTTCCCAGTATGATTTACTCCACTTACCTACTTTGGTCCAAGTCCTATTTCAGTACTTCTTTCCAAAACTATGTCAAGCTGACATCTACAAGCAGTCAGTCGTACACTCTACTCACCCAGTTAAGCCCCAACACAAATTAATTTCTATCTGTAATCTGGAGTACTCCAGTTTTAGATTAGCAGTCCACAGAGTTGAGTTTCTCATATTACTCCTCTCTAACTCCTTGATACAAGTTATTGGCATCTTCTAAGTTATGTCATATTTTAATAGCTGTTCTTAAACATTCTCCTGGCTTGCTGAAGTGGAATGAATGCCATCAACATTTGTATCTGACTAAAATCTAGCTTTTTAACCACATACCTGACAAACTTATTTTTGTTTTTAAGCACTGCTCTATGACTTCTACCTGGTCATGGAGCACCAACATTAAAGTTACTTTTGTTTCTAATAAAATCTTTCTTTCTCTAACTGTCCAGCTGTCCTCCCTCCATCCATGTCATTTTCTTACTAATTTTATACATTGCTTCATTATCTGCTAATTTATATTCATGGAATAAAAGCTGACAGCCATCTATTTAGGGATTTCTGGTGGCAGGAGAAAGGGAAAGAGTATTTTTAATAGCTGTTTCCACCTCTATTCTCAGCCATTTTATCTTTGACTATGTCCCTTGATTGTGGATTCTCCCACAACTAATAAGATTTTTGTGAGCCATTCCAGAGCGCTCTGCTTTTTCTGTTCGTGTTTCATCTTTCACCTTGTTTTGTTCAAAAGCTTTCTACCTGTGGACTTCTGTCACCAAGATACCCACACCCGAGCTAGTTATCCTAGACTGACTTTGAAGATAAAGGAGAAAAATAACCATGACAACTGGGCACAAGTCATCCCAATCCTAAATACATAACTAAAATAAATCATTTAAATTGTCTCATAAGAGGGCCTCTCCTCCTTTATTAAGGTAAGCCTAAAACGGTCCTACTCGGACATGGTCCCCCACAACATCCTTCTCTCTAAACTGGAGAGGTACAGATTTGATGGGTGGACTGTCCGGTGGATGAGGAATTGGTTGGATGGACACATCCAGAGGGTAGTGGTCAATGGCTCAATGTCCAGATGGAGATTGGTGACGAGTGGTGTCCCGCAGGGGCCCGTATTGGGACCGGTACTGTTTAATATCTTCATCAATGACATAGACAGTGGGATCAAGGGCATCCTCAGCAAGTTTGCAGACGACACCAAGCTGAGTGGTGCAGTCGACACGCCTGAGGCATGGGATGCCATCGAGAGGGACAAGCTCGAGAAGTGGGCCTGGGTGAACCTCATGAGGTTCAACAAGGCCAAGTGCAGGGTCCTGCACCTGGGTCGGGGCAACCACCAGTATCAATACAGGCGGGGGATGAAGGGACTGAGAGCAGCCCTGCTGAGAAGGACTTGGGGGTACTGATGGAAGAAAAGCTGGACATGAGCCGGCAATGTGCGCTCCTCGGCCAGAAGGCCAACCGTATCCTGGGCTGCATCAAAAGAAGCATGGCCAGCAGGTCGAGGGAGGTGATTCTRCCCCTCTACTCTGCTCTGGTGAGACCCCACCTGCAGTACTGCGTCCAGCTCTGGAGCCCTYAGCACARGAAAGACATGGACCTGTTGGAGCAGGTCCACAAAAACGTCAGGGGGATGGAACACCTCTCCTATGAAGAAAGGCTGAGAGAGTCAGGGTTGTTCAGCCTGGAGAAGAGAAAGTTCTGGGGAGACCTTATTGCAGCCTTTCGGTACTTAAAGGGGGCTTATAAGAAAGATGGGGACAGACTTTTTAACAGGGCCTGTTGTGACAGGACAAGGGGGAATGGTTTTAAACTAAAAGAGGGTAGATTTAGACTAGCTATAAGGGAGAAATTTTTTACAATGAGGGTGGTGAAACACTGGCACAGGTTGCCCAGAGAGGTGGTAGATGCCCCATCCCTGGGAACTTTCAAGGTCAGGTTGGACGGGGCTCTGAGCAACGCGGTCTAGTTGCAGATGTCCCTGCTCATGGCAGGGGGGTTGGACTCGATGACCTTTAAAGGTCCCTTCCAACCCAAACCACTCTATGATTCTATGCTATTTAACTACACCACAGCTGTAGTAAGTTCAGCAAGGTGAATCCTTTCCATAGGTATTTCCTACCAATTTTCACAAACAATTAGATCTTCACAGAGTATTCAAAGGTAATGATAACAATACAAACCCCCCGTGGGACAGMGAAATCTGAATTAGTTTCAGAATGTAATTCCTATTTGTTTCTTTGTAAAGAAGCTTAATTGCTGAAGTTACCATTTTTGAGATAGCTGATTCACAGATACMTGTATTTATGTGACCTACCAAATAGCTTCTATACCATTTCCAGGGCCCCCTTTGGTCTAAGAGCTGTACATCTGCAGGGTCACAGCCCTGGGCCTCATCTAACAAGCTCTACAGAGCTGTTTGAGCACTGTTTTATAGCCTTTTCCCCACTGCTCCTAGTTGAGTCTTGCCCTATAAGTCTAGGACCTAAGCGAGTTTCCTTCCTTTCATGCTTTCCATGCATTACATAGAAGCTCCAGTTACTGCTCAAAGGACATCACTATTCATACAAAAGACCAAAAACCCTCATAGAAGGTACCGTTTCAAGGAGATAGTAAGTACTGTCGTAAACGTGCCTCACATCCACTTTCCATTATTTCATCACTGTTTAGTTTAAGCTGTTAAAAACCCCTCCATATGTTTTGGAAACATTTCAGGATGTTGATGATGAGCATTTATAGCTATAGAATTAATCACTGCTATAATCCCAGAATTGCATCAGATATGCAGAAAGGCTTTAAGGTTACATAGCTTTCAACAATTAAAATACAGGAACTTCACAGTTCATTCTAGCCTCCATACATTAAATTGCTGACACACTAATAAGATCCTTGCTCTAAATGAACAGCAGCATTTGTTCTTAATGTAACAGACTAAATATTCAGTTGCTTCATTTTTTTTAAACCAGTCATTTTAGAGCAAAAGCTTCAGATGAGCATATATTCCATGGAATAATGTTGTAAATAAAACACAGCTAGAGTGCTTGAAACTAATTGTATTAAATTCTAGAACACAAGGTTGGTTTACTCTGCTCGGCATGCACAGCTAGGCAATGTATGGAAAAAACTGAGCCATTTGTACAGCTTCCTTTGCCTCTTTCTTCCCTTCTTTATATCGTATTATCTCTGGCTTTGCTGATATGTGTACATACACACAAATATATATGTACACACACACACACAATACACAGCAGAGTATATCAGCCTTGTATTGTAGAATTTCTTAATACAATTAGTTTCAAGCATATATAAAAATATATATAAAGGAACATAAAGGATATACATGTTGCTATGCAGAATGGTGAAAACCTTTCTGGAGGAAATAAAATGTTTTCACCATTTTGCACAGGATAAAGCTGACAGTTTCCCTAGAAATGGCAGCACACATCAGAAATGCAGCTATCAACTCTGCAAAATCAACACTCCAATAAGAAAATATTAATCCTACTCTCAAAGTATACAGAAGGTGATGAGGGCAAGGGAAAAAAAGTACTATAAACATTATTGTAAGAAGATCTCCTAACAGCCTATGGCCTTCAGAARAGTGCAGAAACTCTTTCCAAAGCTTTTACTACAATGAAGTAGTTAGAAAGGTTGTTGACTGATTAGCCTTTTATTTCTGAAATCGAGAAAAAAAGTTTGAAAAGTTTGAAAAAGATAGAAAAAGTTCAAGCCAGTAATGGAGAATAGCATTACAAGACAACTGGATGTGGGAGTTAATACATGTATAAGCTGTGATGGCCTTGAAGACAAAAGCAAGAAGTTTAAGTTGCATCTAATGAATGAAGGTGAGTCAGGGGAGGAAGGCAAAGAGATGAGCGATCTGGTGAAAGCAAAGAAACAAGAGATGTCTGCACAGCATCCTGGAGTGCTCAAAGCAAATCCTCTGCCCTTACACAAGGCAAGAATAAAAAAAAGGAGTGCAATGAAGGGGAYAGAACCACTCAGAACTCCTCCAGGCAAATGCTGAAAGACCAATTATTATCTGAAATACACGTGGATGCCCAGAAGAGACTGCAAAAAAACCTCTGGGCAATATCCCTCTCTTCCACTGATATTCTTGCCTTGCTATAGGCAGAAGCTCTGGAGTTAATTTTCTGTGCTCTGCATTATCAAAGGAGGTATGTATTTAATCAAAGGGCATACAAGGGAGGGGAGAAGAAAAAAAATCTTCAGCAACACAAGACAGAAAGTTACTGAAAATATCTCCAATTTACTCACAAGAAAAATCAAGTGCCAATGACAGGAAGGCTGAATCAGAGCAAAATGCTGGCTATCCATATTAAATCAAGAGAAGTACTATTAAATAAAAGAGGCTACCTTTACAYCCACAGCTAAAAAGATGCCTCAAGCCATGATCTGGAAAAACACTATGTCACTGCATGGCACGTGGCTTTCTTCTCATATCCTTTGTTTGTTTATTTGTTTCGTAATAACTGTTTGAAGCTTTAGGAGAAAAACAGAACAGTCTGTATGTATCAGTGCAAAAAAAAAAAAAAGGAGTGATTTCATGCATCTTGGTCTATAAATTACTGCTTAAAGGGAAAAAAGTTTATGCCCAATTCAAGTCAAAAGAGTCATCCTTTCCAATTCAGATTTGTTTAGAGCTACAGGATTAGTTCATCTTCTTTTACTGTGTTTTTAAACAAAACAAGCACATTAAGTAACGCCTATTTCACATACCATTAACAAAGAAAACTCCCTAAGAAGCATGGCTATTTAACACTGTCACTTTTCAAGCAAAGAGTTAAAGCACATATCTGAACAATTTACGGTTTTGAGTGTGGCTTGAGTAGGAACAGCAGCTCAGTACTGAAAGCTTTCCATTCACATCATCAACTGTATTCTCTTCATAACAAGTGCATATGTAGGCAGATGGATTGTGCCTTTTCCAACAGCTGCCCTGTCACTTTAAAGATGATTTCCATAAACAGCATGCATGGGTAAGTAGCGCTGGTTGAYTTTCCCCTTTTCCTTCCCTTCTACCTGGCCAGCAGATGAAACTTCTGCAGAGTCAAAACCAGGACCCCTCAGACAAGAACTGTTCTTCCCTTTCAAACAGGGCCAGGGAGGGAAGCAGCTTTTTTTAAGAATACATCTATTAATTCAGTAGAGGGGTGAAGAGGGCTTGACTTGATCTACCCGAATCTGGAAGCCAGGGCCTGAAAGCAAGACCCTGCCTTTCAAGTGAGACAGTGACCTCAACAAGTACCAGCTACRACAACATACACCAGCATTTAGGGTAACACAAAGCTAGCAGCCAGCTTCCACCGCAGACAGAAATTAAGGACCACTGCTCTAACGTTATTCTGAAGTTTAGCCCTAGCAGGTTTTAAGAGGTAGCTGGCAGAAGAGCGGGTTACATGTCTGAAGCTGTTTCTGGAAGAAAACTCCTYGCGTGCATGCAGTGAGATTAGAGACTGAAGCAAACAGTCCCAACATACTACTACATTTTCCAAGAGGAAACACGCTGAACTTTGAGACGGTACGTAATTCAGGAAGAAGAGTAATAGAATGGGTATTGAAAGAATTTCCTGCCAAAGCACAAATATTATCAATATGTAAATCTTCACAGGAGGTACTTAATGCTTTTGATATTAAATACTCTGCCTGTGCAAGTTCTCTCCTATTGCTCAATCCTCTTCTTCAAATATATAGCAAAGCTTTCCAGATGATGAGACTATGTCAAGAATCCTCTGCCTAGATAGTGTTTCTCAAGTGCGTCCAACTTCCATGAATTTCATTACAAGGTCACTTAGGAAATTTTCTGGGTTGTCAATAAAGCCAGTTTTAAGCACAGAAAGGCTGCACTCACCTAAAAACTTGTTATTTGTTGAACCACATCTCTTAACTATTGTCCTACTTTGCCAATAGTAACACCCATCTCTGTCATTCACAAATATAATCTGACTGTTGTCAGTAATTCCCATTTCTCTTTTGCCGTAGATACTCACAGAAAATTCAGCTGCTTCTACAATGAATGTGAGCCCTACCTCTGACATCTGCCTTGGCCCTGAACTCAGTATGTTGCTAAGTTTGCAATACTTGTAAGTCAAATGTTGTGTTCATACTGACTTTCCTTTGTCTGAGTTCATGACAAGCTTTACAGAGTTTCTTAGATTTGCAAGAAAAGGTTTTTGGAAACCTCTGCCCATTTCAGCTGCTCCCTCTGCTGTACTTATAAAAAATGATCAACCTAAAAACACAGCTTCATCAGTGTCTATCCTAACTTCAAATCCATGTACCATCCAACCAAACCATCATCTTTCAAAATATTTACAGCCAGGCAAATAACTGGCTAAGAAGATATGTCTTCTGTCTTCCTCCATTTTAATTAAGCAAACACCTCAAAGCCACCTACACAGACAGTTGCTCMTAAGCCCACGCCTCTGTCCCCCTGGTTTTTCTCTCATTCTTACTGTTTGTCCCCTGCCCATATCATCTGGATGCCACTTTGATGCCACTGGCCTTGAATTAGATAATAATCCCTTGACAGGAGAGCTCGTACCTTACTACAGATGGCAAAGCATGCAAAATTATGTACAGTGCTAATCCTAACAGGAGCCTTCAAGCACTATTAAAATACAATGTAATCTGAATCTATGGCAAGTGTACAAATCTACACCAAAAGCTGTTTGCAAAGCATGGATTAGTGAAGGTTCCTCAAATATAGAGCATGCTTTCTTGACACTGCAGATACCACTTTAGCTACCTACATGTCAACAATATTTTATAAGAACKCTGGCCAGGTCATTAGCTCCTTTAAAAAAAAAAAAAAAAAATCAGAAACTTCAGAGAGTCTTAAGGTATCTGTATCTTATGTGAAATGTAAAGGGACAGATTTATGTTTAGATTATGTCCCCTCATATTTTTATATGAACATGCATACATATTTGAGAAAGAAGGATACTGACAACAAGAAATAACAAGTTAACAACAAAACTCTCTTTACCAAAGGCGTAGATATTTAACATACATACCAACAAGATGCATATCTTCTCTCAAGAGTGAATACACAAGTGCTTTCAGTATCAACTTAAATTACTTACTGCTACAACCTCACTGCTCTTTTTCTGGTATGATAGCAATCACCGTTAAATACCGTCCCAATCACATACACTGTTCTCTCTGTCCTGGGGTCATATTTAAGCACAGCGGTCCACCCACACATAAAACTAGCTGGCAGGACTGGAGTCTTGAAATTGTCTCAACTGACTTCTAGAAAAGTATGAATCAGCTTTCAGCATTTCCTGCTCTTTTTTTGAAAGGGAGGAGGGAAGGAAAATGAAAGGAGAGGGAGAAGAGGGAGGATCACTGAACCTCAAACAGCTGAGATGCTGTGATACGTCAGAGGTGAACCCAGTTGCATGAGATCTCCCTGACCTCCCTATCATTTTGCAGGGTTGGGCCTCTTCCAGGAAAAATGATTTTACAATTTTTTTCCGCAGTTGCTATAATTGGTGCATTTCTAGTTTCCAGAACTCCTGTAAGTGATTGCTTCCTACAAGGCTTAGGATTTCAAACCCTAAATGAACCATTGCAGAGATGCTAAACATGCGTAACAATCTTGTAAAAACTTTAGCAGAGTCTAGAAATGAAGCCAAGCAACCTGTACAGCCAAGCAAGCTGCATGGAAACTCACCTCTGAAAACTTCGAATTGAGTTTGTAGTTAAAAATATAACCTAATTGATTCCATTTTTGCTTTTTTTCCTACCAGAGACTGGATGACTTCTAGATATTCAGACACAGACATCACAAGAAAGATTAAGCAGTATGTAGAAAAGTTTGGCCTAAATTCATATGTCTGTGATAAACCAAATAGAATAGAAGTTTTAAACAGACAACTATGCTTTAGGTGTCAAACATTTCTTGACGTCTGTGGCAGTTGGCAGCTGCAAACATCCGACTGAAAGCCCCATCTGCTGCTTCACAGCTTCCAGTCGAGGATGTTTACAGTCGCTCACTGTCAACAGCAATACACATTCCTCAGCTGTTTACTTTATATTATTAACATGCAGAGGCCTCCRAGCAGGTTAGTTAAGATCGCTATAACTTCTGTTGCTGTGTTGCTGCCTGCAGATGTACACGGGACTGCTTCCATAAGTATTTACAAATGAAATGAAGTATGACTTCCAGAGGAACATTTGCAAACAGCCAGGCATATTTTCTGTTCAAGCATTACACTTCTAGAATTACGTTGCCTATTTTACATCCAGTAAGAATTAAAATAAGAACATATGAAAAGAGCAACTTGCTTCCACTGTTGCATTTGTTTTGTTSTCCAAGAGAGTAGAGCAATCCTGTCACATTCATTACAAAAACTGCACTACTCTGCAACTAAGTTCTCTTATCAGCTCAGTGACTAAAGATAGCAACCAGCACGAAAATAGAATCAAACCCTTTCTAAGGGTATTTCACTACAGCGTCTGGTATGGCTTCCTTCCCCACAGAATAGTGGATGCAACGGAATTATGTGATACTAAAAGTTAGTTTATGCAACATTTGCTTCCAAATAAAACCGTGGAAAAAAACCACCCAGCCCACAGGGGACTGTGGGGAAGAGGGAGGAAGTCATGTAGCAAGCTCTGCAAAGGCTTCAATAAAGTTCAAACCTGTTAGAAGATTTCTACAAATTATCTGAGCTAACCAGTTGCTGCTACACTTCACGTAGCTGGCAGAATGGCATTTCTCACCAAATGAAAAAGCCAAAAAGATTTGGTGTAATAATGTCCCGGTTGTACAGTTCTGCTGTTTGTTTTTCATTCTATCTCCTGGTTCCTTATTAAGTTAATGATGGGGAAAATTAAAGATTAATCACTCAACTATTTTTCTGAAGTCATATGAAACCGCAGCAGGCAAGCAGAGTGATTATATCACTCTAATTAGAAGGTGTTTTTTCCCCTGAAACTTTCTTGCCCCCAAATGAAATTACTGCACTGTAAACCGAGTAGGTTATGAAAAGACTGTGGCTGGAACGCAGAAGCCTGCGGCGTATTTACTCAAACTGATAAGTGTGAAGGATCTCTATAAATCACTTTCAAAACCCAGGGTTATATTTTCTACACTAAGGTTAAGAAAATTAATCTTTCAGGCAGCAGGTGAAAACAAGCAGAATTATGTTGGGGCCTTTCCCCTTATTCAATACCAACTTTGAGCTATTAAAGCTTCCTAGGGAACCACATTTTCTCAATGGGTCAAGTCACTAAGGAAACAAAGCAAACTTTATCAGTGCTGCACAACTCTACATTCCAGGAATTCCTAGCACTTGGCATCTATATACCACGCCAGAGCCACAGGATCCACTCGCCCTCTCCTTAGCAGAGCTACCATGACAAACTATGAAACTCTCAGTAAGGTGCCCAGCTTCACAAAGTTGCCAATACGAGGAGGTACTGACATCCCCACGTGAGGTCTACCGCAGGATAGGAGGGTAAGAAAATATATTTCCTATAATGCCAGTTTTGAAAAAAGGAAAAAAAAAGAGTTCCTCTTCTGGCAAGTTCCATCTTGTTTATCACAAGCCAGCTAAGAAAAACACAAATAGTCACCTTGCAAGCCAATCTATATGAACTGTAAAAAAAAGGCAACAAAAAATCCTTAGATGCAAATCACTGATTGCAGAATGAAAAGATTTCAGCTTAATTACACCTGGTCATGAAACAGAGATTAGCCTTTCATTTGTAAATGTACCAGCCTCATATCTACAACTTAAAGGGTGAAAAAGTAGGGAGACTATAAAATCCTACTACTTTGAATTAATTAGATGAAGGACATTATGTCAGCAACAATGTGCAATTCTACTCCATGTATGGCTTCCTTTCCTCTTTTAAAAGACATCAAACAGATTATATCTGTATGAAAGTCAAGGCAAGGTCAATCTAAAACTGTGAGGCATTTTATCACACAGTATGGACTGTTAGGCAAGAGAATGCAATCAGTTATCTTTACTGCTCTGTTTTTTAATTTGTACAGTATTCTTATAGAGGTATTTAGGCAGAAAGTGTCCAAGACTCGAATATCGATCAACAGGGCTTGATACATGCTGGTCTTGATAAGGTTTTGAACAAATACAGGTAAGAAAAAAGGAACAACATTCTAATGTTTCAAAGTTTTCATGAATATACACTTCATGTCACAGAAGGAGAAAGGGGTAAACTGGTGGTGCTTAAGCTCCGTTCAGTTAAAAAGAAAAATTCAACTGTTTTTCTCTCACTCTCCTGAAATTTCCGAGCTAGATGAATGGATTATTAACGACAGAGGGAAAAAAAAAAAACCACAAACAAAAAAAAAGCAACTAAACCAAAATTTTCCAAGTGCTGTTAGAATTCAAAAACAGAGCGTCTACATCTGTATGGAACGTTTTCCATCACGTTCCATACAGATGAAGTGATATGCAAACTCAGACAGGTAAACTAGTTTTTAATCATATTAGAATAACACTGGAATACCAACAGATTAAAATGCAAATTCAAAGCTGTATAGAACTTGAAAAAAAACTTAACTCGTGGCAATTGTTTCCTAACTTGCTTTGTAATATACATTTTCAAATTTGCTTGTCAAAAACCTTAAGATCATCATTAAATATGGGAAAAAATTATTCCTCCTCTTCCTGTTACTGACAGCRCAGGAAGATTAAGCACACATTACTTATATGAACTCAAGTTCACAGCTGTTATGATACAGCATGAGTATCTCCAACTGTTGCCAATGAATCGGTTCTCCCAATTGCATTTCAACTCACTTTAAAAWGCCTGAAGAAGCAGCCTCCCCCTGCGCTGAGCAGGCAGTTGCAGACAAGCAGTTGAAATTAYGCACCAAAAGAGATACAGAAAATTCAAACCTTTGGGAACGAGATGTCAAAACTATTGGTAGAAGTATGAATAACAAGTAGTGCATTTTCTTRAGCCTCTTCCCAAGAGTCTCTCCCCAATGTCTAATCATCGGSTATTTTAACCAGCTTTTAATCCATCTAAGTGAATGAATACTACGGTGCATCTCAATAGAAATATATCTGCAGAAAAAACAAGAACTTACTTCTTGGATACCAGCTGATCCTACTTCAGTCCCCTTCATGCGAGATACGCACACCTCCAGGGAGAATCGCATTCTTTGGCYGCCGAAGACTGCTCCTCAGATTTCCAGGAATCTGTATCACACACATGAACAGAAGTTATTGTAATTCCAGAAGTTCAGTAGTTCAGATCACATAGTTCTCATTATTAGGACTGTCTGCAATAAGTCAGATAGCTTTTAACAACCAGTATTAAAACCGTGTCTTTTTCCGGTRTAGTCATTTAAAACTTACAATATGTTTAAAGTGACACATTGCTCCACAATGCAGCTGTCTCTTGATTAGAGGAGATAAAGGTTAACTGCTAAGGCAGCATAAGTATTCAGAACCTATATTGAAGTAGTTAAATTTCTCACCAGAGATAAGCATAACAACTTCTCTTGTTTATTAAGAAACATACAGATCACACAACCAAAACCAACCATACAATAAATCTGAGATTGAGCATCACTTCAGAAAAGCAAAATCCCTGGAGTCCTCCTAGTTAAGCCTTTAAGATGGAGAAGGAATTTATTCACGCAATCATTCTGGAGGAAAAGGGACATACAGAACTGTCTTGCAGATAGACRGATGGACAGACACACAAGACAGAACCAGATTATTAGGAGAAACCCAAACAAATAGGGAAATAGAGATTGAGAAGAGCGTGGAAACAACACAATAAGGGGAACTAAAGTAAATCAATCTGTAGAAGGAGAAGAATACACACATGACAGTTCTGAAATCTCAGTTATGAGCACACAACAAAACCAAAAGAAATGCAGTAAGTAGGGTTTATTAACTGAAATGTACTCAAATGCTCAAAATAYATTATTTATCAATTTGCACTCCTGACACCTTTTGAAGGTACATGAACCAGTTCTGAATGTGACCACATGAGATGAGGATGCCTTTGATAAACACATCTTCTCTGTCAATCAACCAGCTCCAGCAACAAGTGAAGGCTAAGGAGGGATATCAGTGATATTTATGCTCTGCTATAGAATCAGTGAACAATACAATGGCGTTTACTACTCTACATTTCAGTGTCACAAGGGCATCACTGTGAAGCCCACAAACCTTAAGTACTGGCCAGAAAGGAAGGTGCAACAGGCTCAACTGTCCTCTCCTATCAGCTGGCAGAAGTGGGTAATGCCCAGGTGGTTCAGAGCCTTACTCTACTTGTTGGCAGAGCCGAGCACCATGCCAGTTGCTGTTCCACCGTGGAGCAGAGCAGGTGACCGGCCTGAAGCCGTGCATAAGTATGCATCGCTGTGTATGCAGCTCCCAATGCAGAACGCTTAAGTCGGTGGTTTTCTATTTCAGATAAATACAAAGACCATGTACTGGGTCAACACAAGAATAAAGAGTGCATATTGGACAAAAAACCAGCCCCCAATGGCAATAACTCCTTCTGATGGTTATTTGAGAGAAGAGAGTGTAACACCCAAGAGAGTGTAACATACCAGATCCCAAGCTTAGCAAAGAACATTTACTTAGATTTAACAGGGTGAACAAACTACCTATAGTACACAACTTATTCAGCCTTATTGTCCATATTCAAAGGAAAGGTGAAGTACAGCTGCAGTGAGAACAAGCCTCTGGCACAGGGGACATGCTACAAGCAGCAGGTGGTCCATATCCRAGATCCCTGCACACAGGAGCAAACATATGTTTGGGCTGACCAGAACCATCTTCAAACACAAAACTCTGCCTCAACATCCCCCAAGATTTTCTAGGATGCTTTCATCCTGTATTTTGCAAACTGTCTCCTAACCCACATTTCTTATGTCCTTTATTCAGGACATGTAATTTGCTCTGAAGGCACATCTCTAGGGAATCTATTTTATAGCCTGCTGTACTCCTGAAGAAAAGCAGGGACTTGAACTATGATGCTTGTGTTGATGCAGTGACCCACACCTCACATGCTACAAGTTTACCGTCATATTTCTGATTCCAGGGTCAGGTAGTCAATGCAGGAATAAGTTCTGCTTGCCCATAGCCAGGACCCAGCACCCATCCCGACTCCCTTGCAAATACATGTAAGGCCATTTTTTTCTTCCCATCACTCCTTCTCTTGTACAGACCTCAAACACACAATTGGGACATAAGGACTCTCAGAATAATTAGCACAATCATAATGTTTGTCCTTCATCTCCAGTAGATCAAAACAAATACAGCTTCTGACCACAAGACTATTTTTACTTAGTGTGCTCCATAGTGAACTGCACAAGCCCCAGACGCTGCAGAAGAGTCTGCAAGGCTTCAGCTTGCACTTTTTTACCCATGAGGTTGTTCAATGCATTGATTATTCTTGTCCCGAAGGTACTTGAACATTACCAGAAATTAGTGCTAGATGCAAGAGAACTTCTGGTACTRTATTAAGCAATACATCCACTAAAACTAAAAGTGTGCAGAAAGCAACTTTGTTAACAACACGACCTGCTAAAGTAATTTAGAAAATGCTTGTTTCTTCATAGCACTACGCAAGTAAAACCTAACAGCAACATTTAAAGAACAAAACTAGAGCTCATGTGCAGCAAATGCATTAACCTTTGCACACATACAGACCGTGGCAATATATCTACTCAAGTCCCGTTCTTCATTTATTTCCAACAGCCTCCCCTTTCCCTGGGTATGACCAAGCTTACGGCATGAGGGAACAGAATGAGGCTGAACATCAGCCTCAAGGTAGTTAAATGCTTGCTTGTTCCCACAGTTTGTAATTAAATACTCTGACCTATTGGATAAAATGCTGACATCATACCGACAGGGCCATGAACCTGAATCCTGTTAATGTTACACTTCAAATTTCTCTTAACCTGTATTCTCATCAGCGTGAAAAGGTCTTTCCTCCCAGCTTTCCAGAAGCAGAAGCTACAAGAGACTAATATGCACATGGAAAAAACATCCACCAAGTTAAAGAGAGAAACAATTCAGTCCTACAAAAGAGAGGAGAAAGCATTAGACTGACCACCTAAGGAAGGGGAGAGGGCTTACCAGCTAAGTGTCCTAGCTGAGCCACTGTGGAAGCACCAAATGGCTCAAGAAACTACTACACAGAAATCGACACTGACATGCCAAAGGGCGCACGCACTAGGAAAGTCCTGCGAGAGAAAAAAGCAGAGTGAGCCCCAGATTGGAATGGCTAACACACAGCCGCATGTGAGAGACCAGAGACAGGTAGGAAGAGGGCACAAAGAGAGAAGAAACCCTACTGTTAGCTTCAGGTGTTGGGAACTCAAAATTATCCTCCTTCCTCAACTTCACCCCAAAATTTCCAGTACAAGTCACAAAGAGTTACTCTAAATGCTACCCCCAGCCTTCCACAGATGCAAACATGTGGTGTAACTGCATTTTGCGCCTGATCAGCAGAAATAATTGCCCAGAAGTTACAGAAAAGGAACAGAAAAGGGGACAGGAGGATACCTACAAAATGATTTCCTATCCAAAAAACTTCCCTGATGTTTATTAGCAAAGAAAATCCCCAGTGGATAAATACAGCTTTCATAGTCAGCTAAAAATTAGAGCTATTAGAACATACCTTGACAGCTTCAAGAACAGCTCTCAGTTGCTTAGACTTATAGAAAGTTTATAATCAACTTGACACAAAAGCTTTAATCTTGAACATGTGTCATTGAAGAAAAACATTGAAGCAAGACCAAACTTCATTTTTCAAATGTATTAATAACTAATCCCCTTTGGATTATGTCAAGTGTGTCACATTAGGACGGCTTGGGCTCACCTTGACCGTTGAGTATGTTAAAATGCAACTAAACCCGTCTACACTTGCACTCCAACTCGTGCTTCTTTTAAATTTCAAATGGTTATAGAAGAAAGACATCTGTCAGACTAATGCTGTTCAAGACCATGCTATTGTCCTGTTTTATTCAACATGAAGTGTTACAGGCAAAAATAGTCTTAGAGAATAATGTATAACTTCTTTTCTAC
The DNA here is from genome assembly GCA_030449065.1 of Oceanodroma leucorhoa. Lineage (NCBI taxonomy): Eukaryota > Metazoa > Chordata > Aves > Procellariiformes > Oceanodroma > Oceanodroma leucorhoa. The sequence continues at coordinate 2,782,119 of JASVER010000001.1, forward strand.
ACACCTGAATTTAAAAGAGAAGGAGGAACTTTTCTTTGCAAAATGTACTTCCTATAGTAGGTTCTGTTATTATAAAAGGTATATTTATGCAGTACAAGTTCTTGGTGCAAAGGGTTATAAATGCAAATGGTTGGATTAACAAACCAAAGCTGAGAATGAGCTTTTGCTGCTTCTGTTAATTTATGGCCCCATGTTACTTTCCTTTCATGTAATGCCATAATCTTCAGTGAATGACTTCACATTATCCTCCTCAAAGTAATCTAGGAATGCAGATACAAAGAACATCAACCATCACCTTCATAAGACTCTCCCTCTTAACCCTCAAGGGTTTAGGTGCCTGATAAGAGTTTTAGATATGAATAAAACTTTAAACATCCATGCTCAGCTGCTACTACCCTTCAAGCACACAACTTTCTGCCAGTGGGTATGTGTACTAACACTGAAGCCTTCATAACATTGCTTAAACCAGTATTGCACATCCAAACTTCCACGCAGTTCTCAAATCCCCTGCTCACCCTGTCACACCTCAACCACCGAAAAGCAGGAATGTGCTTTTCAAAGTGCAAGTTCCAGAGCTGTCCTTTATCCCAACAATAAAATCAGGAGTTTGGGAATGGACTGGCTGCACCAGAAACCTTTTTGTACAATACAAACACCACAACAAGAAGCATTTAGGTTTCAATCCCCCCTAGGGTCTCAGGCCACAAACCAAAACTTGGCTTTCATTACCTCAATTGAATGCCTATGCCCTTGTGGTGATGCCATCCATGCTTTGACCAATGATTTCAACAYGAGAGGCTCAGCCCGGGAGCTCCTGTCACCCAGGAGAGCAGCATGTTCAAATCACTCCTCCAAATAAGCAAGATGACCTAAAAAAAGAACCTTTGGAAAAGGGGACTCTGCTCAGGCATCTCATTCCAGGACAGTGTTTGCAACCGCAAATAGTACGAATGGATCTACACCTTCACCCAGCTAGACCCAAGACCTAAGCCTCTATAAAAGCTGACCTGCACAGCAGATCTCTCCCTACATGTCGCACTGCTCAGCTGAGGCACTCTACTCGTTGTCCTCTGAGAGGGCCAGAGGACACCTTGCATGACCTTTCCCTGCAGGTCATACAGACGGAGCAAGTGCCAACTCTGGGCTACTGGGCATCAGAGCAGCTGCAGGTCAGGCATCTGCACGCTCCAGTCCTTAAACTACCTTGGGCTTTTTGCCTCCTCCTTTTGTCAACTGTACAGAAAGTACAGACATGCTGTTGGCGTATTTATCTTCACTCAGCTTTCTAAAGATTCACTGAAACGAATCACGTGCAGCACTTGTATCTATTGTACTAAAATAAACAAAACTCAACCACAGGATCTCTTTTTAGTATTCAAAGCACTTGCACGTTGGTGGATGCAGCCCTGATGAAAACGCTCCCCCAGATGACCCCCCCCGGGGTTTAACAGCTCATAACCCGAGGGAGCTGCAGGGCAGTTACTTGACTGCAAACACAGCTTGAACATCACCTCTGACTTCACGGTTAGGAAAGGGGATTCCAGCTACAAAAGCAGCATTGAAAAAATAACTTAGAAAAGTACAGCAGCACTGTCAGGGCTCTAACTTTATAAGTAGATTTATAATTAAGATTAAGAGCTATTAATTAGTTTTCAATGGTAACAGCAAAGAGCTAATGATCTATTAGGAATCGCAGACACCGCATTTAACATTTAGTATTTCCCTCACTTCACACGAGGAAACAGATAGACTTATAAATTCAACATATGACACAAGAGGTCTCAACACACGAAAAATACTGCTGGCAATATTAACCTCACCAGGAAACCTATCCTTCGGAAAGCAAACGTAATAGAAATTAATCTTTACCCAGATCTTTCAATAGCATCCTCATACATAACACTTCCATTCTCGGTTATTTATATGAGTTTTGGTTACAACAAAGCTATGGACAACAGCCTTAAAGCAGGTAGCATGCATTTTAACATGGGTGTATTAGGTTTGACTTTAACAGCCAAGTGGTTTTTTTTTGGAGGGGGCTGTTACCTTCTGCAATCAACCTCTTTAAACTCAGCCTTCTCCATCCAAACAGCTGGAGTTTAGAAGAGCTTAAAAGAAAAAAGAAAAGTGAGCCATTGTGTTTTGACTCTCAGTAGACACAAAAGTAACCTTCAAGGTTACCTTGCCCTATTCGCRGCCTCAGGAAGGAGAAAAACACAGTTTCAGCAAAGGAATTTCTTGCCTGGCTGGAGGCCACACCCGCCACAACAACTGATGGCAGGAAAGCATTTGGATTCACAACTCTACCCGTTGCACCCAGCCGGAGGCGAAGCAAAACTTTCTCATTTTCAGAGAAGAAAAGAAACTCTTGCTCAATAAGTAGCAATTATGCTGCAGAATTTATATGCTGAGCACGGCTGAATGTACGAACACCAGATCAGTCAACCATAGCTTTAGCGCTTTGAGTATGATTAACAGAATGAACTTTCAAAGGTCAATTAAATGTCAACACATTTTAAAGAGATATTCTTCTTAAGTTGGGGCAATGAGTAACAGTACCTTCCAAAGCTGCTGTGCCACTTTCACCTTAAAATTCTACCCATCTTATACTTACAGGTGCAGATATAAAGATGATAACTAATTAACCTTTGATAGAAAATAATGGCTATTTACGCTCCTGGCTTTCCTATTGTTAAACTATCTTTTGTTACTTGTGTCTAACCAAGTACACGGAGACACTCTTCTCCCTCTCCCCAAAATTTCATTTTGACTGTTCAGGGTGTGAATGAAGGGAGAAGAAAAAGAGCAAGCACAGTTTGAAAGTCTAATAATTTACTACATGAAAATGAGAGGAGACTTTTGATATGCAATTGAGCTGCCTGGATTTGAAACTGGAGGAGGAAGGGATGGGGG